>LNAC01000202.1:1101691-1173191 GCA_002007465.1 Ailurus styani | reverse complement strand
CCCCCCCCCCCCGGCCACCCTGTCCTGGTCTTCACCATCCCCAGCTCTGCGGTACTACTTCGCTGGTCTCCTTGTCCCGCTTGGACCCCTAAATCCATTCTCCATGGTGTTTTTATAAAATTCAAATCAGAAGGCCTCACCCCTACCCTACCCCTAACTTGAGAATTATACCCATGATGCAGAGTGATCGCCCACTGCCCACCAGACCTACAAGGGCCCCTGATCACCTTGGCTCACTCTCCTTTCTCCCTCTCTCCAGTCGTGTGGGTCCTGCCTCAGGGCCTTTGCTCTGGCCGTTCCCTCTGCCTGGATTCCTCTTCTCCCACATCTTCAAATAGCTGCTGTTTCTCATGATTCAGATGTTGCCACAAATGTCNAAAAGCGCCCCCCCCCCCCCCCCCCCGCCCCAGAAACTGGCAACACAGGCCTCTTTGGCTGGGTGATGTGTACTGCCTGAATTTTATACCGTGTGCCTATTCCAATAAATTGTTAGTTCAAACACAAGTGTCTCCTTGGAGAGGCCTTTCTGGAAAGCAACCTTCCCCGCTTACTTCCTCTTATGGCGCTATGATTTTCCCTTATGAAGCATATAATACTGTCTGTAATTGCCTTGGGTTGTTTTGTTCTGTTTTGTTTTGTTTTTGAGCTCTTTTTTAGTTTATTGTCTCTCTCTCCTTCATGAGGACATGGACTTTGCCTTGTCTTATCTACCACCTACTACAGACCTGGCACATAGTAGGTGCTCAATAAATATTTCTTGAGCCACTGACAGGAAGAAGGGAGGAGGGGAAGGAAGGATGCCTGAGCTGATAACGGAGAGCTACCCTGCAAAGCTGGAGGTGGGAGGGCTGGGCTTAGTTCCCAGCAGAAGGCAACACTTGGTAGTTTGAGGGCTCTTAGAAGATCAGGCTGATGGGATCGGGGACAAGAAAGCCAGGGTGTGAGGCAGGCAAGATTACACCTGTTTTACAGATGAGGAATCTGAGGGCCAGAAAGGACAAGAGTCTGACCCAAGGTATTCAGTAGGCAAGGACTGGAGTTTAGAATCCAGGTCCCAACTCAAGTTTACATAGAACCTCACAGTTACTAAGCACCTATCTGCATTAACTTATGAGATGAGTACTATTATACATTCTTATTTGATGAAGAAACTGAAGCACAGAGAGGTTGAGTGACTTGCCCTAGGTCATGCAGCTTGGAAGGAGCCAAGCCTCAGGCCCTTCCCTGGCTCCTAAGGCTTCCCAGTTTCCACCTCCCAATTCCCCCACAGCCTCTGGCCTCGCCCGGAGCTCCAGGCTGGACACTGAGGGGCTGTGAGTTTAAACACAGACCCTCTCTGGAGTTTGGGACAAAGCCAGAAAATTCTCTGAAGCCTTCCAGGACTTGGGTCCCCATAACTCCAAACCAAAAGAAAGCAAAACTAGCCCTACTTGCAAAGGCTGCTGTGAGAAAAAACACGATAAAAAATAATTATGGGACTTGTAAGTGATAAAAATAATTGTAGGGCTCCTGGCAAACAGCCTGGGCTATAGAGATACTGACTAACGACAGCAGGAATTTATGGCCCTGTGGGCCCAGTCTTTTAGAGGCTGGGGTGATAGGAGCTGGGGTCATGAGTGGGGTCACAGGCAGAAAACTCCCAGTGGAGAAAACTCCCTTCCTTCCTACCAGTCCGGATAGGGATTTCAGGGCTCTCAGATGGCCATGCCCTCCCAGCTCAATGGGCCACTGTTCATCATCCCTTTCATTGGGTCTGTGTCTCTTGCCACTTCTAAGAACCTGGGAAATATTAGTGATTTGGTTCATTCGCTACTTCTCAAGGCACCAGGGGAAGGCAGGGCACAGATCTGGGTGGGGGGGTATAGAGCAAGATCCAGGCACAACGATTCATTCCCCCAAACCCCCCACCCCAGTTGCCAGTGGACCTTTACTGAGGACTCACCCTGTGCCAGGGGCCTTGCTTCCCCGGTGGACCCCCGACCCTGGGGTAGGAGGATGGAATAGCTAGAACCTGAGTCCCCAACTCCAAGGACTGTGGTCTCTCCATCACAAAAAAAGATTGGGAGTGGCTTGTCCCTAAAAGTGTCCGCAGCTAATTCTTAAAGACATCAAACACCCTCCTGAAACCCTGTGTATTGTTTTTCTTCTAAAAACAAAACCAACGGGCACCTGGGTGGCTCAGTGGGTTAAAGCCTGTGCTTTCAGCTCAGGTCATGATCTCAGGGTCCTGGGATGGAGGCCCGCATCGGGCTCCCTGCTCAGGGGGGAGCCTGCTTCCCCCCGCCCCTGCCTGCCTCTCTGCCTCCTGTGATCTCTCTCCCTCTGTGAAATAAATACATAAAATCTTTAAAAAAACAAAAACGAAAACAAAAACCGACAGATCACAAAAGCTCAAATAACACAGAGAAATTCAAAGTTCAAAATCACTGAAATTTTACGACCCAGAGACAAACCACCCTCAGCAGCAGTAGCGCTCAAGTGCTGAAGCCAAAATGTCACAAGCTAACTGTCAACGCTCCTCTGCCTCAGTTTCTCCAACCGGCAAAATGGTCCGACGGCAGCCCCTGACGCCCAGGGAGGCGAGGAGCACTGAGCTAACTACTTACAGAGCACTCGGGACCAGCACAGCCACTGTTCCGCACATGCGCACTACACCTGCTTGCGGTTTTAGAACCTGATTTTTAAAAAGACCCAACAAGATATTCTAGGCGCCTTTCCATGTCTCTCAGCTCATTTATGTATGTAAGGTTTTGATTTAAAGGCGGAGCAGCTCCCACAGGCGGGAGCCCCCTCCCCACGGTGGGTTCACACTTGCGCCCTCTAGAGGCTGTTTATTTTCTGCCTGTACCTGCACCGAGAGCTCTCCGCAGATCCTAAGGCAAGTGTTGAAACTAGGGCTCGCAGACAGCAAGTCACTTACCCGGGGTCACAAAACTGCGACTTGAGCCTCTAACATCTGGGCTCCAGAGGCAGAGCTCAAGACTGAGAAACAAGTCCAGAGAAATTCACAAGGGTTTGGAGTCAGGTGGACGTGACTTTGAATTCCTGTTCTGCCTCTACTAGCTGTGTCACCTTGGGCCGGTGCCTTAACCACCCTAAGCATCAGTTTTCTCATCTGTAGAATGGGACTGCTGATACCCATCACACAGCGTTGCCACAGTGTATGCTCCAGTCTGGCTAATAGCTGCCATTTCTGGAACAGTAATGCGTGCGGGCTCCATGTTACGTGCTTTCCAGACAGTATTTCATTTAATAAGCACAGGTAAAGAGCTAATATTGCAAACAGCAATATACACAATGGGATGTATATTTCATAAGGGCAGGGGCTTTGGTTGTTTTGCTCACTGTATAACTTCAAGGTCTAAAACAGTGCCAAGTGCATAGTGGATGCTCAAGAAAAGTTATTGAATGAATAAATGACTTTAATTTCACTGATATCAGTGACAAAAGGGCTCTGTTACTAGGTGTGACTTTGAGCAAGTCTCTATGTCTCTGAACTTCAGTTTTCTCCTGGGCCTAATGGTGCAATGACACTGGCAACATTTATTGAGCACCAACTGTGTGCCAGACCCTATTCTAAACAGTTTATATCTCCCAACAGTAATGTCCCCTTTAAATCTTACAACAACCTTGGAGGTACTATTATTAGCCCATATTAAGGTTGTCACAGGGAGGCACAGGGAGATTGTCACCCAGCTAAGGTCTCATGAGCTGTAAGAGGTAGAGCTGGATTTCAAATCCGCCAGACCTCTGATTCACCTGCAGAGTGCACCTGCTTAACACTACCCTATATGCTTTTCTAAGACTAACCTTCCCTTCCCCATCAACAGTAGAAGTAGTAAATGTATCGAGGTATATTTGTAGAGTGGAATACTAAATAGTAATGAAGAAAGAGTAAATTGCCAATAACTATAACAACATGAGTGAATCTCACAATTATGTTGAAAGGGGCCAGGTGTGAAAGACACTGGAGTTGCCAGAAAAAATACAAGATGTTCTGGTGCATTTGAATTTCAGATAGCCAGTGAATTTTTTTTAGCATAAATATTTCCCAGGTGAAATTCAAATTCAAATGGCATCCTGTATTTTTATGTGCTAAAGCTGGAAACCCTAAATATTATATATGTATGATTCCATTTTTACAAAGTTCAAAAAGAAGCAAAAGGAATAAATGATGATAGAAGTTAGAATAGCAGTTGCCAGTGGTGGTGGTTGAGGGGCGGGGTGGGAAGGCTGCCAGCAAAGTCATATATCTTGATCCGGATGCGGGGTTACCTGTGTATACACACTTGTAACAATTCGCCAAGCTGTACACTTAATATTTGCTCATTTAAAAAGATTTGTGAATTGCAACTCCTTAAAAAAGTGTTTAAAAATTGTAAAGAGCGATACACTCTATAAAATCTTAAGTAAACAGTATTTGACAGGGTGCTTGAAAGGATAAAATAAGATAAAGGTTGTGCGTCTCTTAGTGCACTTGAGGAGCTCATAGTAATAATTCAATAAACGGAAGGCACTGTTAAATGTAACCACAGCATTCATATTATTACCATCAACACCCCCTTCTATGATTTTCTCTATTGCAGGTTGATTGGAGTGCCCTCTGGTGTCGACATTTTGTCATAGCACCTCACTTACTACCCTTTAGCCAAGCTTGCAGTCTCCATGCTAAGGGGCAGTGCTTTCCTTTTCTTTTGCTCCAGGACACAGAAGAAAGCACCCAAATCCACACCGGACTAATGGGTCCCAAGTCCAACTCTAGCCCTGCCCACAGTCGCCCCCTGAAGTTCGTGAGAAGGCAGGCAGAAGGTGAGGCACAGGTCTCTGTGTTTCGCTGTCCCGGCACAATTGCAAACATCTTGTTCCCAGGAGCTCACATGATCATATTTGAAAGTAGCATTGGACAGGCTACAAAATGCTTTCACATCAACAAGAATCTCAGCTAGCTTTCAGTGAGTGCTTCCTGCTGTGTCGCACACCAGGCGAAGAGATATATGTCTGGTTTTTTTTTTTTCCCTTTTAATCCTTAAAATGACCTTTGGGGTATATCTTGTTTGTAGCCTGCTCCCCCTCTGCCCCCCCCCAGGAGTATGCTTTGGGCATCCTTCCATGTCAATAAATATAACTGGGGCGGTAAGTACTTGATTCAAAGGCTGAGAAACTTAAACAGTCAGCAGCCACTGCCCAGGTGAAGATCAATAATAGTTAACATTTATTGAGTGCTTTATTACACACCAGGCCCTGTGCTAATTGGTTAATTCAAACTATCTCTCATTTGATCCTTGAGACAATCTTGAGGTAGCTTCTACTATTATCCAGATGAGGAATCTGAAGCTCAAAAAAGTGAAGGAGCCATCTGAGGTCAGACAGACAGCTGGTGTAAATGGCAGAGCTGGGATTCAAACCCAGGAGGGTCTGATTCTGGTGCTGGGCTGTCCACTGGCACATTTGAAGGACAATATGGGGGAGAACGCAAAGGAAGGTCCCCAAGTGCAGCAAGGAGCCACTGACAAAAATCCCAAAGGCAGGTAGAAGGGCAGTGTGGACCCAGGCCATGGGAGAGGCAATTTCTGAAAAGGCAGTTTACCATGGAGGGGATGGAAGGCTTCCTGGAAGTGATGCCATTTGGGCTGACTTTATATCTCCAGCCAAGAAAGGGGGGCTTTTAATAACTCACCAGCTCCCGAGTGGTTTCCCATCAGACTCACATGGCTTCAAAGACTAATTGCGCCACTCTCTGGTTTAAAAACAAACAAAAAACAGCATTATTGAGACATAATTGATGTACAATGAACAATTCCTATTTAAACTGCATAATTTGATTTGTTTTGACATACGTGCATACCCACGAACCCATCTCCACAATCAAGGTGATGAACGTCTCCATCACCCCCAGAAGTTTCCTGGGGCCCCGGCGTAAGCCAGCTCCTCCTTATCTCACCCACTCTCCCTCATCCCCACGCCACCACGGTCGCTGTGGAATCCTTTCTTTTCACTATAGATTACGTTAACATTTCTGGAACTTTATAGATATTTAATCGTACAAGACGTACCCTTTTCGTTTGGCTTCTCACATTGGGCATAATTATTCAGAGATTTACCCTGGTTGTTGCACATATCAATAGTTTGTTCCTTTTTATTGCTTTATTTATTTATTATGTGTATATCAGTTCATTTATCACACTCCCCTGGGGATGGACATCGTTTTCCCCAGTTTGGGGTCATCATAAATACAGCTGCTAAGAACATTCTTGCGCACGTCTCCGAGTGGACGGACACTCTCATTACCCGAGGGCAAGTGCCAAGGAGTGGCTCTGCTGAGTCATGTAAGTGTATGTTTAACTTTTTCAAAAGCCACTGCGAACCGTTCTCCAAACTAGTTGTGCTTTCTTGCGTCCCCACCAAGGAGACTCTTCTTGTATGAAGAGTCCTAGTTGCTAGCGCGAGTCTTTTTCATTTTAGCCATTCTAGCCGGACGCACTAGCGTCTCCTCACATGCGGCCCCCACCGGTGGTCCCTGAGCCCTTCTGGAGCCCAGTGTTCTCCTGTGTAGAGTGGAAGTGACCATAACAGCTTTGAAGTGTAGTGAAGACACCGTGAGTTAGCACGTAGGCAATACAGAGTATCCAGACGAGCAGATCATAGGTGTTTCTAAGAGATGGCTGTTTTATTACACTGGACCCCCTGCCATCCCATGGTCCGGGGCCTTACCCCAGGACACACCTTCAAACCAGAGGGTAACAGCTGCCTCCTTCGTGGGGAGTTAGGAATAGGAGCACCAGTGATTGTGACAGGCACTGTGCTCAGGGGTGTGAATGGTTCATCCTTATAAAGCCTTGAGGGGAGTGGTTGGGTTTTTTTTTTCCTCTGTTTTCCACATGGGAAAACTGAGGTGTGCTAAACAGCCATTGGCCACAGTCACACAGCAGTTAAGGGATTGTGCTGGGATTTGAACTGAGGTCTGTCTGTCCGATTTGGGATCCAGGAGAATTGCTAATGGCGTAGCTGGCTCGGGGCTAGCACAATGGCCCGGTCGCAGAATGCCTCCTGAGGCTCAGGGCGGTCTTCAGTCGGGTTCCCCGGGAACAGAGCCTGAGGCAGGGATGAAGTACGTGTGATTTATTAAGGGTAGCACCCATAAGGGAGGGAGGAAAGCAGAATGGGACAGAACCAAGCAGAGACTTGATCTCAGGTCCAGTCTGGCAAGGGGGCTGGCCTTTTGTATCTCTTCTGGGTCGTTGGCTGTGAGCCACCTGTTGGCAACCTCTTGGTGAGGTGACTTCTGAGGTCAGTGCTCAGGAGGAGACAGAATAGGACATCCGATGGCAACCACTGGAGCATCTGGGGCGTGGCGGGGGGGCAGTGTGCTGGCCCCATAAAGGAAGGACTCGAGAGGTCCCCAGAGGCACCCACACTTCTTGCCTGCCTCATGAAGCAAACTCTAGGGCATTCGGGAACATCCACTTCCAGGCTTGTTTTGGAGAATCACTCATCCTGCGGCAACCAGCATGTGGAACAGACCGGACTCATGACATAATCTAAACACACCTTTATTTTTGTCTCCCAGTGTCCCTTTTAAAATTTATTCAGTGGAGAGACATTTTTTATGCCACTAGGTGAAAACTCATCCCTATTACTTTTCTGCTCATTCTCCAGAAACAGACAATTCTATAATCATTTTAGGTCACACACGCACTATCGATTAAAAAATTAGAATGTCCAGTAAAGCTACTGATCACAACTCCTAGGCTGATTTGGGTTTAAAGCTTCTCCCTGGGCCAGCTTGGTCCTGCTTCAGGCTGGCAGCCTGCCACGGTGGGGGGAGGTGGTGTGGGAGTCTCCTCTCTTTCGCCTTCCCTTCCCCACAGGTGGGGCTGAGAGCGCAGGGTAGAGATGGAGATGGGAGAGGAAGGGTCTCGCTTGACCTGCCACCATCCTGGATGGCTTTGAGCTCTCTAGGACACATTTAAGCTGCCTCTTTCTGTCATGGGACACTGTTGCGGGCTCGGGAAGATGGCCAACGGCACAGGCCCTTCTACCTTGACCTTGATGGACACACCTCTCTTCCTAGGGGTCTTTAGCAACTCCTTCCTCAGTCCTAGGAACCTGACATTCAACTCTAGCTTTCTGTGGCTACCACCCCTCTGCCCTTCCACAGGGTCCTGTGGGACATGACTGCACTATCCCAAGTGACCCAGGGGCAAGCTTGGACCCCTGGTAGGTGCTCTCTGCTCATGCTGGTCCGTGGGAAACACCACAGCAGCCTTTGCCTTGGAGCACGTGGGCGTTGGGCTGACCTCAGCACACCCACACACTCTAACTCCTTCGACAGGACAGCTGGGCAGCCCATTTCTCCCAACCTCCAGGCGTCCCTACCCACATTAAGCTCTCCAAATCGTCCCCCCTCAAGAGCCCCCACCATTCCATTCCACTCTTCCAAGAAGATGGCCACCAAAGGATCGTTGCCCCCTCTCCCCACCATAGGAGAACTGTGGATGAATGTAGGGGTAATAATACATTTCAGGTTTTAAGTGGTCATGGCCAAATTTTAGCGCTTGTGGGCTTCAGACTGTGCTCTTGAAAAGTTATCGCTGGCTGACACTGTACAAGTCCCATCCGCCTCCCCCAGCCTCCATTTTCTCCTATCTTCATGAGATATACTTCACGACAGTACCTACACCGTGGGGTCATTGTGAGGCTGAGTGACCTACATAGGGTGTTGCCCGATCGGACTCTCTAGGATCCCACAATCAAAGACCCGAAACCCCATCTCTGTGTGACCACTGACAAGTGATTTTCCTCTCCTGATCTCAGTTTTCCCATCTGTGCAATGGTGCTCCTAAGAGCCCCTTCCTGATAGCATCGCCACAAGGTTGGTGCGGTGAATGCATGTAAAGCGCGTAGCAGAGAGCTTAGCATTGGTAAGGATTCAGTACTGCTGGATGTTACTAGGACGGTGGAGGATGGTTGGGGTGGGCTTTCATGCTGGTATTGGTGGGACAGGGGGTGTGGAGTCTCCACCCATCCTGGTCCCCTACCATTCCAGGCCCTGTTTTGGAAAGGCTTCAGCCCAGCTGGGCTTTAGGGCCCCTGGGAACAGAGAGGACAGCCTGTACCTCCAACAGTCACGCTGACTCAGATTTAAAAATCAATGTGTGACCAAAAAAACACAGCTGGGCTCTCACCTCTTGTGGGAAGTTCGCACAGCCAGCCCCACTCACATCTTTATCTCAAGCTCAGAGAAGTGGCCAGCCCAATTCTGGGCCCTGATTCCGAGGCTTGTGAGCAAAAAGTCTGGCACAGAGAGTAACAGAAGTCTCTGGCTCCTTGAGGCACGCCAGGCCCATGGGTCACAAGCTTCGCATGATCTCCTGGTTGGGGTCAAGCATGTCCGGTGCTTGCCAAGCCCTTGACTTCTCCCAGCCCTTGTCTGGACACTTCTCAAGCCAAGTCAGGCTCTGCACGGCTGGTTGGGTAACCCATGACCTCAGACTGGGTCAGATCCATCAGATGAGCATCTGTTTAAGAGTGTGGAACATTTTGTTCTTTAGAATCCCAAGGGCCAAAGAGTATGAACCCTCCCCATCCACAATTACCACCACCCTCCCCACCAACTGCCATTTACTTTGGTCAAGTTCCTTTGCCTCCCTGAGTCCGGTTTTCCCATCCGTCAAATGCAAACTAGGCAGCACCTCCACCCGCCAGGGTTGTTCTGAGATTCACGTAGTGAGTGTCAAGAGATGGCACACACATCGGCAGGCACTTGATTGGGGGGCGTCACGCCTGCAAACATTCACTGGACTCCAAATGAAAACCAGTGAGTTATATATGCGGTGGGTGTGAGTAGGGACTGTGGAAGCCGACTGCCTGGGTTCAAAACCAGGTTGCTTTACCACCTTCTGTGTGGCCACAGGTGACCTCTCCAACTCTCAGTTTTCTTCTCTGTAAAATGGGAATAATAATAATGGAATTGTGAGGATGCTGTTAGATTAGATGTACTAAAAACGGTCTCTGGCACATAATAACCACTTAATGAGTATTACCTATTTTTGATTAGTCGTGCAAGTTAGTAATGATAGCAATGGTGCTGAGATTTCAGCAGGTCACACAGGTAAGGCTATTTGACAGGATTAACAGGGAAGAGGAATCACATTTATTGAGTACCTACTATGCACCAGAAGCCGATATTCAAACATATATATGGCACACACACATACACTGTGAGGTAGGTAGTTCTGTTTTCATCTTTTAAAAACTTTATATTATGGGGGTGCCTGGGTGGCTCAGTTGTTAAGCATCTGCCTTCAGCTCAGGTCATGGTCCCAGGGTCCTGGGATCGAGCCCCGCATCGGACTCCCTGCTCAGCAGGGAGTCTGCTTCTCTCTCTCCCACTCCCCCTGCTTGTATTCCCTCACTCGCTGTCTCTCTCTCTCTCTCTGTCAAATAAAAAAAAATCTTTAAAAAAAACCTTTATGTTATAAAATAAATCACAGATGTGGAAAATCACACAAATTAAATTTGTAGCTTAGTGATTATTTTGGAGGCAAACATCCTGGTAACCACCACCCAGGTCAAGAAATAAAACTTTGCCAGTGACCCCAGGAACCCCTCCATGTACCTTATCTCAACCACAGCCCCTCCCCCCAAAAGTAATTCTTAGCCTGATTTTTATAGTAATTATTTCCTTGCTTAATCATTTGAATGTGTATCTTTAGACATCATAGTTCCATTTTGCCCATTAAAAAAAAAACCTTCATATGTGTTTTAACCCATAGAATCCGCCCCCCCCACCTTGTATCTCTTTCTTTTCCTTGTAGTCTCTCTGTTATGCTGTTTGACCCATAGTGTTTCTCAAAGTCTGGATTTTGTCTACTACCTCTTCACAGTGCAATTCAACATGGTCCTTGCCCTCTGCGTTTCCTGAATATTAGCAGCTGAGTCAGCCAGTTTCCATCCCTCTGGCATGATTAGAGGTGGTTCCGTGTTCTTTTATCAAGAAGCACATACGTGGCTACAGTTTGCTCTTCTTTAATATTAGCTGCTATCGTGTACAATGGCTACAGACACTAATCCATGGCAGGGTCCCAAATTGCAATATTGTATCATTTTGTTTTCCTGTATCGGTTGTAATAATTTTATAAAAAGATGTTTTTCTTCATCTATTACTTGGTCACCTAGTGGTACAGTTCCTATAGGAAAGGTGGAAAAAATACTTGATTTTTCTGTTTTATTTACATAATTTTTAAGAATGTAATTTGTTTCTATACCATTTTCAGAAGGTGATCAGTTAGTATTTTTGCCGAATATCACTATGAACTTATTGAAATTTTTGATGCATTTCAATCAACTGCAGTTACAATCTTTGCTGCAGCTGAAATTGTACCAACATTAGGTTGGTTTCTAAGTCCACTTGTTAGCCTCCATGGCTTCCTTGTTAACTGGTATGAAAATATTCCAGGCTCATCTTTTATATTTCCTGCCACACCTGTAGAATCAGCAATTTCTCCAAGAGGTCCTTTATTTTCTTAAATAGAAAAGGGCCTTTCAAGACGATAAACTGAGTGTTATGTATGCTCAGTTACTAGACTGGCCATTGTTTCTAGGCCTTTTTAGTGAATAGAATTAGGCATTTTATATAAATATAGACATAGATTTTATTATATGTTTATTAATATGGATTATAGAGTATGTGTAAGCCTTGCACATATATATCAAGAGATGCAAAATTTGAAAGGTTCTACAAGAACTGATTTGCCACTTTATACATGCAACAGTCTCAGAAGAGCAACAGGAAAATTGCTGGCTGCTACCAACTAGAATAATGGAAAGGGATACAAAAATGTTCACATCCACCGTGCCCCTTTCCTACCACTTTGGGGGACTGTACTGTAACCACACTGTTAAAGCATGGAGGCACTATAAACTTTGTTTTTCTTTTAACCATCATCTAGTGTTACTCCTCCAAGTGGATAGATACCGAGTGCTCGCTACCAGTCCGCAGGGCCATGTCCCTCCAGGCGTGTGGTTGGCTGGAGCTCATTCTCGGTAGACACTAACTCAGGAAGAGCTCATGGAAAAAATACTGAGTATTTGCAAGGTAATAATGGGTCTGTTTTAGAAGGTCAGTTTTGCTGGATATAAATTCTTGGTTCGTATTTTCTTTGAGTATCTTACCTATATTATACCACTTCCTTCTGCCTTAAAGTATCGCTGTTGAAGATTCTGATGAGAATCTCATTTTATTTCTTTTTTGCCTACACGCCCAGGGCGCCGAAAGAATTTTTTCTTTCTCTTTAAAAACCAGCAATTTGGGCGCCTGGGTGGCTCAGTGGGTTAAAGCCTCTGCCTTCGGCTCAGGTCATGATCTCAGGGTCCTGGGATGGAGGCCAGCTTCCTTCTCTCTCTGCCTGCCTCTCTGCCTACTTGTTCTCTCTCTCTCTCTCCGTCAAATAAATAAATAAAATCTTAAAAAGAAAAAACCCCAGCAATTTTACAAAAGTGTGCCTTGGTATTGGTCGTTCTGGGTCAATGATGTGTTCCTTGCTTCGTTCTTGTTTCTGCTGTTTCTTTGTCATATTTTTCCCTTCTGTGACTCCTCTTACATCTAGGTTAGATTTTCACGTCCAAATTTCAATATTGTCCTTTTCCCTCAAATCCCTTTATGTCTGTATTTGACTTTAATTTTAAAAAATTGCCCCCTTTCACTTTCTATTTAGCTCAACTCTCTGTTAATTTTATTTTTTCATTTGCTCTTATATTCCGTTTAGTTCATTTTTCTTTTCTTTTTTTTTTTTTTTAATTTCACAGAGGGAGAGAGATCACAAGGAGGCAGAGAGGCAGGCAGAGAGAGAGGGGGAAGCAGGCTCCCCGCCGAGCAGGGAGCCCGATGCGGGCCTCGATCCCAGGACCCTGAGATCATGACCTGAGCCGAAAGCAGAGGCTTTAACCCACTGAGCCACCCAGGCGCCCTCATTTTTCATTTTAAAGATACTTTTTCCTTTATCTCTGGTTCTTTCATGAGTTGGCACCTAGTTTCTGAATGTCTATCGTTCTGATTTATGTTGTTCTTTTTTTTCCTTACATCATTTTGTTCATGTTTTTATCTTGCTTTACTCTCTCTCTCTCTCTCTCTTTCTTTTAAATGTCTTTCTGGGTGGCTTTCATTGTCTGTAGGCCTGTTATTCTGTTCCTTCTTCTCTCTGCTGGCCTCTCTCTCTCTCTCCTCTTCTTCCTCTACCTCCTCCTCCTTCTTTAAGCCACCTTGCTTTCCCAGGATTTGACTTCGGTACTTTTCCATTGCTCATTTTTATGTGAAATGAGTCTTTCTGAACATTTAGGAGGCGACTTGGTTAAGAGAACTTCTGTATTTTCACAGAGCTCCCCCTTCTGTTGTTTCTGCATATTGTCAACAAAAATCTGGCTTTACCTCTGAGGTTTCTGGCTCTGTTCTCCTCCTCCACTATCATCTAGTCCAGTTCCTTCCTTGATTTCTGCTTTCCCTATCCTGCTCCATTGCAATCTCCTTTCCAGGAGCTTCTCAGCATGAGACCCGTCCTAGAAGGAAGGCTTGGTGGTCATTTCTGAAATTCATGGGCGTTGAACTCCGTCAGCCCTTAGGCCTCATGGCAGACCCCTTGCACTTCCCCAGGTGGAATTGTCAAAACCCTTCCCAGTTTTGGCTGCTGTTTTCAAATTGCCCGGCCATGGTTTTCCACAAATAGATGTTACACTTTGGGTCTTAGGTCCTGAAAATATCTTGTCACCCCGTTCTGTTGCAAACGTGGCTACGGAATTTTGTTTCTGTTTTTATGCGGGGACTTGGGAGGGTTTAGATCTGGGCTGGGTGACACTGCCGTCATCTTACCAGAACTCGCCAGCTGCTATCATTTACAGATGAGGAAACTGAGCCCCAGGGTCAGTTTCTCAGAATCACGAGCTAACGACAGGGGATAAATGTATGTGAGTGCACCTGCCATCCAGCATGGCACAGAGAAGATCCTTAATACAGACTACGTTCCCCCTGTCTCCCTTACTTACTTCTTCCTCCCTGTTTCCACCAGCCAGTGTCCCTTCACTTTGTTGACAATCAAATGAAATTATTCAAGCAAAGAGTTCATGGCACTTCCAAAAAAAGAGGTGTTGAATCAGTGGTAGCTGTTAGTAGAGAATCTATGGTTGAAGAAACCAAGGTAAGTAATTGTTTCAAGGTTTCCCAGCTGACTCGTGTCTGTCTGACCAGAAGCCAGCTTTCTTTTTCTATACCAGTGGTTCTCAACTGGGGCAATTTTGGTCCCTAGTGCATATTTGGCAATGTCTGAAGGCATTTCTGCTTTTCACCACAGTAAGTGTGAGGTGCTGTCATCTAGTCGGTAGAGGTCAGGAATGCCATTAAACATCCTACCATGTACAGGTTGGCTTTAACCTCCCACCCTTCCAAAAAGACTTGCACAGCCCCAAAGGTCAATAATGTTGTGGATGAGAAACTATGTCCTATATCATGGCACTATCCTAAATAAGCCTTACCTGAGAATCAATACTAAAACTGGTTCTAGCAGGTTGTCTGAAGTCAGAATCACATGCTTTGAAAACAATGACAGAGAGGTACCTGGGTGGCTCAGTCAGTTGAGCATCTGCCTTTGGCTCAGGTCATGATCTTGGAGTCCTGGGACTGAGCCCCACGGTGGGTTCCTTGCTCAGCAGGGAGTCTGCTTCTCCCTCTCCCTCTGCCCCTCCCCACCACTCATGCTCTGTCTCTCTCCCTCTCTGTCTCAAATAAATAAATTAAAATCTTAGAAAAAAAAAGACAGAAAACAGTGATAGGTCAGGCATTTCTGGCCTCCTCTAGGACATATCTAATGGCCACACTTCTTTCTTCAGAGACTGGATGAAGCTAGGAGGGCAGGGTGTGTGGAGCCCTCCAAACGAAGACGCAGGACAAGCTGCCCTCCCTCCAGTCACCTATCTGATCTCCAGCAGGGCAGTCATCACAAGTTAACAGACAGTCAAGATCCAATGTACCAAAACTCTGCATGTGCCATTCTACTGACTCCTTTTAAGGACCCCCTGGACAATGGGACACATACCCCCATTTTATCCACAAGGAAACGGATCTTTCGAGGGGTAGCTCCAAATGTGTTACTTCTGAGGGCAGAAAAGTAAAAGACAGAAGTTCAAATCCCAGCTCAGTCTTGGAGTCATCATGTGACCAAGGACAATTTCTTCTCCTTCTCTCAGCCTGCTTCCCAGCCTGTAAGAAACAAAGAGGAAAAGTAACCTCTAAGGCAAAGTAAAATTTGGGGCTGTGTTGTCATACAGACTTGGGCTCAAACCCAGCTCTTTCATTGACTATATTGAGCCCCTAGGCAAGTGACTTTCCCTTTCTGGGTTTCAGTTTCCCCATCCGTACATGGGACAATCCTAGCTTCCAGTTCACGGGGTTGTAGTAAGGTATAATTGAAATCGTACAATTTAGCATAGTACATGGTGTATATAATCTCTCAAAAAACGAAGACTTTCTTGGTTGATTATCTGAGACTCTTCTAATCCTAAGATAACTTGGTGCCATGGTATGTAACACCAGCAGGAACCAAAAATAATGGCCCTTAATTGAGAATGGGGCTGGGACTTCTGGGGCGTCTCTGAATTGCCTCCCAACCCTCCCCCGCCCTTGAGACCAAGTTCTAGACCTAGGTTCTTCTCCTCCTGCTGGCAATGTCTGGAATTGCAGCCTGGACATACCACCAATGGGTCCTGGGTCTGGGGGAAGGAGGGGAGTTTATTCTAATGACGAGGACACCATGGTTTCGATAGGATCATCCCTTGCCCTTTGCCATGAGAGCTGCCATTTGTAAAAACACTTTCTGTTTGCTTGGCAAGGAGCAAGGTTTTTCCCCCATGAGCTTATTTAATCAGCTTTTTTGGCCATGAAGAACTAGAGGCTTTGGAAATTTGAGTGACTTGGCTATGGTCACATAGACATAGGGTTACCAGATTGTGGTAGGACGAATAATGGCACCCCAAAGATATCCTTGTTCTAATCTCTGGAGCCTGTTATTATCTTATCGTATATGATAAAAGGAACTTTGAAGATGTGATTAAGTTAAGGATCTTGAGATGGGAGATAATCCTAGATTATCTGGGCGGGCCCAGCATAATCGCAAGAGTCCTTCTAAGAGAGAGGCGGGACCCATTGTGTCTGTAGTCAACGATAATGTATTGTACACTTAAAAAATTGTTAAGAGGGTAGATCTCATGTTAAGTGCTCTCACCACAAGAAAAATTTTAAACAATTTAAAAGAGGGACTCGAGGATCAGAGTCAGTAGTAGATGTTCCAACAAAACTAAGAGGCTGGAGTGATTTGAGAAATGAGCTCTGAGCTGTGGAATGCAAGTGGCCTCCAGAAGCTAAAAAGGTAAAGAAATGGATCCCCTCCTCCCTAAAGTCCCCAAAGAGAATGCATCCCTGTCAACACCTTGATTTTAGACTTCTGACTTGCAGAACTGTAAAGGAATAAATTTGTGTCGTTTCGAGTCACCACATTTGTAGCAATTTGTCACAGCAGCAATAGGAAACTAATACATAGATTTGGGGGGGAACCCCAAATAAACAAAACACAGGGTGTCCAGTTAAATTTGAACTTCTGATAGATAATACATTTTTAGTATAAGTATATCCCAAATGTTGCACGAGACATACTTACACTTAAAAAGACATTGTCGTTTATCTGAAATTCAAATTTAACTGAGTACTCTGTATTTTATCCTAGAAGTGGTGGAGCCAGAGCAGGAGTCAAAACTTGTGACTCCGGGACTTCCCTACTTTCCTCAACAATCTGGGATCTGGCAAAACTTGCCATGTTCTTGTGGCCCTCATGGGTCAGTTCCCGCCTCCCAGAGCTCCTCTTGCCTCTGGGGTCAGGAAAGGATGGGATTGTTTAAGGTCATCTCTTGGATACACGTTTGGGCCCTCAGTCCTCCCAGGCCACAGAATTTCTCTCGAAATGGTTTTGCGTCTTTACTCTGCTTGAAAGAGCGACCCAGGAGCTTTGTCTCAAAGCCATAGTTGCATGAAATGTATGTCGAGGCGGGCGTCCGGGTGATGGTGCTGGGGTTTAATGAACTGGGGTGGGGCAGGAACACCTTCTTCAAGCTACCAGTTTCTGAAGGGGACTTTCTGAGTCCCAAAGCAGGACACAAGTAATTATTCAATGGCTATTTCAAAGCAAGAATCATGTAACATATGAGGAAACTGAGGCCTGCAGTCACTCAGCTACAGACAGACAGATGTCCGCTGGATTGGCATCTCCCCTCTTGCAGCAGCCGGTCCTGAGGGCAGCTGCGGTGGGAAGAAGCCTGAAATGCTAATCCCCCGAGGTCTAGTTTCGAAGCCCTTTACACTTCATTGGCTGCCAATTTCCTTTCCATGAAATAGGGGGATTCCATAAATACGAGGATTTAGTAAGGCAGCGGATGTAAAACACCAGGTACCTGGCGGTATGTTCTCGGAACCGGCAGCTTCTTTTTCTTCCTTCTCTGGGCCTCATTTTCCCCATCTGTACCACCCAAAGCGGCGCGCGCTCCCTGCCCCTCCCAACTAGCCTCTCCGCAGGCCTCACTCCGCCAGCGCGCAGACTTGGCCGCTAGGTGGGGACAGAGGGCCGGCACTGCGGCGGGATGTTGCACATGCGCACTCACGGGCGGCGCCTCGCCTTCTCACGCCCCGCGGACGTCACTTCCGGCGCGAGGGGCCGGGCCGGCCGGGCAGGGAGTGCGGGTCGGTTCTGTGCGCGCTGCTGGACGAGGCTCCCGCCGCCGATAGACCCGCGCTCCGCCCGGTAGCCCGGCCGGTGAGTGCCCGCGAGTCCTCCCGTGGGTCATGGGGGTCGGGGAGAGGGACCCCTGAGGGGGAGGGATAACCGGAAGTTAAGGGACTCCAGGAGAGAGACCCTAGGAAATGGGGACATCTGGGGAAGGGGCGACAGCCGGAAGTGGGGGGGCCTCAGGAGGTTGTCGACGGGACATGGGGTCTCTGGGGCTCCAGGAGCGATGGCTTCCTGGCCTCTTGGTGGGGTGGGGAGGAAGGCGATGCTCACAACATGATGGGCTGCAGGTGAGGAAGCTTCCAGGTTTCACCGTAACAAATGGTGTTTGCACCCATCCATACGCCCACCCATCATTTCATTCTCGAGACTGAGTCCTGCTCTGAGCTCGACACTACCGACGCCCTGGAGATTAAACAGGAAGCTCCAGGTGGAGGGTAGAGCCCAGTGTGGGGCTAGACGCATCCTCACTGTGCCTCACTAGGTGTGTACCCTCCCAGCACATCACTTAACCTCCTACGGCCCGCTAATATTTACAGAGCACCGTCATGTGCCAGGCTAGGCCTGTAGCCTGTGGACACTACAGTCTGTCTCCCAGGTAAGCACTGCATTGGGATTACAGGCATCTGTTGGTGACTCCTCTGGAAACAGCCCAGGGTGGGTCCTGTGAACTGTGATTGTTGTTTCGTTCCTCGCTTAGCATTCCTCCGCCAAGCAAATTCAACTCATTCAGCAAATATTTATGGAGCGCAGACTATGTGTCTGACACTTTGTTAGGTGATGGGTTTAAGGTGATGAGAAAGACAGATAGGGATGTTGCCCACAAATTGCCTACAGACAATTACAACAGAGGGAGGATGCTATGCCAAAGAGCTCCTGGTGGGGAGGCTCCTACCCTGGCCCAGAGGTTGAAGGGTTCTTGCTTCAGGCACCATCATCTTTTACCTAGGTTACTGCAGTAGCCTCTGAATGGTCTCTTCTATCCTCATCCACTTTCAAGCTATTTGCAAGACAGCTGAGCAATCCTTTGAAATAGAAATCAGATCATGTCACTCAGATGGGTCCCACCAAACTCCGTAAAAGAGTTCTCATTGGCCCTCAAAGCCCTGTGCCAGTGGGGCCCCTGGTACCTCTATAAATTCATCTGCTCAATATTCTCCAACTTGTTCTCCAGCTTCCTCTAGCCATAGTGGCCTCCTCGCTGTTCTTCAAAAAAAAAAACAAAACAGGTGTGTTCCTGCCCCTGGCTTTGCCCTTGTTCTCCCAGGTGTCCTCACATCTTGCTCCCTCATCTTCATCTTTCCTCAAATGTCATTTGCATGAACAAATCACCCCTGACCATCCTATTTAAAATCGGAATCCCTATTCCCAGGTACATCCAACCCTCGTCCCTGCTTTATTTCTCCCCATAGTGCTGTCATCTGGCAGATTATACAGTTTATCTTGCTTATAGTGTATCTCCCGCTACATTCTAAATTCAACAAAGGCACAATTTTTTGTTGTTGTTCACTGATACTGTTCACTGATGCCCAGGAAGAGGGCCTTGTACATAGTAAGTACTCAATATTTGTTGAATGCATGAAGTGGCATCTAATTGGGACTTACAGATGAATCAGTATTGGTCAGGTGAGGAACTGGAGGAAGAACAAGCTAGCCAGAGGAAATAGGATGTGAACAAGGCAAGAAAACACAGCTTTGGGAGGAAGTGAAAGCAGCTGGGTGGGGCTGGAGGTTAGAAGGCAAGGAACAGAGTGAGCAGACCTAAGATTTGGGCGGAATGACCTGGGCTAGACTAGCTCTGTGCAGAGACCCCTGAGATGGTCCCTGCTCTCCTTGAGCTTGGAGTCAGGGACCAGTGGTAGTCTGTGGACAGGAGCTTGGGCTTTTGAACTGGACAGCTGCTGCTACCTTATTCCTGGGATAGCTAAAGCAGCTATTTTGTTTTTGTTTTATATTCAATAAATGTGTTCAGATATTCCAAGAAGCAGACACCAAGATGAGGATGAGATCAGGCATGCAAGAAATCATCTGGAGGCAGAAAAGGGAGGGGAGCTGCAGAAGTCAGGGAGAGCCTTCAGACAACGACAGAAGTCCAGCCCCCCCGGGAAGGAGGTTTGGCCAGGGAGTCCTGGACTGCAGGGCGGTTCCATGGAAGGTTCAGGCTGAACCTCAAGGCAAAGTTGCCTGTTAGAGGAGGCCCACATTTCACTCAGTCACTGGGGGCAGTCTGTGGAACGTGGCATCCACTGGATGAAGGATCCAGGGGGACACCAGATGGGGCCATCCATCAGTTACGCTCCGTCCCTGAGGGAGAGCCAGTCAGCCCAGTTTCCCAGCCATCATGATACGTCGTATGTGTATATGGTCAAAAAAAAAATCAAACCATACAGTGAAAAGTCTCCCTCCTTAAATGTCCTGTTGTCCAGTACTCCTCCCTAGAGGAAACCACTGGAAACATTTTTTTTTTTAATTTCCTTACAGAAATTTTAGGTGCACTCAGTATGTAGGTATGTATTTTAAAAATCAGATGATTTTATGCACACTGTTCTGCAACTTGCTTTCTTTTCCTTAGCGTGTGTCAGTTCATAAAAACCTGCCTAATTCCTTTTCATGAGTGAATAATATCCCATTCTTAGGATGGTATTAACCAGTCTCCAACTGGTATGCAGTTGAAGTATTTCCTCTTTTCCCATTATAATCAGTACTCGAAGTGATCATCCTTGTGTGCATGTTTTGCACACACGCACAAGTGTATGTCCCCGAAGCAGGATGCTGAGCCAAAGGGTATGTGGTTTTAAATTTTGATAGAGATCGACACATTGCCCCCTGACCAGGCTAGGCCAGTCTATTCACAGCAAGCATCTCACTGCCCATTTTGTATTCTTGCCAGTCTGACTTTCGGAGTTGTTTTAGTTCACATTTCTCGAATTACATGTAAGTCGAGCAACCATTCATACACCTGGAAGCAAGGCCGCAGCGATGGGTGGGGAGTGTGTGTGTCCCGTTGCGGCTGCCCCGGGGTCGGTGGGGAGCCTCCCTCCGTTCAGTTTGGGGTGGGACCTGGGCACGGGGCCCCGAGCCACTTCATTCCAGCTGAGAACCCCCACTGACAGAGGTGCCCCCCGCCCCATGGTGCTGCCCTGGAGTGAGCGGCCCCGCGCTTTGTTCACTTGGCTTGGGCTTTGTGTCCTGGCAGGGATCCTGGTAGCTAATGTCAGAAGAAAGTGACTCTCTGCGAACCAGCCCCTCTGTGGCCTCGCTCTCGGAGAATGAGCTGCCGCCGCCGGCCGAACCTCCCGGCTACGTGTGCTCGCTGACGGAGGACCTGGTCACCAAAGCCAGGGAGGAGCTGCAGGAGAAGCCGGAATGGAGACTTCGAGACGTGCAGGCCCTCCGTGACATGGTGCGGAAGGAGTGCCCGAACCTGAGCACCTCCCTGGACGACGCCTTCCTGCTGCGCTTCCTCCGAGCCCGCAAGTTCGATTACGACCGGGCCCTGCAGCTGCTGGTCAACTACCACAGCTGCAGGAGAAGCTGGCCCGAGGTCTTCAACAACCTGAAGCCCTCGGCCTTAAAGGACGTCCTCGCTTCGGGATTCCTCACCGTGCTGCCGCACACCGACCCCCGGGGCTGCCACATCCTCTGCATGCGCCCAGGTATCACCCGAGACGCTGTGGCCCGCACTCTCTCCCCCTTGCCCTTCCCTCTTTGCCTCCTCCCCGGCCTGGTCAAAGCTCTTTTGAGGACAGACGACAAAGAGCTACTCAACCCAGTTTAGGAAGAAAGGAAGGAGTTTAGTCTAATGAAACAGGAGCCTCCTGCAGAACTAGCTGAAACTGTAGCCGCTTTCCGGGGGCCCCAGGCCCCAGAACCAGAATCCAGTTCATTCCCCGATCAGGAACTAAGCTCCCATTCTCCCTGTCTCTGCCTCTGCCAATCTGTATATCTCTCTGGGCCACACATCTCTGCTGTGCTGTGCGTATCTTCTTGGCTCTTCTTCCTAGACTGGCTTTTGCTGCCCCCGTGCCCCTGGCGAGGTCTCCGACCCCTTAGCGCCCAGGCTTCCTGCGCCACCCAGCCAAGTTCCTCGCTGCAAATTCCCAATTTCTAGCGTTGAGAATCTGGTGGGCCGAGAAAGCAGCCCTGGTCATAGGGTACAAGCAGGCCTGCCCTGTCTCTCCATGGTGAGTAGGTGAGGCAGGCGTCCATGGGGGCTGGGCAGGCAACTGGAAAGGTGTCCGTCCATCTGCCGCGTGCCTCTTCCGCCTCTCCCTCCTTTCCTCTGCTTTGTTAAGCCATTGGTTCACTCTAGACCCACTTTTCAAGATCACAGCACTTAGTGGTGGCAATCAGGACATCTTACATTTCCCTGGCAGTAGTTTTTTTTGTTTTGTTTTTTAAGATTTTTTGTTTGTTTATTTGACACAGAGAGATCAGATCACAAGTAGGCAGAGAGGTAGGCAGAGAGAGAAAGGAGGAAACAGGCTCCCTGCTGAGCAGGGAGCCCGATGTGGGGCTCAATCCCAGGACCCTGAGATCATGACCTGAGCCGAAGGCAGAGGCTTTAACCCACTGAGCCACCCAGGCGCACCCTCTGGCGGTAGTTTTAATTAGGAGTACCAAATGCACTCTCAACTCAGACATGAAGGAGCATTGTCCACTGACCCCTACCCCCATGGCCTTAACATTCTCTATCAGACTGGAGCAGAGACAAAATTTGAAAGTGGGATTGTAGTGTTCTCCCAACCAAGCCAGGAGCCGGAGATCATGCCTGCCGGCAGCCCTGTCCTGCTCACTCGTACCTAGTCCTCTTGAAGGGACCCCTAACAGGGAGTGGAGACCTCCCTTCACTTTCCTCTGTCTTTGAGGCCACATCGCCATCACTTTGGTCGTTTACCAAGCCCTTTTTGGAAACCAGACCATTCCCTTGAGCCTTTGCTGTGTATGAGGCACAGCGTTAACTGCTTTACCTGCTGTTTTCACCTTTCCAAAATTAGGGTTGTTTATTTTAAAATAAGCAATGCAGTGGAGATTTTAGGGCACCAGCAGACCTAGGAACCAGTCAGCAGGTTTTTTCCTGTACTCCTCTGTGCTCAATGCAGAAGGATATTACAAAACAGATTCGCACACTGGTTTCACCTCTTGCCTTGTGTGGTTTCAACCCTTTGCTTGCGTGATTTCAACCCCTTGCTTGTGAGATGAATTTTTCCCCACGTATGTCTGGAGCAGAGCTGGATCCCTCCCCACCAACACAACTCTTTAGGGGAAGGCATGCTGAGGGGGCTTTGTTCTCAACTGGATATTAGCTTTGCCTCTTTGGGGACATACGTTCTGGAAAAGGGTGACATCTGGTTATGTAGAAGCAGGTGTAGTTGGCAGTAACATGCAACAGCAAGCTGGCACAGCTTTCGGACCAAGACTTTGTTCACAGGAATTTTGCACGTACTATGTATCCCCTTGGTGGCGGCAGTCATTGGAGTTTTATCTTTCTAAGAAAAGGACACATGGGTTGGTGGGGTTTTCTTGAGAATAGCGGTTTAACAGTCAAAAGTTGTCATTTCCATCTTCTTCCCAAGAGAACGGAAGGATTCCTTAAATATATGGGGAATACTAAGGGAGCATCCAGCCCGGAAAGGGGATGTGGCACAAAGCAGGGCCCTGGAGAGCTGTCGCCATCTCTGCCTTCCTCAGCACACGCTTCATTCTCAGGCCAGCTCTTGCCTCCTGGGGCCCCTGAGTCTCAGGCTCCCAGTCTCACCACTTCAAGGGGGAAGAGGAATCTTTTCTTTTCAAAAGGGCCATGGCTGCAGAATTGAGTCCCCTTGGCTCTGTTTGATCAGGCTGGGGTCACCCACACACTGTGGCCGGGAGGATGTAAGACCCACACTGACCACGCCCACCTCTGCCACCAGGAGGCAGGTCCCTGGTACCCAAACCGCAGGGCTAGCGTGGGAAGAGGTGGCTCAGGGCCATGGTATGCAAATCTGGGCACACATCTGTTGGCAGACAGAGCAGATGACCATTAAGGTTAGTATTACTATCCCATTCTGCATCTGAGGAGGTGTGGGCTCAGCGTGAGGAGATAACTCACTCGACTTCTAAGATTCAAAACCCCTGGTGTGTCTGACTTCAGACCTCAGGCTTTTAACTGCAGCGCTTAGTTGCATTTCCATTTCAGAATGTGCTGCTGCCTTTGGAGTTAACATCAGCTGCTGCTAACGTGTCCCATTTACTAACCTGAATAGAGTTCATGCCAGTAGAGTATCTCTCTTTCCATTTTTAGACAAGACTTCTAGCAAGGAGATAAATCTTAGCCTGTCATGACTTGTTTGTATTCACCTCTGTAACATTCTGTCCATTTCTTATGACCTCAGACAGATGGATACCAAGCAACTATCCCATTACCGAAAACATCCGAGCCATATACTTGACATTAGAAAAACTCATTCAGTCTGAAGAAACCCAGGTGAATGGAATCGTAATTCTTGCAGACTACAAAGGAGTGAGCTTATCAAAAGCATCTCACTTTGGCCCTTTTATAGCCAAAAAGGTGATCGGCATCCTTCAGGTATGGCTCTTGTTTGTCGTGTACCTGTTCCGTGGCGGTTTGGGCTTTCCCCAGGGGGCCCTGTCTGTTCACCGCCGGTCCCACGTGATACACAACCCCACTTCTCCTCCTACAATCCGAAAGATACAAGAGCATTATGGGAAGAAACGTAAATGTCCTATTTACCGCTCATGCTCACCAGGTTCTCCAGTAGTTTCTGTGGTCCCTTCAGTCTGGGCAAGATCAGCTTTAGGGCAAGAGCCCAAACAACCAGAGAAATGCTTTTTGCATGTTTTTTCTTCCTTTCCTTGTGTGTGTGTGTGTGTGTGTGTGTGTGTGTGTTCTCAGAAGACAGAGAAGCAATTATAACAAATGAAACTGAGAATTTGTGTTTTTGTCTGATGTGCTAGATCCTGCCCTGCCCTCTGGGACCTGGGAACAGGGAGCTTGTTGGACTGTTTTGGACAGATGCTTTCATATCTTGTGTGTTATGTGTGGTTTTTTTGTTTTTATTTTGAGAGAGAGAGAGCATGTGCATGGGGATGGGGCAGAGGGTGAGAGAGAATCTCTGCAGACTCCATTCCCAGTACAGAGCCTGGGGCAGGGCTCAATCTCACGACCCTGAGATCACGACCTGAGCCGACATCAGGAGTTGGATGCACAATCAGCTCAGCCGTGCAGGCACCCCTGTTTTAGAACACAAGTGCGAGGCAACCCTCTCAGGTCCCCTTCCTCTTCAGGAGCTTTGTACTATCACTTTGCTGTTGCTCAATAAACCTTGCTTTGCTGCCCACCAAAAAAAAAAAAAAAAAAAACAAGTGTGGGGAACCAGAAGGTTCCTCCCATATCTGTATAATGTTCAATGGTTTGCAAAGTGCTTTTACAGTCATTATAACTCATTCAGTCCTACAGGGACTCCTGTGAGATAGACAAGGCAAAAGTTACTTTTTCTTTTCAGTACATGTGCTGCTGAAGCGAGCACGAGTTACTTTTCCTTTCTGATGGATAGGGACACAGCCCTCGCAGGGGTCGCCTGGCCTGAGTCTTACGGCTCTAACAGTTTGGGCTCTTCATTTCCTCTGACTGGCCCATGGGTGCTGTCTCTCATGAGCTATGGGGCACCAGAGATAAAACAGTTTCCTCTGTGAATCCCACAGTGCTCATGAGCGCCTGCTAGGTGCCAGGCTGATTATTTAAACATCAGCATCACATTTGGTCATTATCAGAAATGTGGAGCCAGTACTCTGTCTTCCCTCAGCTTCTTTTCTTCTTTCAATGCCCCGTAGATTCAAGTATCAGGGTAAGGAGTTTGCATCAGTGTTTTCTAGTCTCCTAAGGTGACCTGGGGGAGAAAGTTCCAGGGTTAAATAAGTTTGGGAAATGTGGTGTAGCATGTCCATTTCTTGAGAATGTGACTGTAAACATTTGCACACGACAGATCTGTGGTTCAGGAAACCCGTGTGACTGCATAGCGTGCTAGTCTCAAACTTACTTACCTACCATGGAGCCTTTTTACATCACACCTAGTACCATCCTAAGAAATACCCTTTGGTAACCCTGATCCTGAAGGTCTGATGTTTGCCAGCCACACAGGCTCTGTTTTTTGTCTTATTTTGTTTCCTTTTGGGTTTTCTTTGGCACAAGAGGAGCGGCTCTCCACTTGTTGGCCTATGTCTAGGCCCCAAGACAGACTGTCTCTCTGAGGCTTGTCTTCCTGGTTAGCCCCTACTGGAGCTGGCTTTGAGGAGGCCATGAGAATCAGACCAAACTGACTCGGGACCTAAAGAAGATTTAAAGGAGGGAGGCAGGCTGTGGACAGTCTGGGGGTGCCCCCCGTGTTCTAACATCTCCTTCCCTTCCCCCACAGGATGGTTTCCCCATTCGGATAAAAGCAGTCCATGTAGTGAATGAACCTCGAATATTTAAAGGCATTTTTGCCATCATAAAACCATTTCTGAAGGAGAAAATAGCAAACAGAGTAAGTGATGATTTTATTGACTTGATCCTTTTTTTTTCTTTGGCTCTCTTATTTGTGACATCAATAAACTTCTTAGTTTATTATTTTTGCCGTGGGATGATTAATTTAGAAAGTATGGAGTTACAGATAAAATAAATGAACAATTCTTTCTGTGAAAAGAAGGTAAAATTAATAGGATATAATATTTGACAGAGGAGAGAGCAGAGCGGGTAGCTCTCCTGAGAGTTAAATGCTGTGTAGTCATTTAGACTCCTTATTGAATATCCTGGCCTGGGTGCTGTGACCCAACATTGTATTTCCTGTGTGAGAGGACAGGGAGAAGGGTAGTATTGGGCAGACAGTTAAAAAGTTATAGTGATTTCTTACTACAGCTCCTTGGGATTTAAAAATGCTATTTTAAGCCCTTCTATTTACCTACCTTGTTGTCTTGCTATATCACGTTTGTGGAATAATTCATAGTTTATGAGATAAGTGAGTTTTAGCTTACCTGTTATTTAAGAAAGGACAGATGGCACTTTGAAAAATGGTCTTCCTCTCTGACCTAAAAGAGCCACTTCTCAACCTTTGCTAGTACTGTGATTGCATGTGATGAGTGGTATTTTTTCCCTTCCTCCCTAGGCCTAGGAACACTGTGGTCCCTCCAAAGACTGGGTTTTGAGTTTTATACTTTTTTTCGAAGAGGAAACAGAGAGAATCTCAAAGTTGCAAGGGAAGGACTTTAAAATACAGACAGGGGGCACCTGGCTGGCTCAGTCAGTGGAATGTGCCACTCTTGATCTCAGGGTTATAAGTTTGAGCCCCGTATTCGGTATAGAGATTACTTAAAAAGAAAATCTTTTTTTTTTTTTTAAAGATTTATTTATTTATTTATTTGACAGAGAGAGAGAGAGAGAGAGAGAGAGAGAGAGGGAGAGAGATTACAAGTAGGCAGACAGGCAGGCAGAGAGAGAGGAGGAAGCAGGCTCCCTGCTGATCAGGGAGCCCAATGCAGGCCTCGATCCCAGGACCCTGAGATCATGACCTGAGCCGAAAGCAAAGGCTTTAACCCACTGAGCCACCCAGGCGCCCAAAAAGAAAATCTTTACAAAAATAAAATAAAGTAAAATCCAGATTCCAGGCCCTTTCCCTGAAGATTTTAACTCCAGTTCAGGGGTGGAGCCCAGGAGTCTGTGGTTTTAAAATCTTCTTGAGTGATTCTGGTATACAGTCCGGTTTGCGAATAATTTAGTGGCATCCCTGCCTGGGTTTGAACCTATCTCAGTAACTGGAGATCCTGTTTGGAACCTGCTTTTAAAACCAAAGCAGCCTTTGGAACCGGCCTTTTGTATCTATGAAATGACCGTATTTGTGGTCCATAATCTTGTTCATTTCGTCCTTCATATGTTCATTCATTCATTCAAAAATATCTATCGATCAACTACTGTAGTGTACAAGTATGTTCTAGATGAACAAAACAGACTAAAATCTCTGCCCACAGGGGAGCTTACATGCTAGAGAGAGACACGGACAGCGGATGTATATTATCTAGTATTAAGATGGGACAAGTGCTGTGGAGAAAAATTAAGGAGAGAAAGGAGCCAGTACAGAACAGGGGCAAGGGCTTGTAGCATTCAGTAGGGGGTTAGGAGTGGCGTCGCAGAGAAGCTGGCCTTTGAGCGAAGACTTGGCGGAGGTGAGGGAGGCCGCTTACAGATGTCGGAGGACCTGCAGTGGGAGCACATCCCCGGAGGCGGGTGCACATCGGGTTTGCAGGAGCAGCAGCAGAGGGAGGGGCGGGGGGCAGAGGGGCAGCAGAGGAGCCGCAGGGCTCAGACTGTGACAGGCCCTCCCTGTGGGCCAGCGGGCGGACTTCGGCCTCTAGTGTGAGGTGGGAGCACTGGCAGGCCGCACGGAAAGGACTGGCATGATCTGACCGGCGCCTAGAAGAACTGAGACCGCAGAACGGGCTGCAAGTAGGGAGACCAGGGCGGAGGCTGTCGTGGGAACCCAGGGGAGAAGTGGGGGTGGCAGGGTTCCACAAGACGAGCCACAGAGCGGCTGGATCCTGGATACATTTTGAAGGAGCAGTCAACACAGCGTGGCATATGTGGAAGGGAATTAAGGATCTTCAAGCTTTTCAAGGAATTGGAAGGGTCCAGTCGCCATCGACTGTTCCTTTGTTCATTCAGCAGGTGTTTGAGCACCTACCTGGCCTGCAGGTGACTGATTAACCTGAGGACACATGTGTTTCCATTTCCCCTTTAGTTTTTCCTCCATGGGTCTGACCTGAACTCTCTCCACACAAGCCTTCCCAGAAGCATTCTCCCCAAGGAGTATGGGGGCGCGGCCGGAGAGCTGGACATCACCGCCTGGAATGCAGTGCTGCTGGCCTCGGAGGAGGACTTCGTGAGAGAGTTCTGCCGGCCTGTCTCTGTGTGCGACAGCATCCTGGGCCAGGCCCTGCCGCCTGAGGGGCTGGCCTCAGATGTGCAGTGCGATGATTCCCTTCGGGCCGTGAAATCACAGCTCTACTCCTGCTATTAGCCAGTCCCCTGTGCCACCATCTTTAAATCCTTTCCTTTTTCTTTGGAGAGGTGCAAGGAGAATTTGAGGTGCCGTGGAGTCCGTCTTGCTCCTTGTAATTAAATTGAAGCCTGTAGAGTCTGAGGATGAGCCAAGGGGTAAGCCCTTGATGACTTGAATTAATCCATGGAAGACATGGAAAATGTCCCCAGTGATTCCCAAATGTTTGGAATCCCACCTTGCAGCTATTAATCTGGAAGCTGTATCTGGTTCTTAGAGATCCTGGGACAAGAAAAATCGGGACCAAAGTCACTTTGGTCCTACATTCCAGGAGAAAACCATCTGACTGGCCAGTCAGCACACTCCTGAGAAAGAACCTGGCGGTGCCTACAAGGCGACCACATAGGAGACTTCGGGAGTTTGTGTCTTTCACCTGAACCCTAACTATAGACTTGTGTTGCTTATCAGGAAATTTCTAGTTTGCGGCCCAGGCCCCAGCTGCCACCCTAGGTTTAGAAAGCACCTTAATCGAATCATGGGAGCATCAGGACATAAGCAACACTTCCTGATTAAATTTGGGAGCCAGAGACTTCAAAGCACCTCTGGGATTCATTGATTGACTCTTGCAATAGAAACTGAAGTTTTCCCAAACCCATAAAGCCTTAGCCCTGGTTCCCAACAGAATCATACAGGATCCTAGAGGTATGTGATTCTACTCAGCCTAAAATGCTAGATGCCAGGCCTGAGGAGTGAAGAGACCAAGGCTCCAGCCCCAGAAGTGTGACTATTGACAAGACCTGGACCTCTGTGGGCCTCATTGTTCTCATCTGTAAAATGAAGCTGGATGAAATGACCCCCAGGGGCTTGGCTGCTGACGTTCTGGGATTTGGTTTAATTATTGAATGCTAGACCTTGGTTTTCTGCCTAGAAAAATGGCTTTTGAAGAGGCAAGTGGTTGGATCCTGCTTTTTTGTGGTACACCTGGGCCTTTCCAAGAGGCACGTGTCACCATCTGGCCCTGCCTTTAAGGAAAGTAGTACATATATTCTTGGGACCTGGTGATAACTGACTTCTTTTTGTAGGGAGGGTTAACTGGAAAAGGGCAGGTGAGATGACCAGGGTTCGTGTGAATTCCTTCTATCCCTGAGACTCTGGCGGTACACTGGAACCCTGGCAGCGGGGAATGGCTAAATTACTTGGGATTCTTAAATTTTGGTCTCTGGAAACAAATGCAAGGGCGGGTTATCCCCAGATCACTTCTGGGGCCCCCGCCCTTCCAGATACACTTGCATTTCTCTCTCTGGTGTGGGCGGACAGACTTTAGTCTAGCCAGCGAGACCAAATACTGGTTCTGCGTTTCAGCACTTTAGACCCTTCCTGTCAAAATTTCAGCCTTAGCCTAACCATCGAACTAGGTGTTTCATCTGGTGGCTTTTGACCTATTTCCTTTCATATTCATTCCTTGAAGATTATGGCGTTAAAAAGTGACAAGTACTATGTGTTGTTTAAATACCTTCTCTGTGCATTTATGAGACCACCAGGCAAGGGGACAACAGCTATTAGGAAGAGGACAGTGCTCTGAAAGGCAAAGGCCAGTCTATTGTTAATAAGCTCTTCATCTTCATAGCAGTGTTTAAGATGCCTGCACAAGCTGATGGAAATGGCTCACCTCATTAGTGCCAACTCCAGGGAAGGCTCTTCCCCATAGATGCCAACCCTGGATCCTCTAGGGACCACGCTGAGCGGGAAGTGCTGGCATGCAGACCCCTGGCAGCCTCTGGTTCTATCTGCCAAGAACAGTGTGACCAGCCGTGCTGAACAGATCTCAACAGCACAAGTAGGATGGCCAAAGTAGAGGGTTCAGAACCCAAGTGCTTGGATATGGGAATTGGTTAGAGACATTCTTAGACCTCAGAGAGGAAAGAGAGTTTAAACGACAAAACCCCACACCCCCAGGCTAGACAGAGGGAGAAACGAACTGTTCAGTCCCACCTACTGTCCCGTTTATACACCGCACCGTGTTCCTGGCCCATTTCGCCCGTGTCCATTTGACTTGAAAAGCTCGCGTGTACGTAAGCTCACCTAGACAAGTATCTCCAAGACCAGGAGGTCGCCCATTTCCTAGGCCTTTCCAGGTGGCCCAAGGAGCAGTTTCATTCAGCTTCTGAAAGGAGTCAGAGCCAAGATCTTGTCTGCCTTCTGCAACTGCTGGGCTTGGTTTGGGTTCCAAAGAGAGATCAAATAGTTTGGACACCTCAAGAGGTTTGAGCCAGGCTGTGAAAGCAGGAGCTTCCTGGGTGGAAATCAAGGCGGTGTCCGTGCAGCTTCGCCAGGCGTCTGTGCGGAGCTGGCCCAGCGGGGTGGGGGAGCGACCAGGCGAGCACACGGTGAGCCTGACTTGGGAGCGGGCCTGCACGGATGGGGCAAACGAGTGGGCGCCCGGAGAACCGGCAGTGTTTTCCCTCAGCGAGAAGGTCTGGTCCATTTCGCAAACACTTGCAAAGTAACGTTTTCCTAAATTCAGGGTACTGTGGGACAGGAAAGGGAAAGGAGTCTCCCCGGAGACCTGAGTTTTGGCTTCACACTGCTGTGTGGCCTTGGATGAGCCCTGGATGGATTGGATGAACACCCCCCGAATCACATGCTGAAGGGATTCCCACTCTGAGCTCCGAAACTTCTGTTTCAGGCATTTGGCTTTACTGCCACAGGGACATTGTACTATACCTTTTAGAGGCCTGTTTCTTTTTTTCCCCCCATCTGGGTTATTTTATAGGCAATGTAGGTCTGAATGAATTGACATCTGAAGCCCCAATTGAATCTGTAAGCTTAGGTCATCTGGCGGTATTCTTCCTCTTATATAGAATCTGGGAAACTGTGCCTCTTCCTGGAATTCTGTTCTCCCTTCACGGGGAGAGGCAGGAAGAAATGTACAGAAACAACTGTGCAACCCTGGCTTCCTCTCCCGAGCTTCCTTGCTTTGGGCAGAAGTGGCTTTAGCTTCCCCACACTTCGTCTTGCTTTCACAAGGAGCCACTTGTCCTTAGAGGTTTACAAACACTTCAGCTTGTAAGATACTTTATTTTTGGGGGACTGAGAAGACAGTAAGAGGTATTTTCCCCAAATTCCTGTGAGATATTGAGCCTTTCTGAATTCTCCCAGGGGGCAGTTTCTTTAAATGCCACCGGATTCTCAGATCAGACATGGGATTACTTTTTCACTTGGTTAGGCAAAAGCTGTGGCATTATAATACTTCATTTTAAAGTTTTTAGCTTTTAAGGTTTTCCTTCGAAGCCTCTTTCATTGAGGCAGTGAAGTGTTAGCAAAGGTGGTGGTGCAGGTGTAACTGTTCTGGGGATGTGTGGAGACACCAAACAGAAGCATCTCAACTGTTCAGGAAAGAAGTCCATCTGGTGATGTCTCTTCAGTATTGGGGCCTGTTAACTTTGTAAATCTGAAGTAAATTCCTTTCTGCTTTCCTGACTCAGAATTGGTTTGCTCAAAATGCCAAGTGACAGGAATCGTCAGTCAGATATTCCTTGATAGAGCTGGCGTCCCAGGAAGGCCCAGTGTGACTCGTGGACGGAGATGTTAGTGATGAACTTACTGTTTGCCCCTTGGTGGCTTTTCCTTTGGCCTCACTGGGCAGCACACTTAGTTGGGCAGAACGTCAGCTGCTGTTGGGGATTCTTGTGGCTGTGCCTCCACCTCTTCGCGCGTCACGTGATAACCTGTTACAGGCGACATGCCTGAAGCCGCTCAGGGGCCAAGAGCCTCTGATCTGACTCTGACAGGGTGGGAGGCAGGTTAATTTTCTGACCAGATTGGGGCACCATTTCAGCCACTGGTCACATTCCTCGCTTCAAACTGAAATTCAGTTTAGCTCTGAGTATACGGACACGTGGTGGTGGATTCATCTACTTCAGTGTTTGGACCAAAAGTTTATTTTTCTAGTGCATTTTCTACGTCAAAGTGGTGAAAACATGTAATTTTAGTATGCATGACTGGGTCTTAATAAAAATCCCTGTAAAGTTATGTGTGGAGTTCTTTTGTGACAATGAGTTTGGATAAAGGTTCTGAAGTTTTATTATTCATGACGCCCGGGTAGAGCCTCCCTCCAGGTCAGGCAGGCAGAGGCCCTGTGGCAACACAGTGCACCTAGAGTCTGGGCTGGGCCCCTCTGAGGATCACGCACAATTAGAAGATACCACTGTATACAAAGAATGACACTTGATAAACACAGTGGAAGAGACAATATGTGAATTTTTCAGTTAAGGCCCAGCTGTCCCTTCTAGACTGGCCTTGAATCCTTCGCACAGCTAACAATTCCCAAGTGCCTGTAAGGGCTAGCCATCCATTACGTTAGGTGCTTGATATAGATAAGCTCATTTAATCTTAAACAGTATCACTGCCCCTGTGGGGCAAATGAGGTCCAGAGAAGTTAAGCAGCTTGCCCAAGGACAGTCATATGTGGAGCTGGGCTTCAAAGCCAAGTAGTCTCTAGCCCAACTTCTGATGGTTAGAGCCAGGCGATTTGCCTTTTACTGTCATTCACCCTCCAACAGAACACAGAAGGAAAGAAGTGAAGAATTTTTTTCATAGGGAAACAGTCTAAAAACTAGACTGTTTCCTGGCTTCTTATAAAATATAAAGCAGAGGTTCTTAACCTCTGAGATCCAGGCGGTAACAGAACATTTTATTCTGGAAGTCAAGCGAACCAGACTCCTTGAGGGATAACTAGGTATTGGCTTGATCCACTCTGGTCCCATGCATGCTTAGCTGTTTCTCTACCTGCTCCCTGTTGGTTTTTACACAGGAGCGTGTGGTCTGCCCCACAGGAGACACAAGCTAGGCGCCACGGTGGGTCCGGTGTGTTGGTGATGGGTCGGCTGGGAGGCAGTCCCATGCAGAACATCCATACACTTACCACTGACTTCTGATGATGCAACAGGTAAGTTCTTACACTGCAACATGCCAGCTCCTCAGGGCAGCCTTCCTAAGGAAGCTGTGGCCCTAAACTCAGTCCATTTCTCACATCCGGGAAAATGGACTATTGGCTCCAACCAGTGCAGCACAGTTACAAGGATCAGCAAATGCTTTACAAGCCGTGGGAGGTACTTGCCATGTTATGAGTACACGCTTTCTGGTTTGTTTTCTGAAACTCTTGTTTTCCCCAATGCCCTCTCCTCACACAGCACTGGTCCGGCACGCCTGTAACTGATGCAGCAAATGCATCCTGCTACCACACTGAAAGCTGGTGAGGAAGAAAACCCTTTATGGTTTGCCACTTTTCTGGAAACACGTTTTAAGCAAATGTTCAACCTTGTTACCTGATAAGGTGCCAGCCATTAGAGATACAGTGACCTAGTCAGATACTAGTTTCTGCCTTCAGGGGATTACTAATCATCCTTCGTTGCTGGTGGGTAGTCTGACAGCACGTCCCTAAGCATCTCCAGTTATCTTGGTACCTATAACCTTATGCCAAGAGACAATGGGATCTAACTGAAAAAAGAACTCTCAAGGCCTGGTTTATTTCTGTTTTGCCTCTTACTGAATAACTGTGAGCAAGTTCCTAACTCCTCTAAGCCTCAGTCTGATCTGTCAAAGGGGGAGAAGAATCTCCACCTTCCAGGGGGTGGACAGTGTCTATTCACAGCTGGGCACACGCACTGTTTCATGGTCGCTATTCTTTACCTGAGGAGGCTTGCGTGCAGCTCGTGTCACTCAGCAATGAGTAGGACACCACTGGGAAGGCTGCCTGATTTGGTCTCCTAGGTAACAGGATGGGTAGAACAAGAAAGGATAAAAGAAAGCAGCAGCAGCTCTCGTTGGTAAGGCTGGTACCCATGATCAATCTGCAGAACTCATGTCTCATGTAACTGAACACTCGCTTGAATGTACAAAATGGACAAAGACTTGTAATGGACAAAAACACGTGCTGGTGTACAGCTTGGTCCAGAACATCAGTAGCAGCGATAAACAGGTCCATGGCCATTCTTTGGCAGGATCCTTGATGGATAAGAGAAGCTTTTATTTCCCAACCGAGTACTTTACGAGATCAGTCTAGAGAGTAAATATCCGGCAGGGGTTTCTCCCAGCTAGCTCCAACCAGGTAAAGGTAGCAGCCACTGCTAATGCCTCTGATGAATTCCTAGACCATACTGCTAACCTCAAAGCCAGGCCGTCAATCTGCAATCCTGAGGGACAGACAGGCCCATTCGTGGTGATGAAACACCCGATGACTTATCTGGAATGAGAGGACACCACGACGTCTGATGAGTCAAGATACTCTCCTGCTTGACCTGCTGATGTTATTAATGCTCGTGTATAATTCAGCACTCACAAGTACTGGTTCACTTGAGTCTTGAGTAATCCTGGGTTTCCTAGCAACAGGCCAACTTAACTGAATACAGTTAAGCAAACAGGGATACTGGTCCCTAATTTTCAAAGAAATTCTGTTATTTCAAATTAGTATCAAAAGTTATCATGAAAAAAATAAAAACTTTATTGGACTTTATTACACTTATTTTACAATTTAGTATTGCTTTATTTTGTATTACATAAGGTAGAGGATGGCAAACCCTCATTGTTTCTGAAGTTTAGGACCTTTAAAGGTCTTAATCTGGCTACCCTGCTATTAAGGAAAGTGGGGTGTCTGCTTTACACTGGTAAAGTAAGAGGCTAAGCCTCCCCTATTTGCCCCTCCCAACCTCCCTTGCAACTTTATCTCTGTACCCTGACATAAAGCACTGGTTTAAAACACAGTGGTTCCAATGATTCATATCAAGCCCTGATTCCCTACCCCACCCCACCCCACCTCCATCCCACCTGAGACTGTCCCCTCTGTGTCCCATCTGTTTAGATCTGTAAGAACACCTCAAATCTAGCCTCCATCAGACTGGCTGAACATCTCTGACCTTTGAATACTGTCTAGTCTCATTTTAGTCAATAGGGAGATTAGCAGCTACCACCAGAGTGTTTAGAAAGGGTTAAGCACTTTGCAAAGTAACCTTACTCTTTAAAAAATAATATGTACTAGGTACTATCTTTTATTCAAATGAGGCAAACACTGAGGCTCAGATGGTCACACAGATAGTCATTTGCCCAAGGTCATAAAGCATAGTATGTACTCAATAAATATTAGCCGACCAGCATGATGGAAAAGGCAACGCTGGCTACAAACACAGTCTGACTTCCAAGCCCATGTTCTCAGCCATTTTTAAGGTAACAACTCCATCCTTCTGGCACGATGTGTTTCTCTGTCTGTCGCCATATAAATGGAAGGAAGCTCCATCAACTCAGGTGATTAAACCAGTATCAGGAATTGGCCTCGCCCCAACAGCTAATCAATTGCTAGTTTTTAAATTTTAATTACTAAGTAGCTCTCAGCTGTCAGTTTCTCTCTATCCTCACTTTTACTTCTCTGTGAAATGGTATATGGCCTGCCCTGGTCTCCTCTCTAAACGCCCTGTGTGTCAGCTGCAGTGACTGAAGACTTCATTCATGTCACTCTAAATATGCTCCCCCCTGCTCTCAACATAAGGTTCAAGCTCTTCTGTGTGGTTTGCAAAGCCCTTCGTGACCCAATCCCTGCCCTCTCCTCACCATTCCAGCTTTCCTAAACAAGTCTTCATCCCCTTCCTTTAACGTGAAGTTTTGTCTGCCTTGCAGCAATGCAAGCCCTCTGCCCCATTTCCCTCTCGGCTAACTCCTAATAATTCCTGGCCTCCAATTCCACCTTTTCCAGGAAGCCTACCAGGACAACCCCCTACCCTGAAACCAGGCAACTCTCCTTTAAGTTCTCTGCAATTCCTCGATCACAGCACTCACCACACCACGCTGTACACCCGTCCGCTCATTTTCACCCTCCTCTAAACTCTAAGTCCAAGATGGCAGAGCTGGTGTCTTGTCATGTTTGATGTTGGATCCCTGAACCTGACAGCGCCTGGTACAGAACAGACACTCAGTAAGTATGTGCTCAGAGAACGAACTGTTCTAGTCGACCTCCTTGTGTGCTACCCTCTCCTGAAGAAGTTTCCTGACAGCGCCTGCCTGTGTCTCATCTACGCAAGTGTTTACCCAGGCAAGATATTATTAGTACAATTTTTGGATGAGTTCAAGACTTTAGTTACTAGCCAGACCTCAAGTTTTAGAAGAGACAGGCGCATTCTGCTCGATGCCTGATAAACCTGTCCATGTATGTCTAAAAATCATAGAATGGCTGCTAACTCATAAAAGCTGTAAAAGAAAGGGCCTTAAAAGCTTAAGTCTCTATTTTAATCAAATATCTTTATAGTGCAAATATAATAAATTCACATGCATTTTATTTTTACATACTCATAACAAGATAATGACATGAACTAAAGTGGCACTGTTTTCCCAAGTGACTCTTCATTTCCCCAAACCTACAAAGCGCTATGGAGACAGACGCTTCTGGCAAAGCTGGAACTGCGTGGCATCACTGCTGTAGTGTCAAACACTGGACGGACGGACGAACTCAAGCTGTAGAAACAGCAGCCGGATCAGCCACCCTGCTCTTCTGGGGAAGGAGCCAGCGGCCCTCCCCCCTCCCCCCACCAAGTACTCCAAGGCTGGACCTCATGGGGGATCAAGGACTGAACACACTGCTTGCCTGCATCACACAAGGAAAGACTTTGACAGAGGAAACCTGTCATAGAAATGGTGGGTGTTTTTGTTTTTTAAGGAGACTACAATAGAAATATATTAACGATTGGCCTCAAATATCCAACATTTTTCTTACATTTTAAATCAAAGTTGTAGGATTCTACAGATCTTAATAAAGAACTCTCTTCACAGCACAGCTGTAGTTCACTTTAAAACGCAAAATGTTCCCTTTGCGCTATATCCTTACAAATAAACATAATATACATATAAATGAAAAGTACAGATCCTGCATCAAGCATTACTTAATCTTGCTCTCTGATAGAAACTTGGATACAGTCAAATTTGCAAAGTGTTCACTTAATATTTTAGTTGAAGCAAAAGTAAACAGATACGGGCTTTCAGCAAAGCAGACCTTTATGAATTCTCAGAGGTTCAGCTGAAGTCACGATTGGTGAGGACGAGTGGAGCCACAAGGGTCCAGACATAGAGGAGGAGGCAGACCCAACTGGAGCTGATCTTGACCCACACAGCTGCCCACTTGCTGGTCATGCTCTGGAACTCGGCATCGGGGCTAAGAAAACAGAAGACAGTGAGATCAAAAAGCCTGTTAGCAGCATCCAGCTGCACCCCCCAGCGAAAGCCAAGAAACCTGGCCAACACTACACTCTAGTAAGGTTCTAGAAGGAACATATGAAAGCTGCTATTATTGGTTTTTATGTGCAGGGGACTCTGCCTCTCAAAAAGCTTTTATCTTGTCAGCATGAAGACCTCTTCACTAAGTAAGCAAAGCTCTTCAGGAACACCCTAGCTGTTCTAGACATTGGCAAAAGTCTAGATTGAAATGGCATTTCTGAAACTTTCCTTCCTTATCATATCATTACTTTGACCAGAATACTCTATACGGCCATCTCCAGACACAAAGGAAAATTAGTGAACAAAGATGGGTCAGACTGCTGTATGTTATGATTTTCTCTCTTAAGTAACTCAAGTCTGGAAGAACTCTCCATGATTTGTACTATAAGAATTCCAATAGAGACGCCTGGGTGGCTCAGTCAGGTAAGCATCTGCCTTCAGCTCAGGTCATGATCCCAGGGTCTTGGGATCAAGTCCCGCATCAGGCTCCCTGCTCAGTGGAGTGCCTGCTTCTCCTGCCTGTTGCTCCCCCTGCTTGTTCTCTCTTTCTCTGACAAATAAATAAATAAAATCTAAAAAGGAAAAAAAATCCAACTGGATTTTAAATCCAAGAGGAGAAAAAGTCAAAAGTATTTCAGAAAAGAGTTCACACTGGACACAAAACTTCACTGAACGGGTAAGAGGGGGGGATTCTAAGGTCAAGCAATGGAGGGAGATTTTACAGGCAGCTCAAGGGGGGACCAAGTGGTCTTCCATCTGGTTTGTCGGTGCCTCCTACCTGTACCAGCTAGTCAGGGTCATCATGATGTACAGGGAAGCCAGGCAGAGCATGAAGTGGAACAAGAAGTAGCTGTACTGCACTCCTTCCTTCTCGTTGTCTACAGCCCGCCGAGGCTGTCCGTCTTCTTCATCACTGCCACCGTTGGCAGCTGTATCCCGGAGGATCACGCTGTCACTTCCTGACAAGGTCAGCTTACTTACTTGGCTATTGTTGGAAGTGCGGATGCTGGAAAGTGATCCAAAAGACGATAAATCAAAAAGGGGCCAGGAAATGAATTGCTGCCATTGGCCTATATACATGCACGTTATTTCTGAACTATCCCTATCTGGGGACTGAAGGCTTTCCAAAAGGCTCTGCTTAAAGTTCTCAACTGCTGCCTGTCATCACAAGACAGAGCGCTCTCATGAGTTACCATTTAATGGTTAACTGCTTAGGAGTTTCATCATGCTCTCCATGTCTGCTTCCATGACTTCACAAGTGCCTCTTCCATGCCTGGAATGGACCAGCCACCAGCCTTCTCCCAGCTGGCCTCATTCTTCAATTCTCTATGTGCCACGTCTTCTAGAAAGCCTTCCCTAACATCAAGTCATCACTACTCTGGGTTAAAGTCCCACAGCTCCTTCTGCTTCTCTCTGCCATACACTTACCAGTCCTGTTGTTCTTGCGAGCCCTAGAACTCAACAATGACTGTAGTCATCTATGCATTTCTAGCACACAGATGCTCACTGCAAGTTAAAATGACTGAATAAGTACATACAACTAAAGAACCACATGATCATCTCAACAAAGAAAAAGCACTTGACCAAGATCTAATACCTTTGCCTGATAAACACTCAACCTAGGAAGAGAAGAGAACCTCTTCAAACTGATAAAGGGCATCTATGAAAAACCCATAGCTAACATCACATTCAATAGTGAAAGACTAGGGCGCCTGGGTGGCTCAGTAGGTTAAAGCCTCTGCTTTCGGCTCAGGTCATGATCTCAGGGTCCTGGGATCGAGGCCCGCATCGGGCTCCCTGCTCGGCGGGGAGCCTGCTTCCTCCTCTCTCTCTGCCTGCCTCTCTGCGTACTTGTAATCTCTCTCTGTGTGTCAAATAAATAAATAAAATCTTTAAAAAAAAAATAGTGAAAGACTACAAGCTTTCCCCGAGATCAGGAATAAGACAAGTAGTCCACTGTCACCATTTCTATTCAATATTGTACTGGAGGATCAAGGCAGAGCAATTAGGCAAGGAAAAGATAAAAGGCATCCAAAGTGGAAAAGAAGTAAATTGATCTCTATCTGCAGATAACCAGACCTTATACATGGAAAATCTTAAGGAATATACACATTACTAGATTCAGTAACTAATCTTGCAGAATACAAGATCAATATAAAAAAATTCTATGTCTATATGGTAACAATGAAAAACCCAAAAGATAAATTAAGAAAACAATCTCACTGATAACTGTCCAAAACAACACTTAGAAATTTAACAAGACATTTTTCAGACTTGTACACTAATAACTATAAACCACTGAAAGAAACTGAAAACCAAATGAAACATCCAATGTTATGAACTAGAAGCCTTAATAGTGTTGAGATAATAATGCCTAAAAAATGAACAGATGCAATGCAGTCCTTATCAAAATCTCAAACTGACAAGCAAAACCCAAAATTTACACAGAAATGCAAGGGATTTGGAATAACCAAAACAATCTTGGAAAAGAACAAATCTGACTCATTCCTGGATGAGGATTCTGAATGAAATCATTCCTGATTTTAAAACTTACTACAAGGCTACAGTAAGCAAAACAGTGTGGTAATGGCAGAAGGCTACCTATATAGATCAATGTAATAGAGTTATGAGTCCAGAAATAAACCATTACATTTACAGTCAACTGATTTTTGACAAGGATACCAGGACAAAACAATGGAGGAAAGAATAATCTTTTCAACAAATGGTGCTGAGACAACTAGATATCCACACACAACGGAATGAAGTTGGACCCCATACCTCAAGCCTTATACAAAGACAATCAAAAGAGAGCCCAATTTAAAAATAAGCAAAAGGTTTAAATAGACATTCCTTCAAGATCTACAAATGACTAACAAGCACATGAAAAGAATGCTCAACATCACCAGTCATGAGGAAAACCCAAATTAAAACCATAAGGACATGTCACTTCACATTCTCTGGAATGGCTACAATAAAAAAGACAATTATGATGTTATGATTAAGGTGATGAAACTAGAAGCCTCATACATTGCTGGTGGGATTGTAAGATGACGAAGCCACTTTGGAAAACACTTTGGCAGTTTTCAAAAAAGGTAAACAAAGAGGTACCACATAGCCTAGCAATTCTACAACTAGATATAGATCCAAGAAAACTGAAAATGTACATCCATGCCAAAAGTCTGTACACAAATATTCACAGCAGCATTATTCATGATAGTTTCGCAGCAGAATCAACCCAAATGTCCATCTACTGACAAAGGATAAACAAAATGTGGGATATATCCACACAATGGAGCATCCTTTCCTACAATGAAAAGGAATTAAGAACTGACAGAACATGGATGAACCTTGAAAACATACGAAGTGAAAGAAGCCAGTCACGAGAGACCGTTATGTTTTACAATTCCACATACATGAAACGTTCGAATAAGCAAATTTATAGAGACAAATTTCTGCCAGTGGCTGGGGCGGGAAGGAACAGGGAAGTGACTGCTAATGAACACGAGGTTTCTTTTTGGCAAAATAAAATCTTCTGAAATGGACTGTGGTGACGGTTCCACAACCCTGTGAACAGACTAAACAACTCCTGAATTGTACACTTTAAAAGGCTGAATTTTATAGCACGGAAATTGTATCTCAAAAACGAAATACATTAGGCCAAAAGCAAAACAAAGTCACAGACAAGATAAAAACACATAAGCACAGCTGTGTTGCAATACAACTCTGTTTACCAGGCCTATAGTTTGCCGACCCTTATTTTAAATGATCATAAAAAAAAAAGATAAATCTACACATACTGTGGAAAGCTGTCCAAATTATGACAAATTCATATTTGAGAATACTATATGTATGTAGTACGTTCCTAATTTACTTTAAATTATTTATCAAGTGATATAAAATTACATATATAACTATAAATAAAATTATGTATAATTACATAGATACAAATAGTTTGATAAATAAGATAATTAAGTATAAGCAAAGGAAAAAATTATCAAATAATATGTACCAAAATGTTTAACCATGGAAGAGGTAAATTTGTAGGGAGGATACTTTCAATTCCCACTTTACACTTATCTCACTTATTAATATATATAAATATATCCTTGCCCATTTTTATCTCATGTTTTTAAATTATTAAAGTAATACATGCTACTATATAGAAAATATCAATAAAAAATAGGTAAGAGGATGAATGTAAAGTGCTAACATAGGTTCTATCTGAGCCCCTGGATTAACTAGAGATTTTAAAATTAGATGTATAGGGCGCCTGGGTGGCTCAGTGGGTTAAAGCCTCTGCTTTCAGCTCAGGTCATGATCTTAGCATCCTGGGATTGAGGCCCGCATCGGGCTCTCTGCTCAGCAGGGAGCCTGCTTCCTCCTCTCTCTCTCTCTACCTACTTGTAATCTCTCTCTGTATGTCAAATAAATAAATAAAATCTTTAAAAAAAAATTAGATGTATAGAACTCTGTAGTTCTCTAAATATTTTTTACAATGATCAGGAAATTAAGATTTTCTTACAAAAAAAGAGAAACTGACCAATTTTCAGTCACTACTCTAGCCTATGTAGGCTCAGGTAAAGACTTTATCCTTCTATCCAGGGAGAAGGTATCTATCTCCATGTCAGTTTGGAAGGATTTGATGAGAGCACTTACTAGGCTTTAAGAAATCTACATGGTGGGGCACCTGGGTGGCTCAGTGGGTTAAACCTCTGACTTCGGCTCAGGTCATGATCTCAGGGTCCTGGGATCGAGCCCTGCATCGGGCTCCCTCCTCGGTGAGGAGCCTGCTTCCTCCTCTCTCCCTGCCTACTTGTGATCTCTCTCTCTCTGTCAAATAAATAAATAATCAAAAAAAAAAAAAAAAGAAATCTACATGGCTAGGGAAATGAAGCAAGTCGAGGACTTTCAATAAAAAAGAATTGTTTTTCTTAATGCCTCACACTGCTTTTTGAAAGTAAAATAGCTTCTTTGCTCTACGATTAAACTTCATGAGAATCTTGTCCCAAGTACTTTTTAACTTACCTAGAATACAAAAGGCAGAGAACAAAGCCTGTCAGTCCAATAAAAGTCTCTACATCTACAAAATGCCCATTCTTTGTGGGCGGAGCAGGGGTAGGGACTACAGCAGTTGAATTCCCAGGAGCCAAGGTTGGCGCAGTCATGTGCGTGACGATGCTCCACAGGCCAGGGTTGCAGGAACGATCTGAAAGTGGCAAATTTTTTACTGTCTTTAGTTAGAACTCCTCGTGTTCCAAGAACAGTTGTGAGGGAAGTGCTCACACGTCATTCAGTCGTGATGTAACACACTGGGATGCTATACTTAAAAGAACCTGGAAACTCAGCAGTTAGTTACATACTTGTGTGGCAATTAGTGACGTAGTTTTAGGAAAAAAGAAGACATAACAACAAAGCAGTTCTCAGATTCATAAATGTCAATCTTGATTTTACTGATTTTGAAGTTTAACTGCCAAATCCTTTTGGGTCTGCAGTTGCATGAAGGCTTTAAGCACACGGAATTTTTCCCTAGTTTTGTTTTTACGGTTAAACAGGAGTACAATAACAGTGAGTGAGTCATCATTGGAGGGTCTGTAATAACCGTTTTCCTTAAAACAAGTCCAAAGAATACCCTACTGAGTGAGACACAATGCAGTAATTATAAAAGGAAATTCTGTTCAGCCATTTCCTCTTGAGCCTGTAATACCAAAGTGAAATTCAATTACAACAATGCCACAAAGGGCCAAAACAATGTTGCCTTGTCCAATTCTTAACTAGTCTGACTTAGTCCAGGAAAAAGCCTAGGCTGTATAAAGACTGCGGTCCTTTAGGCTGTCAGCTATGAATAGCTACGGATAGACATGGAGAATAATTGAAATGTGAATATCTGCATCATACGGTGAGCACTGTACATTTAAGTGAAGCTTTTTGTTTGTTTTCCTATTTGACTTTTGTTCTATCTCTAGTGCTTGCACCTGCTGAAGAGTGATTTCCTACTTTCTCTCCATCAAGTGAACGTACTACTGACATTCCCTTACCGGGTTCATTGGTCATGGCTGACCAGGTGAGGTACATGGTGTAGAGGGTGATGACAGAGGACTGCAGGAGACCAGACCGAGGCTGATGTTCCTGTGGAATCAAAAAGAAAACAATGCCACAGGAACTGCAAGGCTGACTTTCTAAAACCCAGCAGATTTCCCTGCCCCCCCCCCAAAACGTTATTAACTGAGAACCTTCTGATTCTACTTGACAATGGCAAGAGGACAAGTAAACTTCCAAGCTGAGTTACCCTGAAAAAGATCCAAGAAAGAGGACTGTGTACTATTGGTTCTCGAGGCATCTGACAGCCTTGGAATTCCCATGTATCCCAGAGACTGATTTACTAGTCCCGTGCATGGTAGAGGCTAAGCTCCACAATGGCGCTAACCAGCTAGGTGACCCGTCATCTCTCCGGAACTTCAGTTTTCTCATCTTTGAAAGGAGAGGTGATGTCCACATATTCTTTTCATATTTCTCATCTAAAACTTCATGAATTGGGGCACCTGGGTGGCTCAGTCGTTAAGCATCTGCCTCCGGCTCAGGTCATGATCCCAGGGTCCTGGGATCAAGCCTTGCCATGAGGGAGCCTGCTTCCCCCCCTCTCTCTGCCCTTCCCCCAGCTCATGCTCACTCACTCTCTCAAATAAATAAAATCTTAAAAAAAAAAAATCCATGAATTTTTTAAAGTATGGCATTTAAATGATGAAACTGCATGTTTTGTTTTTAAATATTAAAAGCAGTGATTTTCTAATCTAACTGCCCTAAAACAGCTTGGCTAATGATTCGTAAGAATCATTTGCACAACGTAAACTATTTTGTAAGAGCTATAACATTCTCAGGTTACCTAGGNTTTAAATGATGAAACTGCATGTTTTGTTTTTAAATATTAAAAGCAGTGATTTTCTAATCTAATTGCCCTAAAACAGCTTGGCTAATGATTCGTAAGAATCATTTACACAACGTAAACTATTTTGTAAGAGCTATAACATTCTCAGGTTACCTAGGTTTTTTTTTTTAATGATAGGGAAATTATTCACTTAATTATGATACAGGCACTCAGTGGCACATTTTACAGTTACTAAATTAGAATTATGAAGAACTTATCATAATATGGGAAAATGTTTAAGTAGACAAACATAAACTCACAAAAAAGGTTACATCAAGTTCAAGTTTGGCATTAATTAAAAATTTTTCACAGGAGAAAGAAGCAGAAAACCATACCTGAATTTTTGGATGGATGGATATAATAGAAACCACAAAGCAAAGGATCAAATTAATACTGATGAAGAACTTGTTCTCCGTGCAGCCGTCTGGTTTGGTGTAGTATGTGAAGAGCAAGGCGACAAAGACGACGGACAGAATGTAGCAGACGCTGGTGACAGAGAGCAAAACTGGAAAGAGGGAAACCAACAGGAATGCTCACAACTGTAACAAACTTTCCAAATGAAGACCAATTTTCTTCTACTCCACATAAAATTAAAAACACCTTATTTTACTGTTACAGTGGTCAACATTTTATAGGGAAATGACAGAAGACCCAAGGTTGACGTTTCAGACAGTGCTGGAGGTGGCTTGGTGTTAAATTCAAGCAACTGGATTCACTTTCTGGATTACCTACCTTGATTCCATGGGTTGAAAAACAAGCTAGAGTGAACTCTGTCTGCTAAATAATGTGCATTATAAGCTTTTCTTAGGAACTTGCAAAAACTTGTTGGCCCTCAAACTGGCCCAGTTCTAACAAGCTAAATGCCAGGGATGGTGTCAGCAGAAAACAACGGACAGGCATCTTTTATGCCATTTGTTCTCTGCAGCCACTGGCTACATAAAACCCGCTTCCTGTCACAATGAGACCTCATCACTGTGGGAGAGTGGAGTTATTTGCTATTTTCAAAAACCTAAAATAGTATTCCTTTCTGTTCACATGGATAGTCAACGATTAGTCACGTAACTCTGAAGATTAGAAAACATGGAAGAATAACAGTATACTCAGACCAACTGTAGAAATGGTGAGCTCAATTAACTTGTACTTAATTCAAGGTATACTTATTTTAAAAAAACACTTTCTACTTATAACCTCCACAGGTTTTGCATATTTAAAATTAAATGATGTATATGATGTTAGTACAAAANTTCCTTTCTGTTCACATGGATAGTCAACGATTAGTCACGTAACTCTGAAGATTAGAAAACATGGAAGAATAACAGTATACTCAGACCAACTGTAGAAATGGTGAGCTCAATTAACTTGTACTTAATTCAAGGTATACTTATTTTAAAAAAACACTTTCTACTTATAACCTCCACAGGTTTTGCATATTTAAAATTAAATGATGTATATGTTAGTACAAAATAATGTACGTCAAAGTACTAGCACAGTTCTTAATGTTTTTCCATATGAATATGCAAGATTTTACTCTTTAGATACTCCAAAGAATGACAAATCTACAACTCATTAAATTCTTCTAAAGTTGAGTGATTCAAGTGAATTATAAAAAAAGGAAGTAAACGGATAAAAAAATTTTTATTAGTCAGAAATGGGGAGGTGTTTCAGGATTTCCAACTCATCACGATAAAACAATTTCTTAAATCTCATGCTAAAATAAAGTCATTATACACATCTGAAGTGACCAATAAATTGTGCAATGGTTAAATAACTTATGGTATACCACACCATGGAACACCACGGAACTGTATACCATTAAGTGAATAAGATGTATCTATACTCATGGATACGTTAGAAAACACTCACCATATAGTTGGTGAGAAGAGCAAGTAATGGAACAACATATTATATGAACCCATTTACATTTAAGTAACAAAAACATGTGTATGTGCACAAATACGTAAGATCCAGTAATCGTGGTTACATCTGAGGGAAAAGTGGGTTGCAAGTGGGTGGAAATGTGCATGTTTTATTTTTTATTAAGTTACATCATCTGTGTTTATGGTGAACATAGTATTCGTTTTGGGGTGTTTTTTTTTGGCTTTGCTTTTGTTATTTTTTAAAAAGCAAGCTAGATAAATAACATGAAAAGAAAACTTTGATAGAAAAGTTTGATAATGTGTGCTAAAAGCCTTTAAAATATCCATACCCTTCCACTCTTCTACTTCTAGGAATTTATTCTAAGGAAAAAAGCAGAAATGTATATTATTTCAGAGATGTATAATTATTTCAGAGATATATTAGGTATTTACTGCTGCACTGTAGCCACATATTCACAGGCTCCTTCTAGGTTTTAAAGAAAGTCAAACTATAACCTATCCGAATGTATAACACATGTAAAAAAATTAGTAAGATACAAGTATACATCTTTTTCAATGACTCTTTTTCTATACATAAAAGATACTTATGCAAGAAAAAAGACTGGAAAGATATAGACTCATGTTAACAGTAAGTATTAATTACTACAGAGTTGGATAATGGGGGATTTGTTTTCTTCTGTAATTTTTGGTTGTTCAAGTTCTTGACACAAAAGTAGCTATTACTTTTAAAATGCATGGTATGCAGGGGCTAGTAATTTCAACATTATTTTTTTTAAANCTTATGCAAGAAAAAAGACTGGAAAGATATAGACTCATGTTAACAGTAAGTATTAATTACTACAGAGTTGGATAATGGGGGATTTGTTTTCTTCTGTAATTTTTGGTTGTTCAAGTTCTTGACACAAAAGTAGCTATTACTTTTAAAATGCATGGTATGCAGGGGCTAGTAATTTCAACAACTATTATTTTTNCCTCCTCTCTCTCTGCCTGCTTCTCAGCCTACTTGTAATCTCTCTCTCTGTGTCAAACAAATAAATAAAAATCTTTAAATGAGGTATGGCTGGGTCATCACCCCTAATAAGTAGAAGTTTCGAAGTCCCTCCCCATTATTACCAGCTATAAATCCTATATTTCCACCCTAGAAACGTTAAGTGCCCCTTTTCCACCAGAAAGCTTTTACAAGGGGTGTGGGCCATACTCTGAATAAAGCCATAAGGACTGTTCACTTCTATCTGCTTGAGGGATGTGGGTAGATGTTCCATATGTATAATCCACCTGAGTCTCCTGTCCATGGGAACAAGGAAATCAAAGCCAGAACTACATCATTAAATACATTTTTTCTTATCTAAACACATCCAGTTACATTACAAATCTCAAAATAAATGAATTGAGAGAAGCCTATGATCTCTATTATCTGTGCTTCCCCCTTCCAATAATGCATATAATTCAGAATTGACTCAACTGGGAAACTATAGTTTTTAGAAAGTCAGCTCTAATTTGGAAGTTTACAATATTTAAATCAATGGATATTTTTATTGTACAACCTGGTTAATATAGCATAACGCCGTATGGCTTTTATAGGTGAGTTTAGATACCTACCAGCATACCTGCACCTTGGATTTCCTTCTTCCATTCGATTTACCCACGATTCATTACAAGAGTGAGCAAAGTCAACCAACAGCACTAGCTGGATGAGGATGAACAAAAAGGCCCCTACCATGCCGACAATAAACCAAGCTACAAACCAAAAGAACAAAGTTATTCTTACCATAGGAGTAACATTTCAGAATGTTACTATCCAATTTTAAAACAATTTCAATTCAAGTAAGAGAGAGGTGGTAAAGACATATTTTGTCTCCAGCAGTACAGCAAGATTATTCCAATTCCAAATTCAAAGGCTGATTCAAAGGCAAATTCTGAAGTTCTGTTGGGCTTCAGACCTCTTAAAACTTGTTCAAGCTTGTGCCAAGGGTAGCCTGGGATCTGACATTCCAAATGGTACAACAGCCTTTCCCTTTAAAAGGGAAAAAAATCACAGTGGAAATCCACAGATGTCACTTGATGTTATGGTAAGAAAGCACATTGAGACAGGGACAGCAGAACACATAGGAGTTACAGGTCCCTACGTGGACAAGCTCTTGGATTAACTTAGTACTGCCAAGTGAGAAGGTAAACTATTGAAATACTGGCAACTTATGGTTCCAGAACAGCTGAAAAATGGGCTGAATGCCTCCTGGGTTCAATCAAGTAATTACTCCCTTAATATTAGTACAAACTCACATAATTGAACACCACCTCACTTAATTGCCAGTTCTGCAAAACCAGTAATGAAAATGTAGCTTCAACTTCATCATTTGCAGAGTGTGTATGTATAATTAACCCTCTTAGTAGTGAGCCATACCTGTGGTGAAATGGCCCCCAGGGATGTAGAAAGAGCCAACCATGATACCAACAATGGCAGCAATTTTGAAGAACCAAAACCTATTAAAATATAAAAGCGCATTTATGAAATGTTAACTTTTGCCCTTATACTGAAAAAGATGAATTTCTGAAATGCAAAAATAAGGACTCAGTAGCATTCCCAACATGATTGTCTCGGCTTATTTCTTCATTTGACATGAAACTGCCTCACTCAATATTTCATACAATTTAAGGACAACCATTAGCCCAGAGAAGAAATCATTCATAGACATAAAAAGAGAAAAACATATAACTTAAGAATTTCCCTACGTTTAGCAATTAAAGATAGGAATTTTTCTGTAATTCTGGAGCATTCTAAACTAACAATGTTAGCTATATATAAAGCAACTAACTATTGGGTCTGGGGAAAAGTTCTCACCTAATCCTTCTTTCACAACATAGGACGTAAGTGCCTTGTGTCCACAATCACACAGTTCATCACAGGCAAAGCTAGGACCAAACCTAGCTTTCAGTCCATGATCTTTAAAGACTGCCTTGTGGCAGAGTGGAAAGATTCAGCCTTTGGAGCTGGACAAAACTGAGTTTCAATCCCAACTCCAACTCTCACTGGCTCAGAGATCTCAGGCACTTTATTTAACCTTTCTGAAATTCAGTTATTGCATCTATAAAAAGAGGATAATACATATAAAGTGTACCAAAACTCCCTTCAGTCTTCAAGTAAGAATTATGTGTCTAAGGGGAACTGGGTGCAATCAGGAATGGGAAACAACTGATTTGTAAATCAGTGGCCCAAATATATCTAGTTTATCTTTCTGTACACTGTTTATTAGATCAGGTACATTTTTATCTTTTAACAATAACAAGTATACCTGTTTATGTGTATGCAGTGCCTAGTACAATCCTTGAATTGTTCCAAAGGTGCCTGATAAAGATCTAGGAGCCTGAAACAAAGGTATTAAAAAAAAGACAAGACTCTCCTCTTCCCCTTCAGCCCCTCTGTGCTACAGAACTCCAACTGAAAATGACACTGAAACAACTTTCATGTTGTTTCAATGTCATTTTCAGTTGGAGTTCTGAAATACACTGTGAGGAACAGATTCACTCTACTGCTTCCATCAGAATGGCAACATTAAATGCTCAAGGGAAGGATCTACAACATAGTTACCATAACAAGTAAACAATAAAATAAATTTACATACCCATTGTGTACTGCTGCTCTGGGATCTTTACTTGTTTTTACTTTTAACATGAGCAGAGAGAAGACAAAGAAAAAGATGGCCAAGGCAAAGTTGATCCGGTATACAGCTTTATAACCGACCAGAACATCACAATCTTTATCCACTTTTCTTTCAGCCACACTGATTTTAAATCCCCCTTCACAGAATCCAGGAATCTGGAAAAAGCAATTTCAATGTTATGGGAATATCCACATTTTAACAAAGATTCTATCTCATCATAAGAAAGCCTGAATTTATACAACTGACTACTTCAACACCTGCAAGACTGTCCTGAGGGACTTTTCTCTTTGCCTTCCAATTCACTTACAATCTTGTCACCAAACAGTATAAACAATTTGCATTTTGCAAATAAAAGTGTTCTCTTCTTTGCTTTTCTTGCTGATGAGGTTATTTCCCATTCTGCCATGAGTTTTCATGCTACAACTGATTCCTTCCACAGATGAAGGGCTAGTCTAGGTCAAATGTTTGAATCTGAAACATACATGGGAAGATAACGTTTTCATGCCACTCTTTTAATATCTTTCTCGCAGTTGTTAGAGTAGAACCTGAACACGTTCACTCTGAGTACCCTGATTTTTGGAAAAGGACTAATAATACTTTAATATTCTATGTCTTGACTGTACCAAAAAGTAATTTCAAAACCCAACAATTACGGCGCCTGGGTGGCTCAGTGAGTTAAGCCTCTGCCTTCAGCTCAGGTCATGATCTCAGGGTCCTGGGATCGAGGCCCACATCGGGCCCCCTGCTCAGCGGGGAGCCTGCTTCCTCCTTTCTCTCTGCCTGCCTCTCTGTCTACTTGTGATCTGATCTCTCTGTGTCAAATAAATAAATTAAAAAAAAAACCAATAATTACAATGAACTTGACTGAGTTTTACAACGGTAAATAAGAATGTTAATCACAACTACACTGTGCAAAATAGAAAAATAATAAAAATAACCAGTACATTAAGGTTACTGTTACTTCTACTTGCCTTCTTCAGCTGTGATTCCATCCCTTCTGTCAGCATGATACAGGATACAGCAGCGCCCAGGAAGAGAATGAAAGCATAGATGAGGCGAGTCACTGTGGAATTCTTACTATTGGGGCAGCAGCTACACAGCAGGCACGATGCACCACTGCAAAGGCAGGGAACCTGTAATAAGCACATCACAACCATTTGAGACCTCTTTCAGTGGACTCCTTCATGTCATAAGGGTCACAGAGTAGGTGAGACAAACCAGGCTTTGATGGCTTTAACTGAGAGTTTTATGGATGGGAGGAAGTGGTTAAAAGCATGGGTGCTGGGGGCATTTGGGTAGCTCAGTCAATTGAGTGTCTAACTCTTGATCTCGGCTCAGGTCTCAATCTCACAGTTATGAGTTCAAGCCCTACAATGGGCTCTGCGCTGGGTGTGGATCCTACTTTAAAAAAAAAGTGTGGGTTCTGGAGTCAATATTATTTTTGTCCCTCTAACTCACCAAGTTACACAAGCTAATCTTATTTCTCCATCTGCAAAATAGACTGAATAACGGAATCTTCCTCCCTCAGACGTTGCTGTATTGAATGAGTACTCAACACAGTGCCTAAAACATACTAAGAGCCCAATAAATGTTCCTTATACTCATACAGAGAGCACATTTTATTTAAAAACAACATAAAACCTAACTCCACTTGCTATTTAAGGAATTCTAGTTACCAAATCTGGTATTATAGCATCAAGCAACACTACATGGAAACCCTTATACATGATGATAACAAGAACCATTTAGCTCAATTCAAAAGTAACCTGGAGGGGGCGTCCGGCTGGCTGAGTTGGTTAGGTGTCTGACTTCGGTCCGGTGCTGGTCCTGGGATCCAGCCCTAAGTCCTGCTCCCTGCTCAGCGGGGAGCCTGGTTTTCCCTCTGCCCCTGCCTGCTGCTCCCCTGCTTGTGCCCTCTCACTTGCATTCTCTCAAATAAAATAAATAAATCTTTAAAAATGTTAAAAAAAAAAAAGAAAATAAAGGTAACCTGGAGATTCCTCAAAATATTTAAACACAGAATCAACCATTTGACCCAGCAATTCCTCTCCTAAATATACACCCAAAAGAACTGAAACCAGTATTCAAACAAAAGCTTGGATATGAACATTCAAAGCAGCACTATTTAGAGTTGCCAAAAAGTAGAAATAACCCAAATGTCCACCAACTGACAAATGGATACATCAAATGTGGCATATCCATACAATGGAATATTATTCAGTGGTGAAAATGAACGAAGTACTGACACATGGTACAACATGGGTGAACCTAGAAAACATCACACCAAGTGAAAGCAATCAGACCCAAAGGTCACATGTTGTATTTCATTTATATGAAATATCTAGAATAAGTAAATCCAGAGACAGAAAGCATTAGTAGTTTCCAAAGGTTGGAGGAAGAGGGAGATGAGATGGAAAGTGACTGCTTACTGCAAATCAGGCTTCTCTTTGTGGGGATGAAAATGTTCTGGAACTACACAGATGTGATGACATCAACAACAGCATAACACTGTGAATGTACTAAATGGCACTGAATTATACACTTAAAAATGGTTAATGTGCTGTTATGTGAATTTTACCTCAACTGAAAAAAAAAGTAACCTGATCTCTGGTGAGCATTTCAGATGACAGCATAATCTTGAGTCGTTTTATGTAGGCTTAATTAGGAAAGTGCTTGAATTGCTTTCACCGATGACATTAAGTCACATTACAAATGCAGGTGAAGTCAGAATCAGCAGCAGAAGCAGCAGATGTAAATAATGGGAAATGCTGGTCTCATAGTATGGTCCCAATCTCTACTTTTTATAGTACCTTGGGGGACTTTATCATGGTTTTATGTGATTTGGAGCAAGGTGCTAAACTTCTTCAAAGCCCAGTTTGCTCATCTGTAAAAATGGGCCTAACAGCACCTACCTGAACAGTTACTGTACTGTATGAAGAATGAGCTAGCGTCAGGAATATACAGCACCCCGGCAAAACGCCTGGCACAGCAGGGGCTCAATATATCATGGCAGCCATTAACATTTGTAACTGGAAGAGCCATGGGAAATTGATCACCCAGTTTCAGTCTCCAATTCTTAAGGACAATCTGGACCACAAGACCATATAACAGAGGACTATAGCTGGGGGCAGACAGAAACAGGTTTTACAGCCAAAAACAATGACACTAACTGCTTTATGTGTATTTTGTCTGCATTCTCACAATCCTAACTCTCTTTAGCTATTTATTTTCTGGTCTATTAAATAATCTCATAGTAACTGCCTACTGTTTGTTATGGGTTGAACTGTGTCCCTTCCCGCCCCTGCCAAGCCCCACAAATTCATATGTTGAAGTCCTGATCCCAAGTACCTGAGAGTGTGACCTTATTTGGAAACAGGGTCATTGCAGATGTAATTAGCTAAAATGATGTTATACTGGAGAAGAGGAGGCACCTAATTAAACATGATTGGTGTCATAAGAAGAAGAAAATTGGGTACAGACATGCATCACAGGGAGAATACCAAATGAAGACAAAGGCAGAGATCTGCAAGCCAAGGAATCCCAAAGACTGCAAGCAAACCACCAGGAACTGGGGAAGAAGCATGGAATAGATTCTCCCTCATCACCCTCGGTTTGAGGGTGTCACCCTGCTGACACCTTAATCTTGGACTTCCAGCCTCCAGAAATAGAGAGACGACACACTTCTGTTGCTTGAGCCACCCAGTCTGTAGTATTTTTTTCCTTTTATCTAGCCCTAGCAAATGAATATACCCACTTATTTGTTTATAAGTATCATGAAAATATAAGTGCTTTTTGGAGGGACCACCTACTGTTACATCTCTTGCACCTTTACAGTAGTTACTCAATCTGTAGACTAGAGCTGTCTTACTGTACGTTATGTCACTTCTCTATCTCAGTAACAACTCTATTATTCTTCCTGTTACTTAGGCCAAAAACCTTGCAGTCACCCTTGATGTTTTCTCTTTTTCCAAAACTGTCATCCAATCTGTCAGCACATCAGCTTTATCCTCAAAATATACCCAGAATCTGGGGCACCTTGCTGGCTCAGTTGGTAGCACATATGACTCTTATCTCAGGGTCGTGAGTTCAAGCCCCAAGTCCAGTATGGAGTCTACTTAATTTTTAAGAAAATAAATAAATAGTTAAGATAAATAAATAATAAAAATAAATATCTCCAGAATGTGACCACTTTCTTAGCATCCTTAGCTATCATGTTGGTCCAAGCCACTACTACCATCTTTCAAGCTGGATTAAATGCAATGGCTCCTGTCTCACTGCTGCAGCCACACGAGCAGAATCCAGAGGCGGTATAAAGATTATTTTAAGGTGAAGACATTTGAGATTCAACAGATACAGGGAAAAAAGTCTTCTTGGAGCTTTCCTCATCTGACTAAAAGCAGCAACTTCTGGGATATGAGGGTGCCATAAATTCTCTCTCCAGAGCTTTATGGCCATAAAGAAGACCAAAGACCTCTGCAACTACATAAACAAGTATTATCACCAACTTTATCTTCTCTTTGTTCTTCCCAACTAGAAGTCCTTTTCTTTTCCCTTAATAAATAAGGTATATAATAAGCCCTATTTTCTAACCATCCCCTTGCGTTATTGATCACTGAATGATGAATAACATCCTGTGAGTACATGTGCAGCACGTGTACATAGTTTTTTCTCTCGCTAATCTTTCGTCACTTTAATTCGAAGGCCCCCAACCACTAACCCCGTAGAGGATGCAAGCAAAGTTTTTTCTCCTCTACACTGCTTTACCCTTCTTTTCTTTAATCTGTTCTCCAACAACCACCTTGTTAAAACACAGGTCAGATCGGGGCGCCTGGGTGGCTCAGGTCATGATCTCTCAGAGTCCTGGGATCTAGACCCGCATCAGGCTCCCTGCTAGGCTAGGAGCCTACTTCCTCCTCTCTCTCTGCTTGCCTCTCAGCCTACTTGTGATCTCTCTCTCTCTGTCAAAGTAAATAAATAAAATCTTTAAAAAAAAAAAACAGGTCAGATCACATCACTCTTCTTTTCTTTAATAGATCCCCACATCGCTTAAGAGTAAAAGCCAATACAAATACAAAAGACCATACAATGGGTATCTACATGATACCTTTCTGACTTCATTTCCTATTATTCTTCCCCTCATTCATCCCATTCTCTGGTACACTGCACTCCTTGCTATTCCTGTTGAATAAACGGCATTTATAATATAGAAAAGCAATTTAAAGATAGAAACGCTTTGATGGCATCAATTCAAATATTAGCTTTACATCAAGGACAAATGTATTTCAGGTTATTAGAATAAGACATCTTTGTTTCAAATTACAAATTTAGTCTTTAATTAATTACCTTCTTAAATGTATATATTTTTCTAAATCTACTTTGCAAATAGTTTGACCCACTAGCAGACTGTAAAATTCAACTTACCTGGATTGGTCCTAATGTGACAGAAAAATTGTACAGCAGATGATAAAGGTAAAGATTATTTCACAAAACTTGTGTCTAAATGGGCATATTAGGGGCGCCTGGGTGGCTCAGTGGGTTAAAGCCTCTGCCTTCAGCTCAGGTCATGATCTCAGGGTCCTGGGATTGAAACCTGCGTCCGGCTGCCTACTCAGGCAGCCTGCTTCCTCCTCTCTCTCTCTGCCTGCCTCTCTGCCTAGTTGTGATCTCTCTCTCTCTGTGTCAAATAAATAAATAATCTAAATGGGCATATTAAATCAGCTATGTAAAATATATTTCTTATTCTGGGTCAAGGTCAAAAAATTGGAAAGCCCCTGCTCTCAAGGAACCTGTAAATGACCAGACACACTTTTGATTTTGGATCGACAACCTTAAAGAATGGAAAATACACTTTGTACTTTATCCCTAGGAAATGGTAGTGGAATGAGCTGAGATTGAGTCCTTGGTCAATTAAGTCGTTGGGAAGTTGTAAGATAAGAAGTGATTTCCTGAGGAGCAACTATATGAGGGAACTCACCATATTCTCTTCCACAGATCCTAAAACTTCTTTTTTAAAATAAGGCGTTTACAATCTACAAAGCGATTCAACCCATTTATTCACTTTGTCCTCACAGCAGCTCTCAAGGTGAGGAATGCTGGGCTGATCATGATTAGCCTCACGTTACGGGAAGCCAGAGATAACTGTCTTGGACAAGGTCCCAAAATGTTCACGCCATGGCTTCCAATTTTGAATCATCACAAGGCCTTCTTTCCTTTGCACCACAAGTGCACACAAGCCTCGGTTAAGATACCAGCTCTGCCACACAGTCTGTAGCATCGCAAATCCATGCTACGGGATAAAAGTATCACTTAAGCCACCCGAAATTAAACGACGCCACCTCATGAAGGTACTTGGAAATGAAGCCGAGCGCCCTCGCCCCGGAACTCATTCCGCGCTCCGGGTTCCAGCTCCCGAGGAACCCAGAGGCCGGAAGCCTCGCGGGGGCGGGGCAATCGAAATTGTAAACAATGACGGCCTGGCCTCCGACGTTCCCCCCACAAACCCGGAAGGCGAGCCGCCCGATCCCAATCGGGGGAGGGGAGGGGGGGGCGCATCACGGATTTTGGTCTGCGCCGGGGATACTCTCCGCAGCCCAAGGCCCGTCCCCCCAAGTCCCCGGCCAAGGCCCGATCGCATCTGGGCTTGGGGCTCCCTATCGCCCTCCCCCAAACGACACGTCCGACAGGGACATCAGACCCCGAACTCACCCAGCTGGCGAGGGAGAAGACGCCCAGCACAGCCCCCATGGTGACGCTGTGATGCAGGCGGCCGGCCGGCGGCTTCCAGCGCGTCGGTAACTGCCACTCGAGGCGTCTCCTCAGAAACGCGACGTTTTCTCAGGCCGGAAACGGGCGGGTGGCGTCATTGCGTGGCCCCGCCCACCGCCCTCGGCCGCCGCGGCCAAGCGAGCCTCTGTCATTGGCAAAGGTAGAAGGCGGGGCTAACTCCGCCACAGGCCGAGGGAGAAGGTGGAGCTAAGGCGACCGGGCGTGAAGGGGGAGGCGGGGCTAAAGCGGCCGGGAGGCGGGGGAGGAGGCGGGGCTAACCCAGCACGGCGCCGACGGAGGAGGCGGGACTAGCCCGGCCCGGCGCGGAGGTGGAAGGTGGGGCGAAAGCGGCCCAGAGCTGCGGCAGCTGTGAAGGCTTTATTCCTTCACCTCACTTGCATTCACTTGGGAGTCCGTTACGTATCGACACCTGACGTACAGAAGTGCACAGGGATTTACGGCCTACTTAAAAAAAGAGTCTGACACTGAGCATACATGACACATTGTGAGGAGCCAGGAAGTAGTATGAGGGACTATCGATTCAATAAAAGTGTATTTAATGTTAACTATGTGAGGGGAAAGTAATGTCGCTGGGGTGGGGTGGGGGAGCAATCCCGGAGGCGTGTTCTGAGGAATTTATAGAGAGAACCAAAAGAAGAGTCCAAGCTAATCGGGGAAGGATGGGCGTTGTTTTGAAAATGAGGGGTATGCACGCCACTCGGGGTACCCGAAAGGGTCTCGGGGTACATGAACACGTTAGGTAGCCCTCAACGGCAGAGTCAGAAAGTCCTGTTTCAAACCAAAGAGAGTTGGAAACCGGTACCTAACGTGTTTCTAACAATTGCTTATCTCCAGTTTTGACAGAGCGAAGGCTTCATTTTCCGAATCTCTCCAAAAGGTAAGCCCATCTACAGTTAAACAGCATTGTTTTGTTTTAGGGTTTGTGTGTGCTTGCAGAAGTTCTTTGATGTCTCCCAAGCGGTGTTACTGAACCCCAAGTTGGGCGTCCCGTCGCCCCAAAGGCCGACACTCCAGAGACGAGTTTTGCTTGGAAAGGAATAGGAGCTTCATTCAGGAGTCTGGCCACCTGGAGAGAAGGCACCTTGTCCAAAGGCCAACTCCGAGGTTTTCGTCGGGCCCAGGGATTTATAAAGGGGTTTAGGGCAGTTAATCAGTAAAGGGAGTAGAGTGGCCCCAACATTTCTTGATTACGTGCAGACTCGATGGGGCCGGGTTACAAACGTTATTGCAGCGCTCGGAGGTTGTGCAAGGGGGTCTGGTTCCTTAGTTCCCGGGGTTTGTGCAAGAGGGTCTGGTTTCTGTTTTGTGAGGCGCAAAAGTGCTCTGTTCTTTCCAGGAAAGAATGCACCACCTATAGGTACACAAAAAAGGGTTAGTTAATCAGTCATTCAGGCTCAGTGTGTGGGCTGAAGTTTATTTAGATTACAAGGGTGGCGGGAGGGGCCCAGGCAGCTTCAGCAATGCTGGTTTTCTATTTAAGAAGTGATGTAGGGGCGCCCGGGTGGCTCAGTCCTTAAGCGACTGCCTTCGGCTCCCCTCATGATCCCAGGTCCCGAAATCGAGCCCCACATCGGGCTCCTTGCTCAGCGAGGGGCCTGCTTCTTCCTCTCCCATTCCTCTTGCTTGTGTTTCCTCTCTTGATGTGTCTCTCTCTGTCAAATAAATAAATAAAATATATTTTTTAAAAAGTGATGTAAATTTTACTTTGTAAATTTAAGTAAAAAATGAGCATCTACTTAAAGAAAAAGTTTTGGGCGCCTGCGTGGCTCAGTGGGTTAAAGCCTCTGCTTTCGGCTCAGGTCATGATCTCAGGGTCCTGGGATCGAGGCCCGCATCGGGCTCTCTGCTCAGCAGGGAGCCTGCTTCCTCCTCTCCCTGTCTCTCTGCCTGCCTCTCTACCTACTTGTAATCTCTCTCTCTGTATCAAATAAATAAATAAATCTTTAAAAAAAAAGAAAAAGAAAAAAAAAGAAAAAGTTTTGAGATATGTACATAAAAGCGCAGGTGGTATGCAGCTATGGCAACAATGATGAGAGTGTTATACAGATGACTAAGAAGGGAACATTTACCTGGGAATATAAGAACGTGTGGAGTTTGGGATCCTGGAATATTTAGATTGGAAAAAGCCTTAGAAATATATTTGAATCTGTTTTTGTACAGAAATGGAGAAGGCTCAAAATGCAGTGGTTCACCCCAGGCCACAGAAAGGGTTGATGGCAGAGGAAGGAGAATTACTCAAGCTTTCCTAATTCCCACCTGAGCCCTTCACCTCACCCCCACAACCCCTACCACCAAATACCTGCTCAAGTCAGGTTGCTTTGCAATCACTGAAAGTAACCCTTTCAGGTAACCCTTAAAATCCTTCTGTCTTCCTGTTTGGATACTGCTGGACTGGGCTGAAGAAACCTAAGACTGCAATAAAGTCCATGATCAAATCCCATCAGGAACATAACCTGTACGCAAAAAAGAATCAGGTTTATTTAGCTTGTTCATCAAGGGAGAATTCACATCAGAGAAAAGATGAGGTGTCTTGCTAAGAGGGAACTGGGAAGAGCTTATTGTAGGATTTGGGTTTGTGCAGGTATCTGTGAGGAAGGTTTAAGCAAGCAGGGAACAGTTTTGAATTGGATACAGTCAAGAAGCAGGGGCAAGTCAATGATTAGGTATCTTACTGTTTTACCCAGGAGGTGGGAGGATTGAAGTGGGGCCGGAGTTACGATTGAGAAGGAAGCAGGACACACTCACGTTAGAAGAGGAGGATGTTGTCATTATTTGTGGTTCCACAGTGACCTTGTCCTTGCCTTGTTCCAACAGAGTGGCCTCGTCTGATATTTATATTCTGTGATCGCTGTTTACATTCAGTGAGGAATATTAGGTCTAGCTGGCAGCAGAAGTTTCATTTTCTGGTCTGCACTACTGTGGGATCCTGCCCTTCTCTCAGTATTTCTGACCCTGAGTTGAGTGTTCCTCCTCTAAGTGGCAAAATGGGGAAGGTGGATCATCTCCAACTTCCCACCTCATGCAGGAACCCCTCCGCAGCATTTCCTCTAGGGTAGGGAGCTCCCTGCCAACCAGGGCAGTCCCTCCTATCTTTACATGTTGATTGTCAAAACTAGGTTGTTTTTGGAAGAGATTCTTAATCTCATGAAACAAACTGAGGGTTACTGGTGGGTGGGAGGGTAGGGATAGGGTGGATGGGTTATAGACATTGGGGAGGGTTTGTGCGATGGTGAGTGCTGTGAAAGGTGTAGGCCTGTTGATTCACAGACCTGTACCCTGGGGCAAATAATAATAATAATAACAATAATAATAATAATAATAAATAATAACTAGGTTGTTTTTTCCCTGTAAGGGGGGAAATTTTTCCTCTACCCTCTAGGTTCAGAGATGGGGCTGGGTAGGCCTGGAGGGTTTCATACCCTTCTGACAAAGGATAATAAATTTTAAATTTGTAGAGAAGCGATAAGACAATGAAAAGGAGTTAGGGCTATTAGGGAAGCAGTCTGTGGGAAGGTAAATACAGGGGAGAAACTAATGGAGGATAAGGAATGTTTTAGTAAAGTTTATTATGTAGATTCGTCTCACTGATAAAAGTCTACAGTTAGTTATCTCCTGTGATTAACGTCTGCTCTTCCTGGTGGAGAGGAAGGGAGCTACACCTTCAGACAGAGGAATTTATAAGAGTGAGGGGCAGAGAACTTTTCTGTGTCTACTTCTCAAATGCTTTCAGCTCAAAATAATCTTTATGCCAAAGTGGCATATTCTGATTGGTTACATTCGCATATATTGTTTGAAAAGACAATACATGTACTTGGTTTTTAGAAATACTGCATAAAAGAACATACAGTGAAAATGTATTATCTTACCCCATCTCCCAGATCTTTTTCCAAAGTTCATATATGCCAGTATTATATGTATTATGTCATTCCCTTTTTACATGTGGTAGCATTCTAACCACATAGTAGTGCATGATTGTTTTTTTTCCGCTTAACTTTTTTCATTTATTCAATACATATTTACCATGCTCTTACTATGTGCCAGGCAGTTCCCAGTGACAAGAAAACAGCAGGAAGCAAAACAAAATGCCTACCCTTATAAAAGAGCTGCTGCTGTAGGGAAGAGACAAGTAATAAACACATATAAAATGTCAGATACTGACAAGAGCTGTGAAGAAAAATAATGAAAGAGGTGAGGAGAACACAGAGTTGGTGGGGCCCTGCTATTTTAAATAGAGTAGTCAGGGCAGGTGTTTTTGAAGACTTGATATTTGAACAGAGATACTAAAGAAATAAGAAAGCAAGCTGCAGCATTATTTGGAGGAAGAGTGGTCCTAACGTGGAACAGCAAAAGGAAAGGCCATGGAAAAGCCTGTGTTAAGTAGCAAAATTTGACCAAGTAAATCTGACAATCTAATTGGCTTTATTAAGGGATTCATCAATCCAGTAGCACCCATGTAGCAAGTAGAGACACTCCAAAGAGTTATACAAAACGGAAGCTTTTGTAGAAGGAGAGTGAGAGCAAGAAAGTTATTAGCAAAAGAAAAGGATTTTTCTAGGCAAGGCCACTTTCGAGGGAGAAAAACAGTTGTCTTATCATGCAGATTACCTTGTCCTCTGGGGAATGGAGAGGGCCCAGGTGGCAGACCCTTCCATGAGCATTGAAAAATTCCTGGCTCACTGGTTAAGACTATTTCTGGGGGAGGTTGATAGCGTAATTAGATTATATATTGAGCACAATTTGGGAATTCTAAATGACACCATTTGGGGCCTGTGTTTTTGTAGGTTGTTTTTTTTTTTTAAAGACATGATTTATCTAAAAACACGACTTACTTAAAAACAAGGCCAGTGTGGCTGAAGCATGAACAAGAGGGAAAATGATGACACATGAAGCTGAAAATGGTTACAACTCTGGATTTTATCCTAAATGTGACACAGGGATAACTGTTGAAAGGTTTTGAGCAGGGGAAGGACATGATCGTGCTCATACTTTACAAAGGATATTTTGGCTGCAGGGTGGAGAACAGACTGGGGGCAGGGTTGGGTAAGGTTGGGAAGTTAAGAGTAGAAGCAAAGACTAGACTAGTTAGGAGGCCACTCCTGTAAGTGTAACTTAAAGATAGGTCTTTTTTTTTTTCTTTTTAAGATTTTATTTATTTATTTAACAGAGAGCACAAGTAAGCAGAGCGGCAGGCAGAAGGAGAGAGAGAAGCAGATTCTCTGCAGAGCAGGGGCTCGATCCCGGGACCCTGGATGACCTGAGCCGAAGGCTTAACCAACTGAGCCACCCAGGCACCCTAAAGATAGGTCTTTATCGAAACTATATTCACACCTATATCTACTTCAGTCTCTCTTAATTCTTGTTGTGGTAATTCATTTTATGGCAGCAATGAATACCCTTTGTGCTCACCTTCCAGTATATCTGCAGGATTATTTCAAGAAATATAATTGCCGGTCAGAAGCTAAAGTAAACTTGCCATATTGAAATGACATCTGATGATCTAATTCTCACCTTGAACCCAATGAAACAAGTTTTTTCATTCTTTGCCACACGACCCCGTGTGAGATTAAAGGGAAATGCATCGGCCACTCCTCCCACATCAGTTTCTCCACTGTAAAGATTCCCAGTCTAGCAAGCTTCTGCCTATGGCCCTGTTCTCTCCTGGAACGGTCCCCGTATCTGGTTACAGAGAGAGAAACTGAGGCAAAGGCAGGCCCCGAGGTACAAGTCCCCATCCCTCCCCCCGCCTTACTGTCTCCTTTTCCTTCAGCATTCCTTTCCTTTCCCCTTCTCTCGGGGCCAAGATCCAGGCTGCCTGCCCCCCACCCGCGGCTCAGGACCCCCACTCCCCCTCCCTTTCCCTTCCTCGGCGGCTCGCAGGCCGCGGAAAGGGACGCGAACCCTCCCGGTCCCTTCCGAGCCGCCGTAGCGCCCGCCGCGGGAGTTCGGCAGCTCCGGTCGCCAAGGCAACGCGCTCCGCTGCTCGCTGCGGGCGCCAAGCAGCCCGGCGGAGGCGCTGCGGGCCGGCGGCCCCGGCTCGGCGAGGCGGCCGGACGGCAGGTGAGCAGGGCCGGGCGGGCAGTCGCGACCCGAACGCGCCGCCGCGGCGTCGACTCGTCGCCGCAGGCCGGGGGCTGGGGCGCGGGGGACCCCCGGGAGGGAGGCTGGGGCCAAGCTTTATCCCCTCCGCCGCGCCGGGGCGGCGCCCCCTCCTGCTCTTTAACCCCGCTCGGCGCTGGCTTGGTGTGCGCTTCAGGCTGTTTGCTGTATTGGGGGCCCATTGCATGGCCTAACCTGAAAGTTTCTTTCAAAAAAGAAAGCCCCCTTGTTTGGGGTTCGGGGAATAACTCAAAACTGCAGAAAATGTATGTCTGTGCGACTCTCCTGGGGCCAGAGAGGATTGACTTCGTTGTGCATCAGTTTTCCCATCTGCTAAATGGGCATAATAATAGTTGTCTTATAAGGCACACTATATTTAAAACGCTGCAGGCAAGTCCTCAGTAGCTTGGAGCTTTAATCATTACTACTACTACCAGGAAGTCCATCATAGAGCATGTATTGTGTGGCAGAGCCTGGGACTGATCACCAAGGATAAAGTGAGTGAGACATCTTGTCCTCAGGGAACTCTACAGTTTACAGTATAAATAAGAATTCATTGTTATTCGAGCTATGGTTTTGGACATGCAGGGGACTGAATGCTTAGAGAAGGCATTTAACCTAGATTTCAGGGAATGAAGCTAGGGAGGGTGGTCAAAGGGAGATTCTAAAAGAAGATGATTTCCAAAATGAGACATGAAGGCTGTCTGTGTATTGGCCAGGTGAGGCTGGTGAAATGCACAATGTTCTAGGCAGAGAGAGCCTTATGTGCAAAGCCCAAGGGATAGAGTGCAGGCTTACTGGGCCTCTGCAAGGATTTCCTAGGCTGGGTAGAGACCGATTCCAAGAAGCCGAAGTGGTCTGGCTAGAGGATGTTTGAGAGATGTAAGTACCCCTTCTGAAAGACTTTCCTAGTATCTCCTTGTAAGTTTTGAAGAGTTTGGATTTTAGCTTGGGGGCATTGGGGAGCCACCAAAGGATTTTAGGCAGGCAGTGCGTGTTTGTTGCATGTGTTTGATCAGAGGTATGGTTTTGAAAGATCAGGGTTTCGGGTTTTTTGTTGTTCTCTCTTGGTCTTCATTTCTCCAGTCTGTTTTTCACATTGCAGCCATTCATTTATGGCGATTCAAAAAATATTTCTTAAAATACTTATTTACTGAGCGTCTGCTGTGTGCCAAGCATTGTGGGAACAGTAAGGACTCAGATCCCTGCCGTCATGGCGTGCATTCCAAACACGTTCCAAGGTACATTCCTGGGGTACAGATATGAATCCGGTAGAGCTGGAACTTAATATTGGAAGAGATTTTTTAAAAAAGAAAAAAAAAAGAGAGGCCTAGATCATTCAAGGCTACTGTGTTGCACACTCTTGGAAGAAGAATTCACTTAGACTATACTCAGAAGGAATGACCAGAGAAGTAGGAGGAAAGCTAGGAGAATGCAGTGATGAAAGCCGAAGGAAGAGGTTAACTTTGCTGGATGCTGATTAGGTTTCAGGTAAAAGAAGTTAAACATTAAAATGTGTCCTTCGGGTAAATGAATATGGAGGTCACCAGGGACCTAATTGAACAGATTTGGTGAAATGGTGGGGGTGGAATCTAGAATATCGGCAGCTTCCAAAGGTTCAGTGTAATATATCAGTGGGATGAGGAGAGAGTGGGATGTGAGAAAGTAAAGACAAAGTGTAGGCAGCTCACAGGAGTGAGAGGCAGAAGGCTGGAGCGACTGGGGAATAAGGTGAAGTCTTAAGCACCAGAGAGACGTGAGCAGATTTAAAGGCTGATGGCAAAGAGCCAATAGTGAGGGGAGAGGCTGAGAAAATACAGATGAAAGGGGCAAATCGATGGCACTATTTTCCTGAGAAGGAAAGAGCGGGTGATGTCCACAGCACAGATCTTACGCAAGGAGTCTGACGGCTTCTCCAGAAGCAAGGCAGTTGCTGACACGAAGTGCATCAGTGTAATGTGACAACAAAAAATAAAAGGTGTAAGTGTGGAGGGAAAGTTATATTTTCATTATCATCAGATATTAGACATTTATTGAACTAATCCATTTTAAGCACTTTTCATGTACTAGTCTCCATTAGTAATGTGATCTTGACAACAATCCTGTGAGATAACCTCTATTAGGATTCCCAGTCTATGGATGAGAAAATCGAGGTGTAAAATGCTTACTCCAGGTCATATAGCATTTGATTCCAGGTCTGCCTGAGCTCAGAGCTTTTAATCACTATGTGGACAATATTTGTCTACCTCTGATATGATGATCTGCTGAGAAGATTGAAGAGAATTAAGTTAAAAATAATTGGGTATAATAAGGTTAAGTAAACAAGCGGGTAGAACACAGAGAAAAAGCAGTAGCTTTATATAAACAGTAATAGTCACAAAATGTAACTGTAGGAGACATGAGAATAACAACATGAAAAATAAATACCTGGGAACAGACTTTCAAATAAATGTGCCCATACTAGCTACACAGAGCCCAAGAGCGGCTGGAGGGGAGGACGCTGGGTACAGATGGGTGTTTGGATAAGGAGGAGGTATTTTCGTTTGGGAAACTCAGGGTATTGATACACAAACAGGGCACGTAAAAAAAAAAAAGATGTCTATCATAAGACATAATGAGAAAATATGCAAGATGTTGACTATGATGTTTTTATTATATGAAAAGCTGAAAACAGACTGGTTAAATTATGGTGCAATCATGATATATACTATCAGCCATTAAAAAAATGGGGTGGGAGGTATATACATGTGAAAGATGTTTACATTATATGACTTGGTATGAAAAGCTCATTACAGTACAGTGTGTTCTCATTTTTGTTTTTTAAAGTGTATACATACACATTTATAGGAAAAATGTATAGAAAGGTTAGTTCATTTAAAAAAATTTTTTTAATTTTTAATTNTATAGGAAAAATGTATATTTAAAGTGGTAAAAGACCCATTACATGAAATTTACCATCTTAAGCATTTTTAAGTGTACAGTTCAGCACTGGTAAGGATATTCACATTGTTGTTCAACAGATCTCCAGAATTCTGTCTTCTTGTAAAACTGAAACTCTATATCCACTGAACAATTTCCTCATTTTCCCCTGCCCCCCAAGCCATGACAACCATCCTTCTACTTTCTGTTTCTATGAATTTGACTACTCTAGATACTTAATAGAAATAGAATCATACAATATTTGTTTTTTTGTGACTGACTTATTTCACTTAGCATAATGTCCTCAGTTCATCTGTGTTGTAGCCTCTGTTAGATTTTTGTCCCTTTTTAAGGCTGAATAATATTTTATTGTAGGTATATATACATGTTGTTTATAAATTATATGTATAAACATTCTGTTTATCCATTCCACAGATGGGCACTTGGGTTTTTCCACCTTTTGGCTGTTGTCAGTAATGGTGCTTTGAACAGGAGTGTACTAGAAAGAGAAGTTCTGTGTGTCTGTGTCAGGAGATCATGGGGCGACTTTTATGCCTTTCCTTATTGCCTTATTTTTCTATTTTTATGAGCATGAATTGCTTTTGTAATCAGAAAAAGCAATAAAGATATGTCCTGTTTGGGGAGATGGGGGAGTAAAGGTAAAAAAAAAAAAAAAAAAAAGTCCTTGATCTTCGGTGGTGGCAGCCGGAATGGAAAGAGCAGATTTGAGAGGCATTTCAGGAGGATTAACTAGAAGGTATGGAAGAGGAGAGTAGAAGACTGGCCGTGCCAGTGGTGAGAAGGAACATCAGTCTTGGAGGGGCTTAGACTAGAGGGAAAAGGGAGGATGTCAGGCTGGAGAGCCACCTGAGCCTTTGTTCAGGAATTTGGACATTTTCCCGAAAGCAGAGGGAAGCCATTGAAAGGAAGGGAAATGACTTAAACAAAATTGCGTTATAGAAAGATCACCCTGATTCCCTCCAACCCATTCTACAAGCTGAGGCCAGATAGTGCCAAGTTTCCCTTTGTGTTACTTAGGCTTGGACCTCTGCTAATTTCCTTTTATTTAAGATGAAGCATTAGTGTTGAAAGATATATATCTACTCTCCTAAAAGCACCTGGAATATTTTAAACAAAGTCCTGTTTAGATTACATTGATTTCTAATTGTGTTCTGTTTTATCTCAACAACACAGTCTCCTGTAAATTTGGTTTCTACCTTTAGCAGAGGAAGTACGAATAATTGGGGAAGTAAACAAATATAAACAACTCAAGTTAGAAAACTTCAATATATTGCTAATAAGTTTTGACTCTCCTTTTGGGAGAAAAGGGCCAGTGTTCAGCAAACACTGTCATATTAAGGAGACAGTACAAAACAAAAATTCTGGAAAACTCTAATAGACTCAGCCCATTACCTATTTCTGCTCTGACAAAACTGTACTGTTTGCTTCTAGAGCATCTCAGAGAGAGGCAACTATCATGTAAGAGTTTTGCAGTTTATAAGGGCTGGATTTTCAAAAGATGTGAATCCATGAACTCATTTCATTCCTCCTAACAATTGTGTGAGGCAGGGATTATCATTCCCAATTTCAGATGAGAAAATTGAAGATCAGAGGATTCAAGAGACCTCCAAAGTCCTATATCTACTAAACCCTGGAGTTTGAATCTAGGTTTTATTTTCTTTTTATATTATAGTTTCTTAATATGGAAAATTTTAAGCATATACAAATGTACCAAGAATAGTTAATAAATACCAATATACCCATACCCAGTAGTTATCAACATATGGTCCGATTTATTTCATCTATAATGCCCACTCCCTCCCTCCCTTGGATTGTTTTTTTTTTTTTTTTTTTTTTTTTTTTTTTAATTTTATTTTTATTATTTGCCCAAGGGGTACAGGTCTGTGAATCATCAGGCTTACATCTTTCACAGCCCTCACCAAAGCACAAACCCTCCCCAATGTCCATAACCCATCCACCCTATCCCTACCCTCCCACCCCCCAGTAACCCTCAGTTTGTTTTATGAGATTAGAAGTCTCTTATGGTTTGTCCTTGGATTGTTTTTGCACCTTGGATTATTTTAAGGCAAATCTTAGCTGATATATCATTGGGGTAAATGCCTCAATGTAAGGCATTTACATTTCATCTAAGAGATAAAGGACTTTTTCTCCCCTCCTTTTTTCTCTATTATCACAATACCACTATCACACCACACATGAAAAATAAACAGTGGTAATTCCTAAAAAATATCTAATATTTTTTTGGTATTCAGTTTCCTCAACTATCTCATAAATGTCTTTTTACAACTGGCTTATTTAAATTTGGATCCAAACAAGGTCCACCTATTACATCTGGTTGATTGTCTCTTAAGTCTTTTAATTTATAGCAATTTTGCCTTTTTTTTCCCCCCTCCTTGCCTATTATTTGTTGAAAAAGTAGGTCATTTGTCCTATACAACTTCTCCCATTCTGGATTTGCCTGATCACAACTTGTTAATGTGTCCTCCCTTCCCTTTACTTCTGTGGCCATTATACTTTATGGGTGGTGCTGTGTATCTCATCAGCAGGCAGTAAAGTCTAGTTTTCTCACTGGATGTGATTTTAAGATTGATTGGGGATTCACGTGTTGTTAGCATGGTACTTTATTATAAGTCTCTCATCAGTCTTTCACAGAATGGTTTTAGCATCTATTAATGGTCGTTGTCCAGATCTATTATTTCTTTAGGGGTTGGAAAATGAATCTAGGTTTCCTGATGCCAAGCCATATACTCTGGTAAATACCACTGTCTCCTTATTAAAGGAATGTTTTGCACATTGTCCTGTATTCTCTGCTCTGATAGGTGGAGAAAAATCCCTTAATTAATAATTCAGCTAATATATTTTTAAAAAAAATAGAGCCCATATGCTGTGTCTAGTACCAGTTGCTCACAACATTGCATTCCTAGGTTGGTTTTATGTATTGGCAAAACCACACGGTGGAAAGGCTGCCTATACCACTGGTTTTTAAAGATTTTAATTATTTATTTGACAGAGGGAGAGAGAGAGCAGATCACAAGTAGGCAGAGAGGCAGGCAGAGAGAGAGGAGGAAGCAGGCTCCCTGCTAAGCTGAGAGTACAATGTGGGGCTCCATTCCAGGACCCTGAGATCATGACCTGAGCCGAAGGCAGAGGCTTTAACCCACTGAGCCACCCAGGCGCCCTCTTTAATCCATTTTGAGTTGATTCTTGTGTATGGTATAAGGAGCCCAGTTTTATTCTTTTGTATGTGGCTGCCCAGTTTTCCCAACACCATTTATTAAAGAAACCATCCTTTACCCCATTGTGTATTCTTAGCTCCTTGTCATAAATTAATTGACCATATATGTATGGGTTTATTTCTGGGCTCTCTATTCTCTTCTGTCAATCTGTGTGTCTGTTATTTCCAAAATATGTCTCGTGATGTAAAATGGATAAGCCTCTTGCTACCACTTGCTTGGTTTCATTTTTTCAGCTGCTGCCTTTGCTTCTATATGGACTGCTGACACGCCCTTCTAATTGAGAGAATGATTAGCACTCTCCTTTGGTTTGAGACAACTAATGGCTACAAGGTATTAGAGAGAAACTGGCACCTAGTTGACATGGCTCTGAAAATGGTAGGATTTGGGGAGGTATAGGATTTGGGGAGGTAGGCAGGTGATCAACAACCTTTGAACAAAAAATGGAGCAAAATATACTGTACCTAAAGCCATTTTTTTTTAATTTTTATTTTTATCAAAGTAATAAAGACTTCTGTGCTGTAACATTCTCCATTTAAGGATTTCCACTGCTTGGAAAATGAGATTTTTTTTAAAAAAATTTTTATTTGTGAGAGAGAGAGAGAGAGAGCACAAGCCAGGGAGCAGAGGAAGAAACAGACTCCCCACTGAGCAGGGACTCCAATGCAGGGCTGGAACCCAGGACCCCTGGGATCATGACCTGAGCCCAACGCAGACACTTAACCAACCGAGCCACCCAGGCATCCCAGCTGCTTGGAAAATGAGAGTATCATACATGTGTCATTTAAAAATATAACTCCTAAGTTGCTATAAACAATATGATAACATTAGTTGTACATGAAGCCGACTTGGGTAGGTTTTTAAAAATTTATTTATTAGATAGAGACCCTCTGCTTATGCTCTCTCTCTCTAATAAATAACTAAAATCTTTAAAAAGAGAGTGCACACACGGGGTTGGGGGGCAGAGGGAGAGGGAGAGAGAATCTTAAGGAGACTGTGTGCTGAGTGCTGAGCCGCATGCGGGGCTCAATCTCACAACCCTGAGATCACAACCTGAGCTGAAACCAAGAGTTGGATGTGTAAGCGACTACACCACCCAGGTGCCCCTTGGATGGGTGTTTTTTTGTTTTTGTTTTTGAGGGATTGTCTGTGGCCAGTTTACTTTCTGAATATTTGTATCAAAGCTTAGCATTTTACTGCTTTCTGACTGTATTTTACTACCTAATAAAACAAATACTGTATGTATTATTTTAAGTCTGTTTATCTGAAACACTATACCTATTTCCTTGTTTAAAACCTGACACATCAGATCTTTTCAACTTAGGTTATTTTCTTATGGATAATCTATTAAAGCTAAAAACACCATAATTGAAAGTCACTGAAACTTAATTAAAATAATATTTCCAGGGAGAAGCCAAAAAAATGGCATAGGTTTCCTGCGGTCTCAGAATCGTTCTCTTCCAGGCGACTTTTGGGAAATGCTAGTGCTTATAGGAATGCAGAGTTATATAGTGGGAAGAACAAGAACTTGGGTTTCAGGCAGATCAGGCAAAGTCTTTGAGTCTTGGTTCCCTTATCAGTGAAATGTCTTATGAGGCTCCCTTGAGAATTAACCATTACATAAAACCTGGGCACTAGAAGGGGCTTAATTAAGTATGAGTTATCTTCTGTTCTGCCATTCCCATTTCCACAAACCTACCTAATGTGTGCTTCTGCGAATCACCAAAAGGAAACTTGAAAAAGAGAAAGGTAGGTGGTCTCATCCTACTTTCAACATCAGTTAAACATATGTAATTATATTGCTTTTCTGTGTGTGCAGGGTTTAACATTCAGCAGTTCTTTTTTTTTTTTTTAAAGATTTTATTTATTTATTTCACAGAGGGAGA
>LNAC01000202.1:1043988-1101596 GCA_002007465.1 Ailurus styani | reverse complement strand
GGACCCTGAGATCATGACCTGAGCCGAAAGCAGAGGCATTAACCCACTGAGCCACCCAGGCGCCCTAACATTCAGCAGTTCTTAACGACCTCTGCGTGTTACACGTGGTCCATATGGCCATATTTTCCAAACCAAAAAATTGGTTTGATGAGTATAATATACTCAGAGGATCAAGAGAACAGTATNTTTTATTTTTTTTTTTAAAGATTTTATTTATTTATTGACAGAGAGAGAGAGATTGCAAGTAGGCAGAGAGGCAGGCAGAGAGACAGGGAGAGGAGGAAGCAGGCTCCCCGCTGAGCAGAGAGCCCGATGCGGGCCTCGATCCCAGTACGCTGAGATCATGACCTGAGCCGAAAGCAGAGGCTTTAACCCACTGAGCCACCCAGGTGCCCTACTTTTTTTTTTTTTTAGAATTTTTATTTAAGTAATCTTTGCACCCAACATGGGGCTCAAATTCACAACCCTGAGATCAAAAGTCGCATGCTCTACCAACTGAGCCAACCAGGCTCCCCTAGAAAAGAGCCTATTTTAAAATAGTGCAGTCTTGGGGAAATCCTAGATGTGCTTTTATGTATCCTGAGGAAGCAGTACAAAGTCATGGTGAGGAGGCATTGGAATCCTTTGGATGTGACTTCAAATCTTGGCCTAGGCACTTTCTACTTTCCTGCACAAGTTACTTAGCCTTTTGTTCTAAGCTTCAGCATTTCCTCATTTGTAAATAGATATAACAGAGTTCCTTGTCTCTTGAGGATTGCATGAGATAAATGGCCCAGCAGAAAGCATGGCAAGTAGTAAGTACTTGACATATAAATGTTAACTGTTGTCCTTATTATGAGGCCTTTGAAACAGATGCACTTATTTAGTACCTTTTTTGAAAAAGCCTGTAGAAGAACAAAAACTTACCATATAATAACTTCTTTATTAAGCCTGCTGTGGAAAAGGAGCAGAAATATTTTGAAGACCCAGGGCCCAACTTGACATGCCCTTGGGGAAGACCTGACCTTCTCACAGTATTTGAATAATTCTAAGTACCTATTCTATTGCCTCTAAGATGATCTCTTCAGAGTATGGATATTTTTTGGCCCATATAAGTTATATTTGTTCCAGAGGTAGGACAGATTTCAGGATTAACTTAATCCACTGCCAGGGTTCTTTCCCTGAGATTGTCTTGGTTGTGTCTCCTCAGGTCGTTGGCTTCATCCTCAGACCAGCAGTGAAATAGCTGTGGTAGTGCTGGGCCCCAGATCTGTGTATGAACCCACCAAAGGAATTGAAAGATTCTTTCTTCCTCTGTTCTCCTAAGTGAGACTTTCTCTCAGAAGTTCCCAGAATACTAATCCTAGAATCTCACTGGCCTGGATTGGGTCACGTGCCCATTCTTGAACCAAGTCCTGTCACCACGGCAATGCAATGCCTTTTGGCTTAGGCTTCGTTCTTGAACAAGTTATTAAACAAGGGGGATGGAATTATCTTTAGGTCAGTCACAAACAGAATTGTGTTTCTATTAGGATGTTTTTCTGTGAGCATAAGGAATGGCCTCTGAGTAGATTGGTTAGTTAGGAATTATTGTTGGCTCCTGATAGCAGTGCTTTAAATAAGACAAATTATTTTTCTTTCAAAAAACATTAGTCCGAAGTAGGTAGCTGTTGGCTGTTGCTGGCATGGCGGTTCCACAGTGCCGTCAGGCCATCTACTTCTCTCACTCTGCTTCACCATCTGTATCACACGGCTGTCACTCTCGTGGTCACCTTGTGGTCACCAGTGGGCCTCTGGCTCTAAGCAAATAGTCCTTCCTCAAAGCAGGAAGAAGTAGAAAAGGAGAGGGCAAAGGACATGCTTTAAAGTACTGGAAGTCCCAACCAGCACATTCAGTTTACATCTTAATTGTCCTTTCTTATAGGTTAGGGGTGCTGGTGAATGTAGTTTTTCAAGGGGACACATGGCTGTTTCCAACAGTCTAGGCGATTTTGTTGCTGTGGAAGAAAGAAATGGCTGTAAGGCCTTGAAGCGTGCAGTGCCTATCACAGAAGGCACCCAGCAACCTCCACTATACCTTTCATTTGGAGGAAGTCACAGTTGTTGTTTTTAAAGATTTTATTCATTTAGTTGAGAGTGAGACCAAGAGAGAGGGAGAGAGGGCGCCTGGGTGGCTCAGTGGGTTAAAGCCTCTGCCTTCAGCTCAGGTCATAATCCCAGGGTCCTGGGATCGAGGGCCGCATCAGGCTCCCTGCTCAGTGGGAAGCCTGCTTCCTCCTCTCTCTCTGCCTGCCTCTCTGCCTACTTGTGATCTCTCTCTCTCTCTGTCAAGTAAATAAAATAAAATTAATTAATTAATTAATTTAAAACAAAAAAAAGAGAGAGTGAATGTGCAGGAGCAGGGGGAGGGGCAAAGGGAGAGGGAGAAGCAGACTCCCAACCGAGCAGGGAGCCTGATGTGGGACTCGATCCCAGGACCCTGAGATCATGACCTGAGCCGAAGGCAGATGCTTTAACCCACCGAGCCACCCAGGTGCCCCATTTAACAGCATCTTGAGCATCTTTTCACATCAGCTAATATACAGTAGAAGCTTCTTCATTTCCACTTAACAGATGCTAGATTAACAGATCCTCTTCATTTTTCACTATAAAATTTAGTGTTTAATTCCCATGGCCCTTTGAATGTTCTTGGCCAGTAAAACTCTGTACTGTGCTGTCCAATACAATAGCCACTAGGCACATGTGGCTATGTAAATTTTAGTTAATTTAAATTACATTAAAAATTCAGTTACCATCTCTCAAGAGTCACATGTGACTAGTGATTGCTGTGTTGAACACCCCAGGTCTAGAACATTTCCATCATTGCAGAAACTTCTGTTAGACAGCCCTGCTCCACAGCACTAACACACCGCAGCTCTCGCCTGTGTGGGTTAGGGAGTTTGAGTGTAGGGATTCAAGTCACCAAGTTGGAACCAGATTGCCTGCGTTTGAGTTCTCACTCTGCCATTTACTAGTGGTGTGACTTCAGATAAGTTCCTTAGCTTCAGTGTGCCTCTGTCTCCTTATTTGTAAAGTGATGGTCACAGTGATACTTAGACTGTGAGGGGTAAATAAGGAGTCAGTGTATGCAGAGTGCTTAGAACAGTGCCTGGCACGTAGTAAACAACTGTTCGGCATTTGCTGAAATGATGTGATGATGCCTGTGATGGTGGGGATGGTGATGGTGATGATGGTGGTGGTGATGATGGTGGTGGTGATGGTGGTGGTGATGGTGGTGGTGATGGTGATGACCAACAAGAGTCAGCTGGCTTTGATCCCAGACCTGTTCATGCCAGTTTTACTTGGTCTTGTAATTGCAGAATAACTGTTATGTTGGCTAATGACATTTGAGAACATAAAGGGGAAAAAGGACACTGTTTTTGTGAAAAATAAGTTTAATATGTCTGAAAGACCTGATAAAGGTAAAGGACAAAAAGAAAGTTCTCGTAAAATTAGAGGTAGAAGAGACCTCTGAAGAGATTGAGGAAAACAATTCATCAAAAGATAGGATTTTGCCTTCAGACTACTTCGTGTGGTGTGGTTCATGCAGGAACTTTAATTACTAGAACTTCTTTTCAAAGAAAAAGGCTTCAAAAAGTAAAGAAAAAGCCTTGGTCCCTTATCAAGTGTTAGGCAAATGAATATACATTTTTAATGATTCCTCTAACTGGCTATTTCTGGTTTTGTTTTTTTAATGACTTTTACCATGATTAGTCCTGATCCCATCAGGGAAGAGTGTCTGTCTTCTTTTTAAAATTGTTTTGTAGGGATTACTGTGCAGGAGTTGAAATGAGACCAAACCCTACTGTTGGACATTTACATTGTTGCTCAGTTTTTAGTGTTACAGTTGGTGCTCTGGTGAGCTTCTTTACAGATAAATCTTCTCCAATCAGTATGTTTTGATCCTAGCAGTTTAGAGAAATCCTGCCCTTTTCATTGAGAGGCCCGTTTTTGGTTTTTTTTTTAAGATTTTATTTATTTATTTGACAGAGAGAGAGATCACAAGTAGGCTGAGAGGCAGGCAGAGAGAGAGGAGGAAGCAGGCTCCTTGCTGAGCAGGGAGCCCGATGTGGGCCTCAATCCCAGGACCCTGACTGAGATCATGACCTGAGCTAAAAGCAGAGGCTTTAACCCACTGAGCCACCCAGGCACCCAAGAGGCCTGAGTTTTAATCTGGAAATGATTAGAATACCATAAAAGAGGGCATGGTGGGCATTCCAGCCCTAATGTTACTTTTGGATTTAGCTCCGTTTCTTCTTGTGGGCCACTCACTGATTTTAGGTAATGTTTAATGTTTGGTACACCAAAAAGTTTGGACTGTCCCAGAAATTTCAGCGTAATGGACTGTGTCCTGATGTGACTTCTTTTTCCAATTCACATAGCACTTTATTTGAACTTTGCTTTTTATAGCATTTCTCATAAATAGCCCTTCTCTGTAATTATTTTTGCATTTGTGTTGTATTTGCTACTAACCCCTTAACTTGTTAAGGACAGGAGTCCGTCGTTGGACCTTTATATATCCTAACATGGTGGGCCTCCACTTTGTGTTCATGGAAGTAATAGATGAATCAATGTCCCTTTCTTCTGTTACGACATAGCCATCTTCCATAACTCTGCCTTCAAACTCCTTGTTAGTGGAGGCTAGTCTTCTAGGTTCTTTAATAGGTCAGATTCCACGTTTAGAGCAAAACATGTTAAATGTTTGTAAGGTGATTTTAAAACATAAACATGGGTAGAATAGTATAAAAAGAAACCCCCATTGCCCATCATCTAGCTTCATTAGTTATCAACATTTTAGAATCAGTTTTGATTTGGATAGAGAGAACATGAGGACTCTGGTGTGCCTGTTTTGATTTGTAGGGAAAGAAGCCGGGCAAGTATGGTGGGCAGGGTGGAAAAAAAGGAGGCAATGACCCAGGACAAACCTGCCTGTCTCCCTTCTAGAATTGTTGCAAGGGTTACATGAGTGAGTTCACATATGAACAGTGCAAAGAACGGCGCCCAGCATGAGGTGAGTGCAACTTGGCGCTGCCGCTGCCACACCATTACCATCACCACTGTGTAACTTGAGGGAGCGGAGGTTGGTGGCCGAGACACTAACTTGGTGACCTTGGACATCAGCCTTTCTGAGCTGGAGCTTCTTCGTATGAAAAATGAGAATGATAGTAACATCTTATATACCACATAAGGCAGTGCAGTAAGACATGTAAAGGTGTTCTGGATTAGTTCACATTAATCATAATTTTCCAGAGTGATGTTCTGTCCTGCTTCTGGAATTTTGGGGGAATCGAGCCTATTACTTGTATGGATTGTTGTTCTGAGACTTCATGATATTAACAGGCCCCAGAGTCATTTGTCAGCCTAGCAAATAAATATTATAGCACAATAAGTTTTGTTTCCATTTGCAAAATATTTGTTTCTACAGCATGAAGACAATTTTGCTTTATATAGCTTGTCCAAATATGCACTGAAAATGAAGTATGTATCAACTAAGTTGATAAAAGGATAAAAATAGTTTTTCTAAGGAACAGTTTGCTGGGAATTAGTGTTGGAAAAATGTTGTGGCAGAATGTTTCATCATCTCTGAAATATAAACAGTATTTTCATTTGTCTTTATTTTTCTTATAACACTTTGCTCAATTCCTAATTAAAAATAGCTTTCCCAAATTCCTCCAGGATTCCTCTTTAAAAAATCAGTTTTCTTTTTCTTTTAAATGAAATCTAAGTTTGAAACACTTGGCTTTCTCCTTAGTACTGCAAAGAATTCTAATTATGCAGAGCATTCATCCAAATCACATACATATCTGTCTGAGATAAGAATTAGTAGATACTGTGGGAAGAGAAATAGAACATCCCTGGTGGTTATAATACATTTCTGCAGTGTTTGTTTGTATGGGACAATCAGCTGTCATGTCTCCTGGGCATGAGAGTTATATAAATCCTGGTCTGAAGGTCAGTGTCCTACACTTACATTCTCAGGAAGATTTTCTCTTTTCAAACTACTACTTGCCATAGGTTTGACTTTTTTTAAAGTTTGCTTTTTACTGTTTTAGTTAGTAAAATTTGGCCTTGTTACTATTTGCAATTTATAGCATCTTGTTCTTTTATAAACTAATTCATTCAAACAAAACCCCCCATTGTGTACCCACAAATAACAACATAAATAAATACAAAATGCAGTTTTGTCTCAAAAAGAGCAGTATCCTAGTGCCACTATTTGGCCCCAGTGACCTATGACCTCTCTTAGCTTTATTTCCCAAAGACTGTTCTATTTAAATGTTTTATTACACAGTTTATTTTCTTGATGCTTTTTCCTGGGTTTCCAGTATATTTTGTTGATATTTCTTTTGAAAGGATCTAACTCAAATCATCTCTAGTAGTCATCCAGCTAATGTATTAGAAGATAGGCTTTTTCTAATTATTTTATTTTATTATTTTTAAAAAGATTTTATATATTTATTTGAGAGAGAGAACACACAACCAGCAAGGGGCAGGGAGGGGCAGAGGGAAAGGGAGAAGCAGGCTCCCCACTGAGCAGGGAGCCCAGCATCCGGGACCCTGGGATGATAACCTGATCCAAAGTCAGATGCTTAACCAACGAAGCCACCCAGGCCCCCCAGTGCTGCTTCTAATTAAAATCTAATTTAACCTCCTAGATTGGTTCTAGAGATGTTGACAGGAAAAATGTTGGATTTTTAGAATCATGGGAATGCTTCTCTGTGATACATGTTTACATCTCCTTGAGTGAAAAGGAAGTTGGAAAGGGGCTGAATGTACTCCTTGATCTAACTTGTTGATCACTGAAAAAAAATTGGAACTAGTTTTAACTTCTGAAGGAATTAGAAGATTTTTATCCAGTTTATGAGGTGTACCTTCATTTTTTTTTTATGTACTAGAACTTTAGGATGAATTTTTTTCTTTTTCTTTTTTTTTTTTTTTAAAGATTTTATTTATTTATTTCACAGAGGGAGAGAGATCACAAGGAGGCAGAGAGACAGGCAGAGAGAGAGAGGGGGGGAAGCAGGCTCCCCGCCGAGCAGGGAGCCCGACGCGGGCCTCGATCCCAGGACCCTGAGATCATGACCTGAGCCGAAAGCAGAGGCATTAACCCACTGAGCCACCCAGGCGCCCGGATGAATTTTTTTCTTTCAACATATATTGAACACCTACTATGTGCTTAGTATTGTCTTCGGTGTTTTACATATATTAGTTCATTTATTTCTCAGAGAAGCACTGGGTAGTTAGATAGGATTTAAATACCCAGTTGCTTAAGCTGAAAACCTTCTTCCTTGATTCCTGTCCACACCCACTCAGTCCATTTGGCTACCTTGCCATAATAGCAAAATACACCCTGCTCCCTCTGCAACCTGTGAGCTGTCAGCAGCATTGGCTGCCTCCTTGCAGGTCTCCCTGATTTGCTTTTTTTTTTTTTTTTAGTTTAAATTCAATTAATTAACATATAGTGTATTATTAGTTTCAGAGGTAGAGTTCAGTGATTCATCAGTCTTATATAATACCCAGTACTCATTGCATTACATGTTCTCCTTAATGTCCATCACCCAGTTACCCCATCCTTCCTGCCTCCACCCCCTCCAGCAACCCTCAGTTTGTTTCCTGTGATTAAGCATCTCTTACGGTTTGTCTCCCTCTCTGATTTCATCTTGTTTTATTTTGACCTCTCTTCCCCTATCCTCCTTTGTTTTATTTCTTAAATTCCACATATGAGTGAACCATATGATAATTGTCTTTCTCTGATTGACTTATTTCACTTGGCGTAATACCTTCCAGTTCCATCCTTGACATTGCAAACGGCAAGATTTCTTTTTTTTTTTTTTTTGATGGCTGTAGTACTCTGTTGTATATATACACCACATCTTCTTTATCCATTCATCTGTCAATGGACATCTGAGCTCTTTCCGTAGTTTGGCTATTGTGGACATTGCTGCTATAAGCATTGGGGTGCACATGCCCCTTCAGATCAGTACCTTTGTATGTTTGGAGTAAACACTCAGTGGTGCAACTGCTGGCTCATAGGGCAGTTCTAATTTCACCTTTTTGAGGAACCTCCATACTGTTTTCTGGAGTGGCTGCACCAGCTTACATTCCCATCAACAGTGTAAGAGGGTTCCCCTTTCTCTGTATCCTTGCCAAGATCTGTCCTTTCCTGACTTATTCTTTTTAGCCATTCTGACTGGTGTGAGGTGGCATCTCATTGTGGTTTTGATTTTGTATTTTCCTGATGCCCATGGTGTTGAGTATTTTTCATGTGTCTGTTGGCCATTTGGATGTCTTCTTTGGAGAAATGTCTGTTCATGTCTTCTGCCCATTTCTTGATTGGATTATTTGTTCTTTGGGTGTTGAGTTTGATAAGTTCTTTATAGATTTTGGATAATAGTCCTTTATCTGATAAGACATTTGCAAATATCATCTCCCATTCCGTCGTAGTCTTTTGGTTTTGTCAACTATTTCCTTTGCTGTGCAAAAGCTTTTTATCTTGATGGAGTCCCAATAGTTCATTTTTGCCTTCGTTTCCTTGCCTTTGGAGATGTTTCTAGCAAGAAGTTGCTGTGGCTGAGGTCGAAGAGGTTGCTGCCTATGTTGTCCTCTAGGATTTTAATGGATTCCTGTCTCACATTTAGGTCTTTCATCCATCTTGAATCTGTTTTTGTGTATGGTGTAAGGAGATGGTCCAGTTTCATTCTTCTGCATGTGGCTGTCCAGTTTTCCCAACACCATTTGTTGAAGAGACTGTCTTTTTTCCATTGGATGTTCTTTCCTGCTTTGTCAAAGATTAGTAGACCATAGTGTTGAGGGTACATTTCTGGGTTTTCTTTTCTGTTCCTTTGATCTATGTGTCTGTTTTTGTGCCAGTACCATGCTGTCTTGATGATTACAGCTTTGTAATAGAGCTTGAAGTCCGGAATTGTGATGCCACCAGCTTTGGTTTTCTTTTTCAACATTCCTTTCTCTAGTTCCATACAAATTTTAGGATTATTTGTTCCAGCCCTGTGAAAAATGCTGATGGGGATTGCACTGAATATGTAAATTGCTTTGGGTAGCATAGACATTTTAACAGTATTTGTTCTTCTAATCCATGAGCATGGAACTTTTTTCCATTTCTTTGTGTTTTCCTCAGTTTCTTTCATGAGTATTCTATAATTTTCTGAGTACAGATCCTTTGCCCCCGGTTAGGTTTATTCGTAGGTATCTTAGGGTTTTGGTGCAATTGTAAATGGGATTGACTCCTTAATTTATTGTCTCATTGTTAGTGTATGCACATTTCTGTGCATTGATTTTATATCCTGCCACTTTGCTGAATTCCTACATGAGTTCTCACAATTTTGGGGTGGAGTCTTTTGGGTTTTCCATGTAGAGTTTCATGTCATCTGCGAAGAGTGAGAGTTTAACTTCTTTGCTGATGTGGATGCCTTTTATTTCTTTTTGTTGTCTGATTGCCGAGGCTGGGACTTCCCTGATTCCCTTTTTGACCTACCATAAGATTTATTTTGGGGCACAAAGGCCCTACAGTAGAGTTGAGTTTGTCCTGTTCAAAGAACGGGTAGGACCATGATGCTGGAGGATGGGCAAGGAGAGGGAGACTGGCACAGTTTCAGACTAGAGAGATAGTGCAGGCCCAGGTCACCTCGGGCTTTGTAGACTGCGATGAGGAGAGTGGATCTCATTCTGAGTACAGTGCTGGAAGGTTCTCACGAGACAACACTATGAACAATGTGGTCCAGCTTAGCTCATGGGAGTTCTGGGACCAAAGCCGTGGTCTCGAATGAAGCTTTCCTGTTCCTTGCTTTGCCCCCGTGTGTATACGTTTCTCTTGGAGACCACTTCAGGAAAAGGACTCTGGTTCTGTCACTTTCAGAATATCACCCATTAATCACATTGGTCCTCCCAATAAGGAGTTCAGGCAGGATGATGGATTTGCTGGGAGGGAAAGGAGGCTGCAGCTCATGCCGGCTTTTGGATATGTTCAAGAGGAGGCTCCACACGACACCTAGTCAGCTCTTCAGTTACCCTGGCCTCTGTAGGTGCGGCTCATGCAACTTGGAATTCTTTGGGACCTGGCTCGGCTTTATGTTAGCACAGTAGATATTGTCAACTCACGTATTCTGTATGGGGTGAAGACTTTGCATCCAATTTTCACCTGAGACAGCATTAAAAACAAGGGCAGTTCTTCGGAGAGCAAATGCAGCAGCCGAGATGGAAGAAAGATTTCCTCCTGCTTCTGCTGTGAGGGACCATGAGAAGCCCAGGAGAATAGGTAGCAAAGAAAGGTTTGGTCCTTGTTCAAAGAGCTCAAAATCGTTTAGAGAGACGCCTGCAAATGGAAAGGTAGTTGACATTTCAAAGCGGTCTTCTTCTACTTGCCTGAGAGAAGGACTCCAGAGCAGGTCAGCCAGGTATGGCTGAGCCTGGTAAGGCTCACAGAGGAGCTCGTGCTTGGCCAGTGTCCTGAAGGATGTGTAAGAATTAGGAGGGAGAAAGGAGGAATGGTGTTTAGGTGGGAGGAGAGAGAACAAGGTCAGGAGCCATCTGGGAAAAGAAGTAGCGGTGGCTAAGGAGGAGCCACCTGGCAGGAGCAGGTTCAAGAAGGGAAAGAGAGGGAAAGGATCTCATTGGAAGGAGACAGTGTGATCGTCTCTTGGTCAAGAATGTCCGGCCTTTTTCTGCTTGTGCAAATAACTCAGGATGGAGAGATGGGCAGGTGTGTGGGTGGGTGACTGTTCACTGAGGTATGATGAGAAGAGCCGTCACTTCAATAGCGTCTGCTCGGTGCCAGGCTCTGTTCTAAGCAGCTTCCATTTACTAACTTGTTTTATCCTTAAAACATCTCTGGCATGCAGTTACTATTATGATCCGCATGTTACAGATGGAGAAACTGAGGCATGGGGAGGGAAAGTAGCCTGCCTAAGGTCACAGAGCTCTAGAGTTTGTGCTCTTAGCCTCTATTATGACCTCCCACTTAATGGGGGCCAGGTGGATTTTTTTTCTGTATTATGACACGTTTCAGACATATAGGAAAAAAACATTTTTTTAAAGTATAGTGAGCATCTGTATCGAATACCTTGATGAAGCAGTGCTAACATTTTGGTGCATATGCTCTATTATGTGTGTGTGTTTCAGTTTTTTACTGGACTGTTCAAAGGTATGGTACACAGATGATCATTCACTCTTGAATATAAAACAGCATCATCTTCTTTTGTATGGTATTTACATCCTTCCTTTTCCATCCATTCTTGGACAATACATTCTCTAAAACCATGTAAAAGTACACTGTTACAACTGAAAAGGAGTGAGTTCTAGGCCCATCATTATAAATAGGTTTTCCGCTTACATGAATGTCTTGGTATTTGCGAGTCAGGCACAGTAGTGGCAACTTTGTTTCTGTAAGACTGCCTCACAGTTGGCTGGTTGTTTAATGTCCTGGTCCCCACCTACTAAGTACCCTTTTGAGTGAGTAGGTAGTCAAACACTGTGAAACCAAGAATCCCCTTTCCCCCTCCCCCACTTCCAGAAAGCCCTCTAGTGACTATGCCTGAGAACATTGACCTAACTGGTCCTAATGCTGGGGCTGTAGGTTAAATTACAAGAAAATGTACCCCAGAACCCGTACTGAAATGACTCAGTGTTGAAGTAATGAAAGTGGTAAAACTTACCTGTAATGTTCTTTTCGTTACATTACCACATGTGTTCTAGATTTGTATACATTTATCCATTTAGTCAGTTATGTCCCCCACTGCCACCACTACCACTCTGTTCCAGAAAGTCTGTATGACAGTTCTCGAGTTATTTAAGTAAATTTGTCTCCTCATGTATCGACCTGAATCAGCTAGGAAATATCTGTAATTCTTGTGCTTTTCTGTATAAAAGGACTTGAAGGAGACTCAGGGCCTACTCAGTTTTCTTTCTCAGCTTTATTTTCCTGGTTTTACTAGAGACGCTAAAGGATTTATCTCAACTGTATTGCTCCCTGGACTCCACCGTCTCTTTACTTTTCACTGTTGCCTGTCAAAGTCGCATTTGTCAAGCTTATCTCAAATGCCATCTCATTCATAGATCTTCCTCAGAGCTCTGCACCAGGATGTAATCTAAACCTCATAATACCTTCTTGCTCATGACACTGACCACAGACCGCCTGTGTTACGTTTGTGTGTTTCCCTTACCTTCCGCATATATTTCAGTAATAGTTCCCTGGGCAACTCGTATGTGGCAGGCCTTGTTGAAGGTTCTAGAAATAGAGATGAATCTCCCAGAGATAATCCCATTTTCTTCTTTGCTTTCTTGATAATTGGAGGAGGCTCTGATTCCCTCGTATCCTTTGTGATAACCTGGTATACTGTTTTGCACATGGTGATGCATATGTATTTCTGAATTGAGTTTGGGATACAGGGAACCAAGCACTTCCAAGTCAGACCTGAGTCTGAGTTAAAATCATGGCACTGCCACTGTGCAACCTGAGTAAATCACTTAACTTCCGTGAACTCCAGGTTTTTGTATCTATAAAACGCTGATAATAAGGGCCATCTTACAGGATTGTTGCAAGTTTAAAGATGAATTATCTGAAGTGCCAGGCACAGGTTAGCACAAAATAGGTGATCATTCAGTGGTAGGTCTTGTAAGGGAGGCTCAATCATTCCTTTAGGTCAGTTGAGTGAGCAGTAGAAGTATTTAGGATCTTAATTGTCTTAAAGGAAATGCTTACTTAGTCTTGGGGCTTCTCCAAGAAGAAGCAGGCCCTGGAGAAGGTCTGGCCAATCGCTGATTAACTGTTCTGTTTTTAGAGTCAGTGATCTGAGTCTCTGTTTTGGAACTACTTATATAATGTATACCACCTGTTATTTGTGTATTTTTAGCAGTGGGAGTCGGGTAATCCTAATCCTGTCTGTAAAAGAGCAAACTGTTTACCAGAAGCAGAGCTTTTTTCTTAACACTGACTCACACTGAGTCATCCTTCTCATTTTCCTTCCCACCGCTCATAACAACCTTGCAAGGGAGAGAATTTTTAGGGAAATCAATTGGGTTAGTTTTTTTTTTTTCTTTTTTTTAAACTTTCCAAAGTTGAAAGCTTGACGGTGTCATGTCATTAATTCCATCTCAGGAAGGGCTGCTGCCCTGGAGTGGCCACGATGACCTGTGCCATGTAGCTCAACATCTCACATGAAGTCTTGTCTAGACAAACTGATTCTCTTGGCTGAGAGATTAGACAAGTGCCTGAAATGTACGTGTTAATTGACTAAACACATGTTGGCACCTTAACTTGCATTCTGTTGAATAGAAAATGTCTTCTTCTGAGATAGGAAACCTGAGCAGAATTAGAGCCAGAGCTATGATACCTTCACAGTTGGCTTTGAGATGACAGACAGCAGAATTCAGGCAGTACCTTGTAGCCAGCACAGTGGGGAAAGAAGGTTATATAGATCGGGATGACTAATACCCTCGTACCTTCATTTGATATTCATTAAGTGAATATTTACTGACCATCTGTGACATGGTAGGTGCTAGTGCTGTAACAGTGAATCAGAAAGACACAGAACCTGCTGTCACGGCCCTTATATTCTAACGTACTTGCAGCGAATGCTATGGTGGTAGAAGTGGAGGGTGCCGGGGGAGCAGAGAGGTACCTTGGCCTGTACTTATGAACACGTGCTTGCGGTGAAGGTGAAGCGAGGAAAAGGTCCCCAAGTTGAGACTGGCTGAAGTAGGCGTTAACTAGAAGGGGGTAGGGTGGGGCACGGATAGCTGACGAGATTGCAGGCAGAAGGAGCTACATGTGTAAGGCCTTGAAGTGGGAGAAAGAGCTTGCTCATGGAGGAACTGAAATAAGTTCCAGGGTGACCCAAGGACAGTTGAGTGAGGGGGAGGTTTGGCACAAGAAACATTTGGAGAAGCTGCAGGGCGATCATGCAGAGCACTGTGGATCAGCTTACATTTTTTGACTTTTGTTAACAATACCCCATTATGAGTAAGAACTTTTAGCTTAATAATGAGGCAGTGAGAGAAATGGGTTTTGAGCAGGCTTGATGCTAATTGCTAGCTTAGAACCGTCTGGGTGGCAAGGGCCCTAGTAGGATAGGTCTGGAATAGGTGGTTGTCTGCAGGTGAGTGGGAAAACCCAGCTTGGGAATGGACCAGGATCTCAGATTTCCCAAGATTTTTTTTTTAACATTTTATTTATTTATTTGTCAGAGAGAGAGGGAGAGAGCACAAGCAGGGGGAGCAGCAGGCAGAGGGAAAGGCAGGCTCCCCGCTGAGCAGGGAGTCTGATGTAGGGCTCAGTCCCAGGACCCTGGGATCATGACCTGAACCGAAGGCAGACGATTAACCAATGGAGCCACCTGGTCGCCCCTCCTAAAATGGTTTTAGCAGAGGACAAATCCCTAAGTGCTTTGTAGGATTCGTAATATCCACACAGAGCACAGAATACTGTTTTTCAGGGTCTTCCTGGAAAGACTCCCAGGCCATTTGTAGTTTGGAGAAAACCTCCTGAAAGCATGCCTAGATAGCTCTAGAGGCAGTGTTTCTCCTGACTCCATTGATGAAACACAAGAAAATAATTACCCTATAGATGTATTTTTGTTACCTACAGTGCCTGTGACATTTTCCTTTCCTTTTTTTTTTTTTAAGATTTTATTTATTTGAGACAGACAGAGAAGCACAAGCAGGGGAGAGGGGCAGAGGGAGAGGGAAAAGCAGACTCCCCGCTGAGCAAGGGAACCCCGACACAGGACTCGATCCCAGGACCCTGAGATCATGACCTGAGCCGAAGGCAACGTTTAAAATGACTAAGCCACCCAGACGCCCTGACAATTTCCTTTTCTAAGAGTAGGGTATTAAAAATATTGTTACAGTTTTGGGTTTTAGGGGTTTATTGAAGTTTATTCATTTAAGGGTTCTGACTATTTCAATATCTGGATTTTTGACATAGTGCCAGAAATCATTTAATGTGTTACTGTGCTGTTTTCGTTGTTGTTATTCTTTTTTTTTTTTTTAAAAGATTTTATTTATTTATTTCACAGAGGGAGAGAGATCACAAGGAGGCAGAGAGGCAGGCAGAGAGAGAGGGGGAAGCAGGCTCCCCGCTGAGCAGGGAGCCCGATGCAGGCCTCGATCCCAGGACCCTGAGATCATGACCTGAGCCGAAAGCAGAGGCTTTAACCCACTGAGCCACCCAGGCGCCCTCGTTGTTGTTATTCTTAAAGAAAGAAAAGATACTATGTATAGAACTAATTATCCTCAGTGTTTCTGATCAGAAAATGGGTTTTTTTTCCCTATTAAAAACAAATAAGCAAACATAAAAATGGTACTGAGAGATTCGGGTGTATTCTCTACCTCCCTCTTTTTTCCTTTTAAAAAACTGTAAAGAACAGTGTGTAAAAACAGTTTACTGCCAAAGCACCCTGAAATATATTTTCAAGAAGTTTGTTTCTCACCAGGTTTTGTTTGTTTGTTTCTCCAAAACTTGACAAGCTGGCTGGGTTTTATAGAAGTTTATAAATACTTTTGTACGTATTGGGCTGGCCTTAACCTAAATTCATCGAAGTGTCCATACTGCATTGTATCTTTCTGTGTCTAAATTCAGAGATACCATTTTTCTGGTTTGGGGAAGATTACAGAGCAGTTCAGGCCCATGGGGTTTAAGCTCACCCACAGTTCTTTAGTAATATTTGAGGACTTCTCTGAAAAGCATCCTGCTCTAACTCAGAAAGTATTTTTGTTTTGGTATGCCCACTTGTTTTGTGTGTGTGTGTGTGTGTGTGTGTGTGTGTGTGTGTGTGTGTGTGTAGATTATTTTGTTTATTGTTCTTCATATTTGCTATTGTTCCTCATGTTTAAATTTTTATTTTATTTTATTTTTTTCAGCTTTATTGAGGCATGATTGACAAATCAAATTGTATGTATTTTAAATACACAACGTGTTGATTTAACATATGTGTACTTAGTGATTACCGCAGTCAGGTAAATTAACACATCCGTTACCTCAAATAGTTACCTTTTGTGTGTGTGTGTGTGGAAAGAATGCTTAAGGTCTGAGCAAATTTCAAACAGAGTATTATTAACTCTAATCATCATGCTGTTATTGGATCGCTAGAGCTTAATCATATTATAACTGAAGGCTTGCCTCCCCATCTCCAGCCCCTGGTAAATACTACTGTTTGTTTCTGTGAATTCAACCCTAATGTCCTCTAGATTCATCTGTGGTGTTTCAAACGGTATATTTTACTTCTTTCTCATGGCTGAATAATATTCCATTGTATATATACACACCGTATCTTATTTATCTATTTATCCATTGACAAGACATTAGCTTGTTTCTGTATCTTGGCTAGTGTGAATAATGCTGCAGTGAACATGGGAGTGCAGATATCTTTTTGAGGTAGTGATTTCTTCTTCTTTGGATATATACCCAGAAGGGGGATTGTTGGATCATATGGTAGTTCTACTTTTTTAATTTTTTGAAGACTCTCCGTGCTGTTACCCAGTGGGGTTTTGATTTGTATTTTTCTGATCATCAGTGGTGTTGAGTACCTTCTCCTATACCTGTTGGCCATTTTTTTGTCTTCTTTGGAAAAAATGTCTGTTCAGGTCCATTGTCTATTTTTACACTGGATTATTATTACTATTTTGCTGTTGAGTTGAGTTCCTTATATATTTTGGATATTAGCCCCTTATCACATATATGGTTTACAAATATTTTCTCCAATTACATAGGTTGCCTTTTCACTCTGTGAACGTCCAAATCTCTCCCTAGATTATTTCCTCAAATAAACTTTCTCCCCTTTTCTCCTTTTTCTCCTGTGACTCCAGTAATATGTAGTTTTTTTTCTCTTGATGGCATCTCATAATTCACAAAGGGTTTCTTCACTCTTTTCAATTCTTTTTTCTTTATTCTCCTCTGACTACATAGTTTCAAATTATTTTCGACTTCACGGATTCTCTTTTGCTTAATGAAATCTACTGATGATGCTCTCCGTTTCATTTTGTACTTCATTCACTATACTCTTCAGCTACAGGATTTCTCTTTGGTTCTTTTTTATGATTTCTATCTCTGTTAAAATTCTCATTTTGTTCATGTATTGTTTTCCAGTTTTCATTGAATTGTCTTTCTGTGTTTTTTTGTGGCTCATTGAGCCACTTTAAAACAATTATTTTGAAGTCTTTATTGGGCAGATCACAAATCTCCATTTCTTTGGGGTTGGTTACTAGAAAATTATTGTGTTCTTCTGGTGATGTCATTTTACCTTGATTTTTCATGTTCCTTGACGTCTTACATTGCTCTCTTCACATTCAAAGAAGCAGTCACCTCCTCCAGCATTCACTGACTGGCCTCAGGAAAGAAACATCTAATGTCCACCCTACTAGGGATTCTGAGGCTTTTTCAGACTTTTTTCTATGAATACACATGCAGCACACTTCTCGTTCCCTTTGAGGAGGAATTCTTAAAATGTATGCCTTCTCTCAATCCTGTAAAGCCAGGTCGGGTACTGATAGCCTCTCGTTTGCTTTCTTTTAGGTGGTTCTCAGTACTCTAGTTGTGTGCTTTTTCCAAATTCCATATGGTCAAGGTAGCTTTCTGCATGTGCTCACTAGCCATCTGCAGAGGCTTGTACTCCTTGCCCTCCCAGTGTGCACTTGGAGCCAGCCATGGAATGTGTGTGTGGGTGAAGCTCACAGGACATTGTGGGAGCCTATGGGCCAGATGGGGGGGGGGTGATCTTCAGGTAAGGTGTTGCCAGGAGCTTGTGGGCAGGCTTCCGAGAAGGAGTCCAAGAAGGGATCTTGTGGTCTGTATCCCTTTGATGCCCTCCCAGAGCCTTCGCTGCTGTTCTCTCAGCCCTTCCCCCCACCCCACAGTCACATGGAACACCCTAGTCTTCTGGATGGAGCAAGAAGGAAGTGGGCCTTTAGGCACTATCTCACACAGCTAGGAGAGCTGGGCACTCTCACTTTTCCTCGTGGGAGAAATCATGGGCCAGAAAGGTCTCTCTGGGCTCTGAGCTATGCTGTGGTAGGGGAGGGATGATTCAGGTAAAGCGAACTGTTCCTCTTACCCTCTTCAGTGAGTCTAGTGTCAGGTTTTTTTGCTGTAACAATGTGCTGAAAGTTTTCTGCTGGATTCCTGGACCACCACAAAGATACTCTTGTCCATGGGTGACTGTCAAAATTGTTGTTTGGGGAAAGATAGTACAACACTCCTTTCTGCTATTTTGCTAACGTCACTCCCATATGTTTTTTTAACAAAAAAATATTTTTTACATGACGAAATTCATCTCACAGAACCCAGGAGTTAAGAGGAATATTAGAGACTTGCACTAGTTTTAAAGTTTATTGTTGATTAATTACTATTAACAGCTCAATCCTTTACTGCCAAAAATAATCTGTTTTTTGTCCTCATTTAGCTAACTCTCCAAGTTTAAAAAAAAATGTTTCTCACATATATTTCAGTTGATAAATACCTTGTTCCTCATATGTGACAGTCAGAAGTTAAATATTAGTAATAATTATACATCTTGGCTAGTAATCGTATTAAGTTTGTAAAGATCTGTACTGAATTGGGATTCCAAGTATAACATTTTCATTTACAGCAGAGTATAGATTTGAGAGATAGTTATTTTTTACTAATTGTCTCAAGTTGGGATGTGAAATCATAATAGAAGGGTAGGTTTAAATCTTTTTAAAGACCTTTTGAATACGAAAGGTCCCAGTCATGACTTTTATGGTAATGTAATAAAAGTTTCTACCTTGGCCAGGGTCCTTTGTTCTGAAGCCTTCAAGGATTATTTGCAGTTCCAAAGTAAATTTCAGGGGTTGTATATATCTTGCAATATCTTACTTCATTACAATTAAGTGGGTCATGAATCTTATCTATTTTGTAAGAATCAGATATAAACAAATGATTTTATTGGGATTTTCAGTGTATTTAGAGTAATCTATACTTAATGAAACTGACCTTTTCATTTCTTTATACTATTTTACCAGTCAACTCCCCAGTCTTGCCGGAACAGTAAATGTTTAAAAAGAGGCTACACTCTTATACTTTAGTCTCAAAGAGCTGTAGCAGAGTATAGAATGGAAACATGAGATGTGGTGCAGCCTTGGATTCCTAAGACTTTCCATGTCGGAGACTGGAGAACTCAGGAGGAGGCTTTGTATAGCGAGGGGCTAGAAACATCTCTATTTTTTTAAAAGTTGACCAGCTTTGTGCAAGAGACCCCTGTAAAGCCATGAGTCATTAGAAACAAAACTTTCAGCCTTTAAATGAGCCACGATATTTTAATACAGCAGAATGAATATATAAGACCTCATTCCATAATGTAGATATGTTCCTGAAAGATATACCACTTTGTTATTTTTGCTATTTAAATTGTTACCCTCTCCATTGTATTAGTTCTAATAATAGTAGTACTAGTAGTAATTAACATTTATTCAGGAGACTTGGTATATTTTATATGCATAGTTTCCTTTAATCCTTATAACAATCCAATAAATTAGGTATCCTCTCCATTTTACAAGACATAAATAGACTATGTATAATTTGATTGGTTGGTTGGTTTTGGTAAAGTTCGGATTCTTTTTGCCCTCTGTTAGGCACTCATTAGTAGGCATTCAGTAAGTTCTTGAGTAATAAATGATTGTGTGGGATACAAAGCCATCTTGTCTTTTGCACGATTCCCTCCTATTTCATTCTTACTGCTAACTCTCTAGTCTGAGCTCATATTTCTTCCAGTTTCATCAGTTTGCCTTTTTCTCGCCTCTCTTTACTTTAATGCATCCTTCTAGTGGGGCTCCTTCTTCCAAAGTTATATCTAAATCCTACTTAGTACATGTCACTCTGCCATTTAAAATAATTCAATCATTTTTTTATCACCTATCACCTAAGGAATGATATCAGACTTTGGCTTTGAATGGCCCTCAGTAGAATAAACACCTAGAGATTTTAGTGTATCTCAACTTCAGAACATTCATCTCCTCTGGCTTTTGTTTGCCTTTTTAAAATAAACTGTTTCTTAAAAAAAATTCATAAGTGGTTCATTTCTAGAAATAACTATTATAAACTGCCTGGACAGTCCTTCCAGAAAGTGTGCATCTCCAAGCAGAAATATTAGATCTGTTGGTTGCTTTAAAATTACATAGATGAGCTCATATCATACGTACTGTTCTGCCACTAGTGTTCACATAGATCCTTTTTATTCTTTTAAACAACTTCATGATTCTATCCGTTACAAACCTTTTGGCTTCAAGTAACAGAAAACAAAGAATGTACTGGAAGGATGTAGGACAAACTTTGGACAATGGTCAGGACCAAGGCAGGCCTGAGAACCATGAAATAATAGGCCCAGTGAGCCTCTTAGCTAAAGCAGCCAGGCCAGTATGTTGACATTACTGCCTTAGGACTCTGTCAGGAATGAATTCCAACTGTCCCTTTGTCTTTGTGTCACTGGCTTATTCAGAGTCTAAGTGGCGGGGATGCTGGACAGCTTAAAAAATGATGAATTTCCATTGCAGTGGTATTCTGTTGTATAGATATGCCATAATATATTTAACTAGCTACCTCTTGGTAGATATTCAAGTTGTCATGTTCAGTTTTTCACTAGCAAAAAAACTGTTGCAAAGAAAATTAATTTATGTCTTCGTGAATTTTTGTTTAAGTCTATCTGTGGAATTAATTCCTAGTGAAAGACTGTGTGTATCAAAGGGTATGTACATTTTATATTTTGATGAATATTGCCAATTCATCCTTAGAAGTTTGCACTAGTTTACATTCTACAGAGGTAACTGTCTTTCTTTTAATTTATAAGGTACGATGTTATTTATAACTAAATACTCCATAAAACCCGCAAGTGTCAAAACAAGTGGGAAACCAAATTCAAGTGGCTGGAGTGATAGAATTTCAACATTAAGCAAGCAATAAGTGTGTTAAGAGAAGCTTTAATTGGCTAATTATATTTTTCCATGAAGCGACTAACATGTTCATCAATACCCAAGACATTCCTGCAGACATTCTGTGAAATACTAGAAGGTAAATCAACTTCCCTTATTTTCTCTCCTTTCCATGTTTGTTTTCCTCAATATTGGATTTTTTTTTATCATTTTACTTATCTTTTCAAGGTTTGTTGTATTTAGTTATTTGAATAGGCAATACCATTATATGGTACAGAATTCCCAAGTTACTTGAAAGGTATGTGGTGAGATTTCTACTTCCAGTAATGGCAGACTAGAGCACTTGAATCAGCCCTGCTGATGACAATTTAGAAAGCTGTAGAAGATACAGGAACATTTTCTCAAAAGCTTCAAAAAGTTTAGAAGATATTGAAGGATAGTAAGAGAGGTAAAAAGCTAAGAGAGGTAAGCCTAGATACCAAAGCCATTTTTGTTCTGAAGGCATTTGTTTATCCTGAGAAAGCATCTGTGAAGTTAAGTGATAATTTTGGTGGCCTCATGTGTGAGGACAGAATTCATAGCTTGTTGCCTGTCAAGGATAGGGACTCAGATAAACCACCTTTCCATTTTGAATGGGACCGCTAAGGTCATGAAGAGGAATCTTGAACTAAACCAGCCCTGATACAGTTTTGCAACCAAAGCTTCCAGGGAACCTTTAATCTTGATGGTCTTAAGCTAATAATGCCATCAGGGAATGGGCAGAAGCAAGTGAAAATCCTCTCTAAAGGAAGATGTTATCCTGTACATCAAAATAGTCCTCTAAGTAATTTGTTATATAATCAGCACATAGAATAGAAGACCAGATTCACAAGGAAACAAGACATCCATGAAAAGAACTAGAAGAAGCAACATACAGCAAAAGCATCCTCAAAGCTATGAGATATTGGAATTTAAGACACGTACTATAAAACAACTAATTTATTATGTAACAAGAAATAGAAGCCAAGAATGAAAATATCAGTAAGTGACTGAACACCGTCAAAAACAACTACAGATTTGAAAAATAAAGGCACTGTAGAACTAAAAATATAACCAGCAACAAGAGCACAGTAGATTTAAAATCACTGAAGAGAGAATTAGTGAACTAGAAGATAGGTTAGGAGAAAATAATCCAGAATGAACCATCAAGAGACAAAAATTTGCAAAGTATGAAGAGATGGTAAGAGAACTAAGAGGATCTGGTGAGAAGGTCTAATAAACATTTAATCGGAATCCCAGAAAGGGAAGAGCAGGAATGGCGCAGAGGCAGTTATTTGAAGAGGTAATAGCTGAACATTTCCCAGAACTGTTGAAAGATGTAAATTCAGAGATTCAAAAGTAGATAGCCCAGAATGCATATATTAGGAAATAAAAAAGGCTCAATAGCAAGCAAGCACCTATCTTAAGAAGTCTGAAGAAGCACAGCAAAATAATTCTGAAGAAAATAAAGACAAATAATAAGAAAAGTAGAAACCAATGAAATATAAAGCAAATATATAATAGAGTCTAACAATGAGAGCTTGATAATCTTGGAAAAGATTAATAAAAATGATATACCCTCATGAGGTTGATTAAGAAAAGGAAGGGAAGGAGGGAGAGAGAGGGAGAAATGAAGAAAGGAAAGGCACAGATAACCAATATCAAGAGTGAAAAGAATGGGGTGGGGGGCGCTTGGGTGGCTCAGTCAGTTAAGCATCTGCCTTCAGCTCAGGTCATGATCCCAGGGTCCTGGGAGTGAGTCCTGCATAGGGCTCCCTGCTCAGCAGGGAGTTTGCTTCTCCCTCTGCCCTCCCTCCCAACTGGTACACACTCTCCTTTCTCTCTCTCTCTTGCAAAAATAAATAGAATCTTAAAAAGAGTGAGAAGAGGGGGGATCATGTAGTCATTAACTGATAATAAGACATAGTGAACAGTTTTATGCCAAAAATTTTGGAAATTTAGGTGGATAAATTTACTAGTAATATAGCTATTAATAAAAATTGAATCAGCAATTTAATCTTCCCAAAAAGAAAACTGCAGGATTGGATGGCTTCACTAGAAAGTTATATCAAGCATTTAAGAGAGAAAGAAATAATATTACACAAACTCTTCCTGAAAATAGTAAAAGAGATTATCAAAACCAACAAAAAACCTGATGGTAACATTGTGAGGAAGGAAAATTCATAGACTGTTTTACTCACGGATATGGAAAATCCTAAACTAAATATTAGCGAAGCAAAATCCAATTTTTCACTTACTATTGTGATGTAAGAAGTTGACCAGAATGTGACTTAAAAGTGGCCATTTTATATACCTGAGATTCTGTGGGTCAGGAATTTGATCAGGGCACAAAGAGGGTGGCTTGTCTCTGCTCCATTTTGTTTGGGCCCCCAGCTGAAAAGTCTCAAAGTAGCTTGAAATCATGTGGAGCTCTTTTTACTTGCATGTTCTATAGTCAATACCAACTATTGTGTAGACCATCAGCGGGCTGTTGTGTAGAACCTCAGTTCATCTCCATTGTAACACCTACATAGGATGCTTCTTGTGTTCTGTCTGCATGGACTAGTTTGAGCTTCCTGATAGCATGACAGCTGGTTTCTAAGTGCAGGGTCCTAAGTCAGTTAGTTGGAAGTGCTTAACGTTTTTATGGTCTAGTATTGAAATTCACATACCCCACCCCTCCAATACTCTCTTGGTTGAGAGAGTTACAGAGGTCAGTCCAGATTCCAGCAAATGTGTCAAAAGACCGCACCACCCAATCAAATAATGTGACTTTAATGTATCAAAGTCACATTAAGACAGGCACTTAGGATGGAGTAGTATTGTTGAGGCCATCTTTGGAAAACATAGTCTGCCCTATCTAGCAGTATGTGAAAAGGATACTACATCATGACCAGTTGGTTTTATACCCGAAACGCAAGGTTGGTTCAACACCATAGACTCAATTAGTGTAATTTGCTGACATTAAAAGAGAAGAGTCATGATCTTGTGATAAAATTCAGCATCCATTTCTGATTAAAACAGTAGCAACAATTTCAGCCCCCTAGGGTTGGGTAGAAAATAGGAAGGGAGCTTCCTTAATCTGGTGAAGAGAACTATAAAACATGTACAGCAAACATCATACTTAATGGAGAAGTTCCAGTTTGAGGAAGTTTTCACTTGGAGGTCAGGAATCAGAGTTGCCCTATTATTATTACTTCTACTCAACACTTGTCAAAAGTTCTAGCAATTGCAGTGAGGCAAGAAAAATAAAAGTATGGGAAAGGATGAATTAATAACTTACTGTTTCTATGATGACATGATTGTTTATGTAGAAATTATAAAAGATTTCTACAAATAAATTATTAAAGTTAATAACAGTTTTGTAAGCTTGCTGGATACTAAATCAATATACAAAAACATTTATTTCTACATACCAGCTACAAGTAGAAAATTAAATTTTAGAAGATACTTTATAGAGCAACGTCAAAAATCACAGGCCTCTATGGAGAAAATTATACAATTTTATTGAGAGACATTAAAGAACACCCACATAAAAGGAAATAGATCTTGTTGCAAATATTAGAAAACTCACTGCTACAGAGACATCGGTTCTTCCTAAGACATGGGGTGCTATTCTAGATTAGAAGGGATTTAAGAACTAAAACAATCAGACTCAAGAAGTGGGGTTCTAGATTGGATCCTAAAAAGAAAAATCTTCCGTCATCCTTATCCTTCAGCTACCCTGGAGAGACCTACCATTTCCAGTTTTTCATGCATCCTAGAAATAGATTCCATGCGTATAAAAGTAAATACGCATATTTCTTTCTTTCCTTATTATGAAATAGTATACTGTTCATATTTTCCTGCATCAGGCTTTGTAAAATATATATTTTTTGGAAATATTTTTGTATCACTAAATATTGTTTTTCTAAGTTATTATGGCTGTATAGCCTTCTATTTGGAAGTACCTTGATTTTATTTAACCTATCTCTTATGGATGAATATTTAGATGACTTCTAATCTTTTGCTGTAATGAATACATATTTCATATTTTTGGAAGTATGCCTTTCTGATAAATTCCTAAAAGTGGATTTGCCACAGCAGACAATGTGTGAATTTTTTATGTTGATTGCCAATTGATACTATACCAGTGTATGACTGTGTCAATAATGGATGAGAATTCCTGTTTTCGAACACCAGGGTGTTAGACTTTTTGACCCTCTCCAATGGTAGATGAAAAATAAAATATCAGCTAAGGTGAAGTACTTTTCATACATTCAAAGCCATGTGTGTTTACATTTCTCTAAATTCCCTATTCGTATTCTGAACTTATTTCCTCCTTAGGTTGTTGGTCTTTGTCTTATCAATTTCTAGAAACTCTTTGTAGATTAAGGAAATAGGCTATTCATGCTGTGAAATATAATTTTTCCCAGTTTGACTTATGATTTTTACTTTGCTGATCATGATTTTTGCCATGCAGAATATTTTTATTTATATACAGTAAACTTTATCAATCTTTTCTTTAATTATTTCTGGGTTTTATTTCATACTTGGGATGGCCTTCCTCATTGTGAGGCTATAAAACATTGTGTCGTGTATTTTTCTAGTACTTATGAGGCTTGATATTTTTGCATTTAAATCTATAGATCCATTGGGAGTTATTTTTTTTGTGTAATGTCTTAAGACTCTGCTTATTAATCTTACCTTTCTCAGGCAGATGGAGAGATGAATTTTGACTTTGGGGGAGAGGAGTCTGATAGAGTCTTGATCGTCTTTTAGGGTACGGAATTCCTTTCACTCAGAGGAACTGGAATGAGCACCTGAAGCCAGAGCTCCCCTTTCCCCACAGCAGGTGGGAAAAATAGTTTTAAACTGAATCCTTTTCCAGTATTCCATTTCATTTCTCAAAACTTTCTATTACTGCAGTACCAGGAAGCCTCATGATATGTTGCAGTTTTGATCTCGCTTTTGTTCCATTTTAAAGTGGCTGTTTTCTAAAAACAAACAAACAAACACACAAATAAATGAAGTGGCTGTNTCAAAACTTTCTATTACTGCAGTACCAGGAAGCCTCATGATATGTTGCAGTTTTGATCTCGCTTTTGTTCCATTTTAAAGTGGCTGTTTTCTAAAAACAAACAAACAAACAAAGAAATACCTGAAGTGGCTGTTTTTTGATGTCATGAAAGGGCACAGCTTCATTTCATTTTTAAGCTCTCTATAAATTGTGATGTAGCATGATTACAGTGAATTCTAGTCATTATTTTTATGATCATTGCTTCCAAGGGCTTTCCTTTGTGATTGTGTTTGTCTGGTCCTGAATGCAACCAGTGATCTTTCTTTAACTTTCTGTAACTCTCCATCCACGTATCACTTTATAAGACATATTGTGAGCACAGGAGAAACCATACCTTCTTGATCATGATACCACATTCCTGTCATTGTTCCAGCATAAGTCTTACAAAATCTTCCAAACCTTTGAAATTCATTTGAAACTTATCAGTGGAAATAAAAAGAATTTGAAATCATTTTTCTTCATTGGGATTTGTGGTCCCGGGTATGAATACTAATGTGCTACTTGGTCTTGGATGAACAGTAGTATCTTTGACCAAGTGAGGCACTTAAGAAAATACATTACAACACCACTTAAAAATGACTCATCTCTCCACTCTAAAGTCACAGTTTCCATGTTTTTGTGGGTTTTTTCTGTTCATCTACACTCATTTATTAGGTGCCTTCTATTTTGCCTGGCATTGTGTTAGAGTAGTGGGTCTACAGAGATGAGTAAATTACTTTCTCCGTCAACTAAGGGAGACAGAAATATCACGGGTAATCATAATGTACTATGCTGGGTTCTATAATAGAGATGCTTATTGGTGGCATGTATTATTGGTCAGGGTTCTTCGTGGCAAAGAACGAAATCCACTCCAGCTGGTTTAAGTAGAAAGATATTTCGCAGAATCCCCAGGAAGCTGATAGATCTGGGCTTGAATGTTACACAGATGGAAACAAAGCAATCAGGGATGATGTGTCCGTAAGAAATCCCCAGCCACACTAGGGGGATTGGTTTAGGAAAAACACCACTGCTGCCTTGACTCACTTCTTCAGCACACATGGCATTAGATACTGTACATTAGAAACTATGCTCCAGAACAGTCCTGTAACATGAGCTTAAAATGACCTTGAAGGTCCCAAGTGCAGTTAGATGCAGTTAATCCAGTTCATGATCTTTATGTTCCTCATGCCCCCTCATTGGTCTGGAGGAGCAACCACTGAGCTTGAAATAGCGTTGCCTTCAATTTGAACTTCACTTCGGATGACTGTAGGGGATTATTTTTAAAACTCTTTCAACATTTCATGCCATCGATGACCAGCATCCTGTCCTCTAGTGTGGGAATTGGCAAATTGTAGCCTGCCACTTGTTTTGGTAAATGCGGTGTTACTGTAATACACTGTATTCATCTGTTTACACATTGTTTATGGCTACTTAAAGAGTTGAACAGTTGCAGCAGGGATTACTTGCTGGGCAAGTTCCTTATCAGTTCCTTGTTCAGAAAGATACTCTCCGTGTAAGAGCTCCTGGGGGCCTGGGACAGCAGTCAGTGCCCAGCCGTTCACAATGGGCTTCTTGGAGCTCCCCGACTTAGATGATGTTCTCACCAAGGTTTCTTTCAGACGTGCCAGCCCTTTCAGTCACAGGCCTCAGCTGGCGTGCGGGCATTGATTAGTGCAGCGTTCAGTGCTGCAGGCCTGTCTTCCTTGCTCCAGTCCAAAGGGCCTCTTTGCTCTACTTCTGTAATTAAGTTTTATTTTGTTTTGTTTTTTTGCCTTTTGCTCTGTTAAGTGGCCCTTCTACTCCTTAGCTTCAGACGATGTTATCTCCAGCTCACAGAGGATTCTGTTGTTAGACATCCAATAAAGTCTCTGCCATAACATATGGATAATTCGGGGATATGGCCAGAAACTAATGGATGATGCCGAGTGTTTGCAAGATCAGTCTTCCCTATTTGTTAAGCCAGATTAAATCAGAATTATCCTTGGTGATATTTGCACAATATGGAGTTAGTAGTACAGAAGTAGGGTGCAGAAGAATTGTAGGGACTGGGCACTTGGGTGGCTCAGTGGGTCGAAGCCTCTGCCTTCGGCTCAGGTCATGATCTCAGGCTCCTGAGATCGATCAAGTCTTGCATCAAGCTCTCTGCTCAGCAGGGAGCCTGCTTCCCCCCTCTCTCTGCCTGCCTCTCTGCCTACTTGTGATCTCTCTCTCTGTCAAATAAATAAATAAAATCCTAAAAGAATTGTAGGGACTGTAATTCAGGTATAAATCTGGTCTCTCCTTTGAGCCCATGTAATATATTTAGTCCACACTGAAGGCTTCTGTTTTTAGGCCCCATCTTACAAGGCAGTAGCCTGGTTCTCCTGTCATGGCATCCACGGAATGGAGAAGTTCCAGTGTTATTGTCCGATCTGATTTTCTTCTTTCAGATTCACATTATTAATGAGCCTTCCAGTCAGCTTCCGCTAGTTTCTAATTTGTTGCTGTTTAAATTCATCTTCAAGCACATCATCTTTCTCTTTGTTTCCCTTACTGGGACTTTTAAAAACTTCAGCATAAGTTTGTACAGAGTTGTCTTATCTCTTGGCCAACAGCTTCACTCCTCCCAGAGCGGGGAGGGAAGAATCCCTTTTATCTTCTGCAAGCCTGTTCTCTTTTAAGGACTGCTCTGCTTCAGGCCTGGAATCTTCTCCTGGCTAAGAATTTTCATCTGTGGACACAATAGCTTCTTTGCAGCTCTTCAATAAATACTCCCTGTTTGTTAGAAATCATGGCATCAGTGCACATTAGTTTGAGGTTACCTTTGGTTCTGTGGGCTAATAGCCTTGTTCTCGATCTCATCTTTCATTGTACTCAAATCCACTGGGTGTGTGACTACCATCAACCTGTCGGAAGCAATGCGATCAGTCATGGGAAATGAGAAGAAAGCTCTGGGGTCCTTTCTCTGTGGTTTTCCGTCAAAGATTTGGAAGAAGGGCTCTGGCTGAGGAGCCCGCAGGCTGCCCGGGGCACTTCCCATCTCACGGGATCTTGCCCCCATCTCACGGGATCTTGCCCCCTTCTCTCTCCCCTGCATCTTCTTTATTAAAGATGCTCCTTTTTCTTTCCTATTTTATTTTCCCTTTCTTTTCTTGGTATGTGTTGTCCAAAGGAACTTAAAAATAGCTTTTTAGGGCGCCTGGGTGGCTCAGTGGGTTAATGCCTCTGCTTTCGGCTCAGGTCATGATCTCAGGGTCCTGGGATCGAGGCCCGCATCGGGCTCCCTGCTCAGCGGGGAGCCTGCTTCCCCCCTCTCTCTCTGCCTGCCTCTCTGCCTCCTTGTGATCTCTCTCCCTCTGTGAAATAAATAAATAAAATCTTTAAAAAAAAATAGCTTTTTATATTTTTTCTTTTTATAGAATACTATATTTTTGTTACAAAAAGAGTGCCTTGCAGAAAACATTTAAAATGCCAACAAACTGGGGTTCCTGCAGTGGCTCAGTTGGTTAAGCGTCTGCCTTCTGCTCAGGTCATGATCTTGGGGTCCTGGGATGGAGCCTCGCATCTGGCTCCCTGCTCAGTGGGGAGTCTGCTTCTCCCTCAGCCTCTGTGCTCTCTTTCACTCTCGCTCGCTCTCAAATAAATAAATAAAATCTTTAAAATTTTTTTAGTGAAATAAAATGCCAACAAACTGAAAGACTAAAATAAAAATCACCTGCAGTGTTACTACTAGGTTCATCAGTTATTTTTTTCTGCAAAATTTCCCTTTACAACCATGAGCCCCTATTATATGCATCATAACATTAAAATGAGACTATTTATCTCATGCCATGAGATACTCTTCTATAGCATCACTTGGTAACTGCATAATATGCCATTTTGCAGGTGTACCAAAATGTATTTTGCCACTCCCTAATTGTGCACTTTTAGTCAGCAACCTGAGCCTAGTCTTTGCACACATCCCATAATGATCTCTCCCAGGATAAAGTCTTAGAAGTCACATGACCTGGCCAAAGGGCACGTATACATATTTTTTAGTCAGTAAACTTTATTTTTTAGACTAACTTTAGGTTCAAGTAAAATGGAGCACAAAGTACAGAAAGTTCCCGTATCCGCCCCCCCCCCCGGACATGTAGGGTTTTTAAGGATTTCAGTACATGTTGTCAAATTGCCTTTTAGGACTGTTGTACCATTTTTCATTCCTAACCACCATTTTCCCATATCTCCACAACACCGGGTGTTACCATGCAAAAGAAATCTTTGATAAGGTACCTTTAGAGCAGAATATCTTCTCCAGCACCTCAAGACTGATTTTTTTTCTTCTGAAATTCGTATTTATGTTATTCATCCCATTACTATTTTTCATAGTAGGTGGTGGCAGAGTTCCACCAACCGTCCATCCTTTGCCAACTTAACAAAAATTAGAAAAGCAAATGCGTGTACATAAAAATAAACACCTAGATAGAACAGAAAGATATAAGGACAAAAGGGGGGGGGGGAATCTCCCTCCTCACTTACCCAGCTTTCTCCTGAAAGCCACTTTCTTACTTTAGTGGTTTTTAGTAATCGTGGTGGTCACCTCCAAAATTGTAAGAGAGAGTCACACACCCACACGTACACACTTTTTCTTTATTTGTGATTTTAGACAGTCAACTTTTAAGTAGCTCTGTATCATTGAATGGCAGATGTCTCTAACCCTTCTGGTGTTTATTTCATCTCGCCGGGCTTGTGCTTGTTTGCCCTCAGAAAGCTTCCCATGCTGGCTCTTAAGCTCAGGCATGCATCGGACATATTTGCTAGGCTGATGGTGCCCGTCATTTGAGGTTTTAGGATATTTAATCCATCATGTTGGCTGAAATGGCGGTCAGTCCTGGTGCCTTCACTGTCTCTGACTCTCCTCCGTAAAAGATAAAGAAACTAGCGCCCGTTCACTATCTTCTACCTCCTTCCTTCCCTCTACCTTCCTACATTCAGATGAGATAGATGCTCTTTTTTTCTTCATTTTACAAATGAGATCTCAGGACTCAGAGAGATCAAGTGATTTGGCTGAGATCACATAGCTCGTAAGTGGGGGAGGGAGCTACGATTTTTTCCCAAGTGCATCTGATTTCAACACCAGGCTTATCCTGGTGCCACATTAACATATCCTCTCCACTCTCTCCCTCAAGGCTGTTACCTCCCCTGCCCTTCCTGTGTCTGGCACTGCTGTCATTTTCCCTGGGAGTTTAGGAAAAGGTAGGTAGGGCTGTATTTTGATTTTGGTTACAGGACTTACAAGCTGTAAATTACCAAGTCACTGTGCCCTTGAATGTAAGCATTTACAAGATATTTTTCAAAAGAAATGAGACAACCTTGTGTGAAAGTTCTTGTGTAATGCAAACATCAGACATGATTATTTCAGAGCTCAATAAATAGTTGCTGATCTAACAATGCAAACCGCCAATGTGGATGGTAGGCTTCTCTTAGCATAGATGAGTTTTTCAGAACAATCTAGTTTGTCAATTACTTTTTCTTAAAGTGGCATATAAAAAAATATCCATGGTTACTGTTTATTAAGGAAAAGAACTCTTGTTTTTGGTTTGGTTTAGTTTGGTTTAATTTGGTTTTTGGAGATATTTTTATGCAGACACAGGAAAATCAAAGTCCGCAGAATAGTAGGCTGGGTAGCTCACTCATTAAGCATCGGCCTTCTGCTCAGGTCATGATCCCAGGGTCCTGGGATCGAGCCTCACATCAGGCTCCCTACTCGGCGGGAAGCCTGCTTCTTTCTCCCTATCCCTCTCCCCCTGCTTGTGTTCCCTCTCGCTGTGTTTCTCTCTGTCAAATAAATAAAATAAAATAAAATAAAATAAAATAAAATAAAATAAAATGGCCCCAGTGTCTTGGCCTCTTGTTGCTTTCCTCTGCTTGTACTCTCTATTCATGTCACTCATTTCCACCTGTTGTTCCATTTGTAGTTAGTGAGTCCTGGGGCCAAAAAGGAAGTTGAGGGGCGAGGTTAGTCTGAAATGTACAGTCTGGCTTATCTCCCCCTATTGTAGCAGTCTGTTGTCTTTCCTTCCCTCAGTTCACTATAACTCAGTGAGTACAGAGATCACATTGCATTGTTTAAACCTTCAGGATTATGTGTATTAGGTCTCCAGCAAATGTTTATAGATCAATGAATGTCAGCAATATTCCTATACTTTCTGCATAAACTGCTTGGGGTGCCCATTGTCAACAACAAGCAATGACCATCAATGCTGTTGCAGTTTCCCTACAGTGAGTGTCCCAGAGATGGCCTCCAGAGTGGTCCGCAGACCCCTTGAAATGATATACATTCAAGGGTATGCATTTTCCAAAGAGCAGGATCTTAGCTTTCATCACATTCTCAAAAGAATGTGACCTAAAAGGAGTTAGCAACACCACACAAATTGTGAAAAACTTTCCAGTGGTGTAGAAGAGTAGTTGAGTTAATTTATTTTTGTGCCCACATACATATCAATTTGTTCCTTGACAAATAAATATCCCTCTTGATAAATAAACCATATAAACTCTGATGTGTTAGTACTTTAAGATCTAGATAGGATCAGCTTGACCCCTTGTTTCTTGCCATGGAGAAATCTGAAGTTTTCCCCAGGATTCTGCAGATTCCTTGGGGGTGAAGGCATTCTCCGGGTCATCTCTACCTCCTTTTCCTCTGTTTCTCAGCCTATCAGTTCAAAATTGAAACTCAGTCCCTTCCTGGTTTCCATCAAGAACAAAGAATAGATTCACAAAAAGAACTTACACGTTGTTACCAGCTTTACTGATGATTTGGGAACTCGAGGCCCGGACCTCTGGCATCTCCTTGGCTCCTTGCTCCTTCCCCTTCTTTTATTCCTCACAGACTTCCCCTGGAATTGAGTTCTTCTTTATTTATTGTACAGAGCTACTTGGCAACCTTCAGCTTTTATTTCTGTTATTTTTTGCATGGCCGAACTCAAAAAGGTGACTGGTAGCTAAAAGGGCCTCCTATTTGACAGTCTTTCTCTTTAGAAGGCAGATGTGGCTATAAAGATTTTCTTTCATTTTATATATTTATATTTTTTAGCCTCTTTTCAAATTTCTTGAATCCATCTGAATAAATTCTGTAGGTCTGTGTTCTTATTAAGAGCCTCTCTGACTTCCCTGCAAATGTAGGCCTTTGCAGTGGGGGTAGGACCTATAAGCCCACTGAAGATCTTGTTCTTTAATAGCACAAAAGAAGAGGAACATTTTTAGTTTGAGATCTACTAAATTAGCTTCCCTCACTGTCCCATAAACTGAGTTTCCTCCTTCAAGTTCCTTTAACTTTTCTTCACATTTTTTTTTAAAGATTTTATGTATTCGATATGGAGAGAGAGAGCACAAGCAGGTGGAACGGCAGGCAGAGGGAGAGGGAGAAGCAGGCTCTCCGCTGAACAGAGAGCCAGACATGGGACTGGATCCCAGGATCCTGGGATCATGACCCGAGCCGAAGGCAGATACTTAACCAACTGAGTCACACAGGCGCCCCTTCATGTTCTTTTTTTTTAAATAGGAACATCTTTATTTTTGGTGACTATGACATCAGTGTGAATTTTATAAAAATTAGAACAATGTGGAAGTGCACAATTTAGTTAATGAAAGCCCTCCCCCATAATCTTTCTGTCCAGAGATGACCTCTGGTACCAATTTGGTATATTGTGTATCCTTTTAGAGATGTAAATGCATATAGCAAACAGTAAAACACTGACTGTGAGCCACGTACTGTGCTTTGTCTCATTAAATCTTCACAGTGTCTCTGAGATGGGGGTCCCCTGTTCACCAAAAAGTAAACTTGAGGCTTATAGCTAACTGGTGACTTGCCTAAACATATTTCCAATATTTGCTTCTGTAAGCACCTGCAATAAATAAAAATGTATTTCACCATTGTTCTTGTCTGATTATCTCCATATAACAAATTTCCAGAACTATAGTGCTTGGTCAGAAAGTGTGTACTTAGAAACTTCTGGTTCATTTTGAGGGAGGTAGTTAAGAGCAAAGGCTTTGTGGTCATACACAGCAGTGTTCATATTCCTACTGCCACTTGCTGGCCACTCATGCCTCAGTTTGGTCATCTGTAAAATGGGATAATAACAAACCTCATATGGCTGTGAGGACTAAATGAGATGACGCATGTAACATCCTTGCCTGGTATCCAGCACATAGGAAGAAAGCAGTGCATTTAACAAAGCGGGTCCCTGCTTGTATAAAGCTAACATTTTAGTGTGGGTGGTAGGGAACAGCAGTGAAGATGAACAGTACACAAATTAATGAATAAGAAAAATAGCAGTGCTGTGCAGACAATTAAAAGAAAGTGATGGGGGGCACCTGGATGGCTCAGTTGGGCGTCTGCCTTTGGCTCAGGTCATGATCTCTCGGGGTCCTGAAGTCGAGTCCTGCATCATGTTCCACGCTCAGCAAGGAGTCTGCTTCTCCCTCTCCCTCTGACTCTCCCCCCGCTTGCGTGCTCACTCGCTCTCAAATAAATAAATAAAATCTTTAAAAAAAAAACCAAAGTAATATGATAGGTAGATGGGTGGTTACCTTAGGTTGAGTGTGTTGGGGAAGTCCCCAACGGGTGACATTTTAGCTAAGGTCTGAATGATGAGGATAGTGTTTAAATTCCTAGAAATAGACTCATGGGATCAAAATTACATGCATTAAAGCCTTTAGTCATATCTTGACCAAATATTACCAACTGACCAGCAAAAAATTTCTAAAATAATTTACATTCCCTCTGTATATAAATATGCGTCTTTCCTTCACCCCTTTACCACTCTTACTTTTCTCCTGATTTTAAAAAAGTAGGGTTAAAAAAAACAAAGTAGGGTTACTCCAAAGGTTATCTTGGAGACCTTCCCTGTTTGTCTTCTAAAGAGATTCGTTAGCAGGAGATGAATTGGTCCCTTGGAGGAATCCCTTAATTGCCCGGCATCACCCCCTATACACGAAACCTTTCTTCTCACTCAGGGCCCTTTTTCTCTGCGCCAGTTCCTGCCCGCATTGGGCGATAGGACCGGAGGCCGCCAGCACGTTAGCTGGCGTACATGCTTCTCCTTCGGAATGAGGCAGTGTCTGGCTCAGGGGAGGCGGCTCATCAGCATTGCCTTTGCCGTGACAACAAGGCAGGTTTTAGAGGTAGGCTGGTTTTTCCAAGCAAATGTGTTGGCAAGGGTACAGTAACCTTCTGTGTGTTGCAGCGGTGCGGAAGGCTCTGCACGTCTTTTTGTTCCCGTCAAACCCCTTCCTTTGTGGCGCGCACCAGGGGGCAGTGGCATTGTGGGCACTGTCGGGGTGCAGTGCCGCCTCTGTTTGCCTGTAACGTGCATCCGGTTGCAGAGTGTTTGTGGATCTGTTCTGTAGAGCCTTTTATCATCCTAAAACTGTCATCGGAAACATTCTTTTTGCAGGGCTTGAGTGGGGGGTTCAGCATCATTACAATGATAGAGTAGAGTACATGTGAAATTACAGAGCTCATTGAGATACTGTTTTAATGTCAGTCTTATTTTTAAAAATTGCACATGTATTAGAATTTAATCTCTGATTCAGGCCTGAAAGAAAATGATACTTTGTAGTTTAAGCTCACAGGCGAACGGATTAAAAGTCGCTTGTTCTTAAAATGTGATTTCTTTTTATGATCTTGATTTTTTTTTTTAACTCAGCAATTTAAATAAAACATCCTAAGGGCAACACGTGTGAGCGAAGGGGTCCGGGGGCGGCGTGGGGAAGGAGTGTGTTTGATGAAATTGTCCAAGAGCAAAGCACCCGCTCACTTGAATCCCAGAGATTTGTCATCCAAATATGTGCAGATTGCTGGTACTATAAATAGTTTGAACTCGAGTAAACAGCTTCTTCCCCCTAGCTGCTGCTTGGCCATTGTTCACATGCCAGAACAGCCAGGGAACAGCCTCTCAAGCCAAGCTCATGGCACTTGGGCCCAACTCTTGTCGGCTTCTTTGCCAGGCAGGGCCATCAGCTACCCAGGGTTGGAGATGACCAGAGGACAGACATTCAGTCCCTTCAGTTCCCCACTTTGGGCTCCCCCGCACCGCCCCCACCATCGGCCCAGCCTGTCATACAGCTTTATGAACTGCCCTGCTGTTGAGTAGCCCTGGGGCCACATGGCCACTGATGTAAACAGATTTAGGAGATGCAGACATGTTTTTCTTCAGGGCCGAAGCATGCCTGGCTCCTCCTTCTTTCAGAGCCAAGAAATGTGGCACTGGTTGTCAGAAGTGCTGCAAGCTGCCCTGCCAGCCACTGATCTCTCTCTGCCAGGAAGACAGGCTGCTGACATTTTAAAAACCCCTTTGAAGACTCGAGTAAAATGCTGACATTAGAGCAACTAAGGACATTCCATGGTTTATTACTATATTTCCTTTGGAAAAAATAAGTCTCTTTTACAAATTCCTGCTTCAGCGGCATTCATTTACAGTGACTCTTATGTCAGATGCCTCTGAGGAAGTTAGGAAAACAACATTTTGTTGTAGAGGACAGATGATAGGGATGATACGAAAGTACCGAGTTAAGGAATAGGAAACCTGGACCCTTTAGGCAAGTTACCTGACCTTTGTTTTAGCTTTAATTCTTCATCTGTCAGGTATAGATAATTCTGTCTCTCCTGTCTCTCCTGCTTCATGGATCAGATGACAAATGGATATAAAGTACTTTCTGGACTGTCCCAAAGTGGGCTGTAAAGGAGGGGTAGGGTAGTGGAAAGAGTCTCAAGCCCAGCCTTCTACTCTCTAACCTCAAGCACACAGCTGATGTGTCTCTCAACCTTAATCTTACCATCTGTAAAATGGGAACATGATATCAGTATAGTGTTATAGAGTGTTATAACACTGGCAAGAGTGTTATAAAGGTTAGAAATAACATATATAAAGCACTGACGGATGGTAGATAATTATTAAACTGCAATAATAATTATTGCATTTAATGTGGAGATACTTACTCTGGGTTAATCAGGATTCTTTACCTGGAGAAAGAGATTCAGTGTATAAATGTCGAGATTACCAAAAGACCCAGCTAAAAGCTGATGGCAATAACTAATAAAAATATTTTCTAAAAATCGTAATACATGAACATCAATTTAAAAAACTGCAAGTCCAGAAAGGCATCATTTTCCTGCTTACCCCCTCACCTGAGGTAACATCTGCTTTTAACCCTCCATTTCTTTTTTCTTTTTTTTTTAAGTAATCTCTACACCCAACGTGGGGCTTGAACTCAAAACCCCAAGATCAAGCGTCACAGGCTGCACTGACCGAGCCAGCCAGGTGTCCCCCCTTCCATTTCTTTTTAAAAATTAATTGTGTCGGGGCACCTGGGTGGCTCAGGTGGTTAAGTGTCTGACTCTGGCTCAGGTTGTAATCTCAGGGTCCTGGGATTGAGCCCCATGTGAGGCTCTTCACTCAGTGGGAAGTCCCTCTGCCCTTCTCCCTGCTCGTGCTCTCTCTGTCTCACAAATTAAATCTTTTCAAAAAATAAAATTAAATTAGTTGTGTTTTGGGGCACCTGGATGGCTCAGTGCGTTAAATGTCTGACTCTTGATTTCATCTCAGGTCATGATCTCACTGGTGGGATCAAGCCCCACATTAGCCTCCGCACTCAACAGGGACTCTGCTTGAGGTTCTTTCTCCCTCTCTCTCTGCCCCTTCCCCCTACTCTTCCCCCCCCAAATAAATACATATTTTTAAAAATTTTTGTTTTAGTCAGAATGGCACATGCGCATAGGTTTGCTTTATTCTTTTTAAGATCAAATATCATTATAAACTTACACTGAAAGCAGACGTCTCCTGCCCCCACCCCTCTCTCCCCTGCCTCCTGCCCTGGTCCCAAGAGCATACACCTTTGATCCTGCTGGTGGTTTGTTCTGTTACTTCCATATATCCAGATAATATGCTTATACAGCTATCTCTCTGTGTGAACATTTTCTTATGGAAATTTTCAAACATGTACGATATCAGAATGATATAATGAGTGTCATGTACCACCTGTTATCCAGCTTCAAGAATCATGACCTGTCTTGTCTCATCTATGCCTGTAAGCCACTTTTCCCCCCTGCTGCTGGATAATTTTGGAATAAGTTTTAAACATCATGTCATTTCATCAGTAGCTACTTTAGCATGTATCTCTAAGAGAACAAGGACTAATTTTTTAAAAACATAACTACACTACCATTATCACACATAAAATAATTAATAATCCCTTATTACTTGCAAAGATTGCTGATTAACTTCAAGTATTTTTTTATTCAAATCAGATACAAACAAGGACCACACACGACCATACTGCCTTTTTTTTAAAATCAGTTTTAGGTGTTACCTCTTGACCTCCTAGGATGGTGCATGAATGAGGCTTTAGCTTTTTTACAAACACCAGNCCCCAGGCCCCCCCCCCCCCGCCACACTTCTTTACCTTTTTCTCTGAATATCACAGTTTTTTGGTTAGATCAGTTTTCAGTGTTTTATAGCATTGTGGCATCATAAATACTGTGTACTGCTGAGCCAGTAACTTTCTGGTTATTTTTCCTTTCGGGATGACTTTTCCTGGACTAATAACAACTTCTTTAGTATGCTCAGTTTTCCTTGTTTCTTACTGCAAAGGCCTCCACACTTTCCCGTGGACTCTCAGTGCAGTTTTCAGCACACCTGTCAGGGAGCCCCCAGCTCTGTTTCCCTGGAGGCTCCCACCCTCCCTCGGCAGGGAGACTGGTGTTCTCTAGGTCGGCAGGGCCACCGAAGTCCGGAGCTGCCCTCAGCTTCAGCCTTGGCATTCCTTCCCTCTCTTGTTAGATCCCCACTTTCACATCCTACTTTAGAGTTTAAACCCTCATTTAGGTGAAGCATATCCTCCAGGAGTTTACTGGGAAGACGGTGCACAAGAGAGAAACAGTTTTAAGTCCTTGTATCTCTCNTTTTTTTTTTTTTTTTTTTTTTTTTTTTTTGCCTAGTTGAGGATAAATTCTAGGTTCCAAGTCAGTTTTCTTTGGAACTTTTACCTTCGAAAGCATTGCTCCGTTGTCTTCAGGCAGCCACTATTGCTCAGAAGAAGTGTGATACCAGTCTGATTCTTTTCTTTTGAAACAGTTTGTCTCTCTAGAAACATGTAGGATTTTTTCCTTTTGAATTCTGAAAGGTTAAGAGACTACCTGTAGGCATGATAGACTCTTCCGTTCTCCTCAGCACTTGATAAACTTTTCAGTTTAAAGATGCAACTTTGGGGCACCTGGGTGGCTCAGTCATTTAAGCATTGCCTTCAGCTCAGGTCATGATCCCGGGGTCCTGGGATCAAGTCCGACATTGGGCTGCCTGCTCAGTGGGGACTCAGCTTCTCCCTCTCCCTCTCGCCCCTGCTCGTGCTCTCTCTCTCTCTCTCTCTCTCTCTCTCAAATAAATAAAATCTTAAAGATGCCACTTCGACTCTGGGAAAGTTTCCTCGTGATTTCTTAGATAATTTCCTATTGTACTTTTCTTTGCATTCTTTCTCCAAAATTCCTGTTTCAGATTAATGTTGAGCTTCCTGGATTATTGTTCTATATCACAATTCCTTCTCATCCTTTACATATTTTTTTCCCTATACTCTATTTTGAAAGATTTTTTTCTTATTTTCCAGTTTTTCCACTGAACTGTTAATTTTAGTATTCCTATTATTAATTTCCAAAGAGTCCAGTTTTGTCAACTTATTTCGTTTTGTGGACATATCTTCAGAATCTCTCTGAAAACATAAGAATTTTTTTAAAGGTTTTCACTTGTCTGAATTTTATTTCCCATAAGAGTCCATTTTCTCTTTATTTTAGTTTCTGTCATGCTGTTGGTTTTCCTCAAATGATCTGTGATTTTTTCCCCCCAATTGTAAGCAATAATAAAAGCCTCCTTTTAGGAGATAAGCCTTCGTTTCCTCTGGAATTGGTTGTCTGTTTGCCGCATAGGCCTCAGCCCTGCCTGGAAGGCTGCTCCAAGCTCTGTGTACCGCACTGAAGGGTACACTGCACCTGATAAGCAGTTAGACTGGGTGTCCTTCAAAGGACAGGATAAGGACGCCCAGTCTCATACTAGAAGGGAGGTATTCTGTGAACCTACCCAGTTTTTAGGTGCACACTCTCCAGGATCAGGCTTCTCTTCTCCTGCCAGTCCCTCCATTGGCCACACTGGCTGCGTCACCAGCCATCCAAGGGGGCCTAGGAGGTGGACCCTCAGAACCTCAAACCCTGTAGAGAAACCCGCCAGGTATACTCCAAAACCAGAAGAAAAAAGAAAATCAAACATTTCTTTGTCATCTTTTGTGAGATTGACTCCTTTCTGCCCCCAAATGACTTATGTGTCTGATTTTTAAAAATTGTTTTTGTTGTTGTTTTTCTAAGTAGGCTCCATGTACACCGTGGAGCCCTGTGCAGGGCTTGAAATCATGACCCCGAGATCGAGACCTGAGCTGAAATCAAGAGTTGGACACTTAACCAGCTGAGCCACCCAGGCGCCCCAAAACATTGTTTTCAGCGTAGGTGTGGTTCTTTGGGGCCCGTATGCCAGGAAGTTAACTGGTTATTCCTGGGTGGTAGAATGATAGATGATTTTCTTCCCTTTTTTCCTGCTCTTTTATATTTCTTTCTTTTTTTTTTTAACAATAAACAATTGGAAAGAAAACAAAATCTGTATTTACAACTTTAAGTCTAGATCAGTGTGCTTCTCAATGAATAAGTGAGTTTGAAAGGGCGTGACAACTGAAACCTGCCTTGGATAGGGTGAAGAGCTCATTGCATTTTACAGCAGCTGTTTGGACTAGGAGGTCAGTCATGGTGCCCAGAATTTATTCATCATATACTCCTTTCGACAGGTACCAGTCAGTTGCCAGCTGAACAGGCTCTGTGACAGATAGGTCTAGAATCTCCTCGGTTGTCGGGTGGGGATAGTAAGACCTACCTCATAGGACCCTCGTGGGGGTTAAATGAGATAATTTTTGTAGAGCAGTTAGAATACTATCTGGCATATGGTAAACATCCTTTAGAAGTTTCCATTATTTATAGCTTTCTTTATTTTAATAAGTGTCTCCTATGTACAAAATGCTCATAAATTAAACACAGAGCTTTTCCATAAGAAGCTCAGATTCTAGCAACAGATTAAGTAAGAGCTGCCCAGAAGTAAATATGCCTCGGAGAGGAGAAAAGGATCAGTTTCTTGAGAGAGAGGAACAGATAAAGTCCTGCGGAACTTCAGAGGGAAAGACCCCTTCCAGACGGGGGTGAGGGGTGGGAATTTAGGGCAGCTTTGTGGCAGAGGGGGTGTCTGAGCCCGTCAGACCAGCTCTGGACTCACAAGCGGCCGGAGTTTCCTTCATCCTCAGATGGAGCAGAGACTGCGGGCTGTGACAAACTGCCAGCTTTCCTGCAGGGAAACCCTCTCGAAGGCAGCAGAGGAAGGGACTCCGAATCCAGGCCGGGCCCCAGGCAGCCCTGGAGAGGAGCCCAGGCTCTGTCACTCTCTCCCGTGAGCCTCGCGCCGGTTGGTCAGCCCCAGCAGCATCGGCCTCCGCAGCTGTAAGTGGGGGGGCACCTCATGGTTGTAAGGCTAGTGGACGGTGGTGTCTAGAGAGCACTGAGCACAGAGCGTGGCGCCAGCGCACAGTGTGTCTGCCGTTGGCAGTCAGAAGGCAGGAGGGCCCGGCCTTGTCTGTTCTCCATGGCTCTGTCACAGATGTACAGTTAGTCCGTGTTATAGGCGAATGTCAGAAAACGTATGTGGTCGAAGAAAGCAGTATCTTTGTTTTTATGAATGGGCTCCTTACTGTTATTTTTGTTCAAATAACAAAACGTGATCTCAGAGCACTGAGAGTGATTTTGGCAAACTGACCTGTCCAGGGCCCAGCTCATTTCCTGATGCGCACTTGGGCTTCTGGAATAAAGGCACGGCAGGTGACGTTCCCAGCTGCCACCTCCAGTCCCTCCAAGCTGAGTGTTGCTGCTGAGAACACGCCTGACAGTTCCCGGTGGGCCTTTTTGTTCCTTATTCATTCTGACGTTTTCGAGAAATAGCGGGTCCTTCTTCTGGCTTCCTGACATTCTTGACTTGATTCATTCACTGTTACATCATCCTCGGGGTAGAGGATGGTGACACTGAGTCAGAATTAGAAAATAATGCCTTTACTTTAGGATGTCGCAGCTTATTTTTGCAAGGTTTTTTTTTCAAATATTTTTGAACTTGTAGTGTGTGCCAGGCACTTAATCCAGACACGAACCTTGTATGGTAAGTGCCATTATTATTCTCACTCTACACAGAAGTTAACTTGCCCAAGGTCATCCACTGCTGGAAGGTCCAAGGACAGGAAGGAAACGCAGGTCTCTCTGAGCCGAAAACAGGCTCAGAGTTAACAGGCTGGTGTTCTTTTCATTCCACTACAGCCCCACACCTGCTTGTGGGAAGCCTTCAGATTGGCAAACTCCCTCCTAACTTATAGTCTGTTTGCTTGGTCCTCCTGATTAAAGCATCAAAGATTTCTGAGAATTAACGTTTTTGTTAAGTCACAAAGTCCCACACCCTTACCCCCACCTATAAATAGCTTTTTCGTTCCCAAAAGAACTCCAATCCCAACTTCCCATCCAAGTACGTTTAAGACAAATCAGATCTTCCTTTTGGAGGGAGGGGTGACTAAAGCCCAGACTTCCTTCAGGTCACATGGTATTTGGGTATCAAAGCAAGTAAGTACCCCCTCTTACCTAGTGGCCTGTAGTGTTTCCTTTAGGCAATAGATAGACTACTCCCCCACCGCCCAGCCCTGGCCTGGCTGAACCCACCCCTTCCCCATTCTTTTAAATAAGTTTAGCTCATTTTTCTGAGTAGAAATGATCCCGTTTAGAAATAGCATTGGCGTATGTATGGCAGGTGTGCTGGCCTAAGTAGGAGTTAAAGACTCAGTTTCCAAATCTGGCCCTTTAATCTTGAGCTGTGTGAGCTTGGGCTTGTCACTTGGCTTCTCTGTTTCATTTTCCTACCCAGGAAAAGCAGACTAGTAATTCAGGCCCTGCCACTAATTGTCCTAAAATGAGAATCAGATGAGATTATGTACAACTGCGAAGCTACCGTCTATCAACACTTCCTGTGTGCATATACTTTCGGTTCCCTTGCATGTGCTCTTCAATCTCACAGTCCTCAAAGGGAGGCCCTATTACCCCATTTTACAGTTAAAAATAGGACTTATATCCATATCTCTGGCTCCCAAATTGGTGTTCACAAGCAGCGTACGTGTCACACTGCTTCCCTCCGTACACAGACGCACAGAGGTTTTGTCTTCGCCTGCAAGCACTCTACAAATGCAAGAGGTTATTACGGTCTCTCCTCATCACTGCTATTCCACGTTAATCCCTAAGGACAGTCCTCCTGCTGTTTCATCTTACTGAGTAGTTTATGCTGCCTCTTTCCATGTCCCCCAGGCCTTGTTCAGTGAATTCTTTGGGGTTTTCTCCCAGAGAAACGGTTCAGCTCCACCACAAAGGGGGTCAAAGGAGCCAGGCTGAGCCCGGCATCGTGGGAGTTGGCCTCTGGCCTGTCAAGGGTTCTTCCCTCCCTCGAGCGTGTAGTCAGCCAGCTTGAGTACAGTTCTTTATCTTGCATTTGTTGATAAGCTCCTCAGTCGCTGAATTTCAGAAGTGGAAGACCCCCAAACCGGTCATCCTTTTATTGATGGGGAAACTGAGGTCAAGGGAGAGAGGTGACTTGCTTGAGGCCATTCATTCAGTTAGGAGTGTGATTGAGGCCAGAACCGAGTTCTCCAGGCAACAGACCCGTGCTCCTTCTGAGCCTTGCCCTTGGGCACGTGTCATCTCCCCTAAGTGAAGGCCAAACATACACTGTGCCCAGATGCACCTAGGAAACTTGGTGGAGAAACTGAACAACTTGGAAAATCAAGCAGGAGGAAATGAAGGTGGGGTGGAGTGGGGATGCCGATCTCCACCCTAACAAGGGTATTAACACACCAAAGAAGTGAGTTAAAACACAGCAAAGCAAGCTAGACTGCTCTCAGTCAGCAGTGACAAGGCAGAGGGATTTACGCCAGAAGCCCTGGCCCAGTGAGTGGATAGGAAGCCTTTTGTCACTAAGTCTGCGCTGTTGAAAATTGAAGGAAGGATGTTAGGCAAGTGTGACGGCCTGGGATGAAGTTACAGCCCCCCAGCTCATTGTCCAGAGGAAATGGATCTCCCCCGTGGACAGAGAGGTGGAAACTGAGCAAGGGAGCTGAGTGGTTGACATCATCAGGCTGAGCATTGGGTTACAACAAATGGGGACTTACTTGGCCCGAGACGTGGGAAACACCCACTAAAACCTCGAAGTGCATTTCATTTAGAGACTCGGAGAGGGAGAGAGGGCAAGAAAGAAGTCAGACTGTACCGCCCGCCTGGTCTGCTGATCTCGCTAATCCGCAAAAGGGAGGCGTTTTGAATCCTGGTTTCTTAAATCCTCCCTTCGCTTGTGACTGAGGAGTCCTGGACTTTGGAGAAACTCTTTGCTCTTGTAAGTAGAACTTTATTCTCCACCGCCACCCCCACCCCTCTGGGGAAAGCAGGGCTTGGAGGCAGAGCTCTGTGGAGAGCTTGGCTTGCTTTACAGCCTGTCGGTCACAAAGTGTCTATTTTTATATTATGATATATTATTGCTCTGCAAATTATGGCTTTGTCTGAAACTGCCTGGGGCTAGCATCTGATCTCGAGTTTCACAGATGGGCTCCATTCAAAAGCTGTTTGACTTTTTTACCCCGAGAACACTTGACAGATCAGCTAGAGTTTTAAAAGCAGCTCCTTGCCCTGAAGTTAGGTGAAGAAGTAAGTCCTAACGTAGACGTTGGGGTTTGTGAAAACTTTAGTTTTTTATCTGATCACCAAGGCAGTACAAACAATTTTAGACACCCTAGAAAGAAATGTCTCTGGAAGTGACAATTCCCTGTAATCTTCCCCTCACAAATATAAGATTGGTGTTCTAAATGTAAGATACAGAAACGATCAGGTTTCTGAAGTTAGCTTATCACATGCATCCCACTGCCGCAGCAGCTGGGTGGACTCCCAAGATGGGAAGAAGTGTCGGAAGACTTAACTTTGGCTTCGTGGTCTTTTTATTGCTCCCTTTTTAAAATTTGCTGTTGATGCCTAGAAAGTAAACAGAACAACCGTGTGAGTAAGCGCTCCAGAATTTTCTTCTTTGGGCTCTGTGCTTAGGACTTTAGACCAGGTGAGCCATTCCATGCAGAGGGGAAGGGAGGGCCCTGTTGCCCCAAGCCCCTCACCCGTGGGCGCCTGAGCTCACGGTTCTCCGGCAGTGGGAGGTACGGGGCTTGCAGCTGCTGCATGCGATCCACCGCCCCCTGCCAGCAGGTGGAAATAGTTGGGAAATCAGGGTTAAAGGGGAGGGACTTCAGCTTTAAGAAACAAAGGGCCACCCACGGAAAGTTTGTAGCCATGAGCAAGTGTTCCACACTCTCTGGGCCTGTTTCCTCTTTTGTCCCTAAATAAAGGGACAAAACTAGATGATCGCTGTATTTTGGAATTCAGCTTGAAATGAACCATCCGTATCTCTTGCTTTTGCGGAGAATCCTCAGGGCTTGAAGAGCAAAGTACTCTTGGTTTTCAGTATCCCAGAGTGGCTGAAAACTGGCACCTAGAAGGACAACTAAAAGAGGACATAAAACAGGCAACAGTAAGTTACTTTTGAGTTTCTATGGTTTCGTAAGGTTTGGTGTTCTTAAGGTCTCAGCGTGGTGTGCGCGTGCGCACCCAATAGGGAGGGGGACAAATGACTTAACCCTATCGAGTGTCTCTTAAGTGCTCAACCCCACATTGTGCTCAGCCTTTTTACGTAACCTGAGGTGGTCCGTGTCCTTGTTCCCTAACTCCCCTGACTGAGGGTTAATCTCCACGGTATGTTCCCCTATCATCCTGAACGCCTTCCTCGTGTTCAGCTGAACCACGCTCACATCATTACCGGCAGAACTTCATTCGCTGTGTCTCCCCTAGACCGTGTGTCCCCTCTCGTGAGTCTGTCTCATGCATGACCATTACCCCATGACTTGGTAGAAAGCCTGGCGCACGGGCCCGCGGGAGACCTAGCATACTCAATTTTAGCAGAGAGCCCACCATCCTAGTCCCTAGCTTGGAAAAAAAAAAAAGAGAGAGAGAGAGAGAGAAAAGGAAGGGCAAATCTCTCTCTCCTGCCTTTCCACCTCGTGTCACCTAGACAGTGTCTGCTGTTTCAGGACAGCATGGCTGCAGCCAGAGTGCAAAGAAAAGCAGAAGATGTGGTCTGATCCTGGATTTTGGAGTTGCCAGGGTTCCAGGTGTTGGCAGTTGAAGAGATTTTTATCTTTAAGGCTATCAGAGACTGCAGCCCTCAGGAAAATGCAGTATTTGGAATCTACTTGAATTAAGATCATGGTTACCAGGAGGGTTCTCAAAGCCCCTTGGCGTATCTGAGGGTTTTGGTCTTCTCCACGGCTCAGCCCTTTCAAAGTTGCTGCCTTGGAACCATCCATGGTGTTGGGCAGTGGGCCTCCGCCCCCATCTCTGCCTCAGCCCAGCTCCTCAAGACTTCGGCTAATTAAAGTGGTCCCAGGGCGCCTGGTGGCTCAGTCAGTCTTGATCTCAGCTCAGGTCTTGATCTCAGGGTCGTGAGTTCAAGTCCTGCATTGGGCTACAGGCTATGCATGTGCCTACTTAAAAACAATATATATGGTCCCTCTTCCTAAGATGGTGGTGAGGAGGTGATATTCTGAAAGGAAGGTACATGGTTTTGGTTTTTATTTTTGTTTGAATTTGAATGTCTTTAGCAGCTATGTTCTCCAGTTTATTACTGTCCGTGCCATTTGCTTGCCCATCTGTCACCATCTCTAGTCTCATGCCTGCCCCTTGGCCCCTGAGGACATTTTCCTTTGCGACCCCTGGGCTGGGGGGTGGCCACAGTCCCTGTTACTTCAGACTGTGTAGAGTTCAGTGAGAAGTTGGGGAGGGTAGCAGTAAGAGCTCTGCCCTCGCCATCTCCTAGTGCAGACAACTCAGTCAGATTACCTCCTAGAGGCGGCTGCTCTTCTGAAAAGTGGGGGTCGCAATTACACCTTCCTCCAGGGGTACCACGAGGGCGAAAGAGGATAAAGCTTATAGTGCACCTAGGTGGCACAAAATGACATGCTTGGAATTGGCTACTTTCTGGTTTCCAGAACAAGATTGCTGGCCAATGTATACAGGCCCTGGCCCCCTCAGTCATAGGATGGCATTTGTAAGAGGCATGTGGGGTCATCTCTGAACCGATCAGAGCTGCCATGCTGGCTCTTTCAGCCAAGCCTCAGCACCGTTTCCTATCACTCAGTCGGGTGCCTAAACCAAAAACAGAAGTGGGCGCTGTTCTCCTGGGACCCGAGGATGCTAGCCCAGCCACTTAAGGAAGAAACTGGTGGCAGGTGTTATTTCCCGAGTGTGACGAGAAGCTGAGATCACCCAATTAACTCTGCCGAGTGTTTTCATAAGGGGCCGGAGTGATTCCTAAGTGGAGACAGACGTGGAAAATCTAAAGTTCTTGGAAACAAGTCATTAATCATGACCGAAGGCTGAGCTCACCACCTCCTGGAAGTCTTTCAGAAAGGCCCTATGAAAACTTTGAGCACCACTCCTTCACAGAGCGGCTCCTTTGGAAGCCACAATGCTGAGTGATTCTGGACGGCAGATTAAAATCCATTCGCTCTACCCTCGAGGAGGCCAGCACTTCTAACTTTATTTAGAAGAAGTCTCTTTAATCTTCCAAGAAATTACTACTCTTCAACTTGGCTTTTCCGAAATGAATAATGGATCTTTGGGGGCATTATAAAAATGAAGTATTGGTAGCGGCTGCATTCTTACTATGTCCCAGGACCTCGGTCAATCACTCTGTTCCTACTTTATAGGCGTGGTCTCTGCCATTCAGTCAATTACAGGGAAGGCGGACGAGTCCCAACCGAGCCCAAGGGCGGAGGAACAGGGCTGTGAGGTTCTTGGTGCGTCAGGAAAGACAGGCAGGTGAATGAACAGTTGAAGTGCACCAGCATTTAGCGGCTGACGGTCCTGGTCTGGAGCTGGTTGATTACCCCCACACTTGCCCTCCATTTCCTGACTCTCAGAGCTTTGCCAGCATCTGCATTAGGGAGAGACGAGAGCTGCACCCCGCTGAAGCTTTCACTCCCGGCGCCTTCCTGCCCAGGCTTCTGATGAAAGACAGGAACTCTTCCTCACAATTGGCAGGGCCCCACCCTGGAGGACCCTGAATCTACAATCCCAAGTTGAGTAAGGAGGCATAAGGACGGGTGATTCTGCGGTCTAAGATCTCCACTGGATTTTCTGCTGGTTTGTTTTTATAACATTTATCATGGTGGTTTTTTCTTTCCCCCAGTTTACGAAGGGAAAGCTAGACAGTACAGAGAAACAGACCATCACCCAGGGGTTTCGCGTCTCTGGTTTCTCACCAAGGCACGGGTAGGTCAGAGGGGGACTTTGTCAAGCTCTTACACATACTCCAGCTTGGCAGCAGAAAGTTTCTGCCCGTGTAAGAAACTCCCCTTTAGCAGTCCATGCTTTTCCTGTCCTCACCCCCTCCTCTCTCCCACACACTGCCCCTGCTTTTCAGGTTTCACTTCTCATTTTCTGGGCAGGGTCTCTGCCTGTCAAAGGTGCTCATGGCTTGTGCGGCAGTCCCCTAGGTAGGAGAAGCCATCATCTGTGGTTGGTTAGAGGCTGTAGCCTTTCTTTGTACTTCCCGGTGTAGGTACAGGAATGCGTCCACTGGTCAGAAGAACCCTGGCGCTCAGGCACTACACAAGGCGTGGTGGGGAATACCAAGGTAAATTGGACTTCTGAGTAGCTTGTAGTCTGATAGGAAAAAAATACCCCAATAACTCACGCATGTCATTATGTGCCCTAAGAGAGGCACAGTGCCGTGGAAAGCCCGAGAACGCAGAACAGTAGCGTTTGAGTCAAGACTTCAGCTCAGTACAGTTTCAGCTAATACTCATTGAGCACCTCCTTATCTGCCAGGCCCTGAGCAAGGTCATAGGTAGACAGTAGGTCATAAAACAAGTGTGATCCTTCTTCTCGTGGTCATTCATGGCCGAGGACGTACGGTGGTGTTATAAAGGGAATAAATANCTGCCAGGCCCTGAGCAAGGTCATAGGTAGACAGTAGGTCATAAAACAAGTGTGATCCTTCTCGTGGTCATTCATGGCCGAGGACGTACGGTGGTGTTATAAAGGGAATAAATAGGAATGTGGTCAGGGTAGGCTTGCTTGAAGAGGCAGTGTTTAAACTGAGGTGAGGTGCACTTAGGCCAAGAGTAAAGGGTGTTGTGGGAAGGAATAATCCAGGTAGGGACAGGTACATGTGTGTAAGGGCCCAAGGCAGGAAAGCATGTGGAATGTTAGAGAGACTGAAGGGAAGAAGCCAGCCTGGCTGAAGCATAGAGGGGAAGGGAACTGAGGAAGAGGTGAAGTTAGGCTTCAGGGGAGTAGTCAGGGACCTTATGATGATGATTAATCAGTAGGCCTTTGTGGGTGGTATTTGCTATGTGGGGGACGGACTGAGGGGCAGTCGAAGTAGTTATGGGGTGAGAAGATTGGGATTGGGTAGGACCATGGCCGGGGCGGGGCGGTGGTGTGGATGGAAAAGGTAGGTGGATTTGCAACTACTAGAGATAGAAACTTAGTGGTTTCTAGTCTGTGCCAGATCCAAGGCTGGGCCCTGAGGCCATAGAGACAGAAGAGATGCATCCTCTGTCCCCCGGGCTTTAGAGGTCTAGTGGCATTGAAGGTTGGGTAGGATGTGGGTGGGCAGACCCAGGAGCATGGGATTTCCTTCCCATAGTCAGCAGCTCTATTCCAGTAAGTGAGCGAGGTTTCTCTCTGAGATGGCATAGAATATTACTCCTAGACTACATTTTTTTCCCCCTAAGGGGCAGGAAGAGCTGTTCCTCCCAAGAGCCTACTTTTATGCATTGGCTTGCCTGTAGTTCCCCTTTCTCGCTGTGATTTCAGATCTGAGCTCCCTGCTGGACTTAGGGTTTGGAGTCCAGAGTTTGAATTGCAGCTCTTTCCAACTTGCCACATGACTTAAAAAGATGGTGAACTTCTCTGAGTCATTTTCACCTGTAAGTGGGAAGGATACTGATGTGATACCTGTGTCCTTGTGAAGATGAAATGAGATAAGCTCTCTTAAAGTGTTTTATAAAATATCAAGTGCTGTAGAAATGTGAGGTATCATTATTATTTCAGTGCAATATTTATTACCAATGAAATATATAACAGTTAAAAGCAAAGCATTCCACAGGGAAGGCCAGACAAGGTGTACCTTACACGTAACTCTGAAATGGCAGATTCGGTATAGTAGCTGTCCTTCAAGAGCTCGTTGGGAACGCCGGTCCTCACGTCTTCTCTTTTATTTCATCCGCTGGGATAAACCATTGCCTCTCCTCCTCCCATCAGATTGGTTTGCAAAAGCAAGCCATTTCACTTCTCTGGATTCCGGAACCCATTTGATGTGGAAGCCAAAGCATCTGCTTGGAGACCAAGAGAGCCTGTGAGCAGAGATGAGGGGTTTGTAGGGCTTTGGTTCCCAGCAGCCAGTTCACTCCCAAGAGTGTCTTCAGTCGGTTTGCGGGGAGGAAGGCAGTCAAGGGCACCGAGCCATGGAAAACAGTCAACAGCACAGAGCCAGCCCACACACCACCACCTAAACGGGGCGGTTTCAAGCCAGAATTTTAGGCTTTCTTTGGGATTTTAACATGGGAAATTCTTTTGCCCCCCCCAAGTAATGTTTTCCCCCTTCTTAAGTAAAAAGCATAAATGCTTAGGAATTAAGTACCTTTTTCCCCCTCTATGAAGCTTTTTAAAAAATATTTGTCTTCCAGCTATTAAAATGTTCTATTTTGACCAAAAAAGAAAGTAACAGTAAATGGAGTTAACTATGCCATGAAGATAAATGGGTAACGTATAACATAGCTTATCAGAGTTTTTTCTCTGCCCTCATATGCTTGTCATTATTTTTATTTTCATTAATTTTCCCTAAAGTAATTCATATGCTTATTGTAACTAAACAATTTGGAGAGGTTTTAAAAAAAAGTTATAATCTCTCCTTTCCCCTTACTCCCCATTTCCATCCTTCCGAACTCAGTTTGGTGTATATCTTTTCTCCAGGTTCCTAATGAAATGGATGAAGGGTTTGTGTAGATGTGTGGTTGTTTTGTCAGAAGTGGGATCATACTTTTATTCCACATTTAATTTTTTCCCACTAAATAATGTGTCCTGGGTAGGTATAAATCTAATGCACCTTTTAAAATAGCTTCAGGGCTGTAGACCTACAAGTCCACAATATATTCAGCCGTTTCTCTTTTGACAGATGGTTATGTTTTGATTTCACTAAAAGTATTGTTGAATTAAATGTCTTTATATACATAACTTTCTTTACTGGTGCTTTTATTTATTTATTTATTTTTAATCGACTATAGTGAACACATAATGCTANTTGTTGAATTAAATGTCTTTATATACATAACTTTCTTTACTGGTGCTTTTATTTATTTATTTTTAATCGACTATAGTGGACACATAATGCTGCATTAGTTTCAGATGTATAATATAGTGATTAGACAAGTCTATAGGTTATGCTGTGCTCACTACAAGTGTCGCCACCATCTGTCACCATACAACACTATTGTAATACCATTGACTATTACTGGTGCTTTTGTTTCTGTAGGTTACATTTTCATAAATAATATTGTATATTAATAATATACATATATGTATTTGACATTTTAATAGAGAAAGAGTTCTAGTAATTTACATTCTTCTCAGAAATATAGGAGTACTTCCATTTCCCTAAATCTTTACCAATATTAGATATTCTTTCCCTTCTTCCCTCCTACCCTCTGTCTCTCCCTCCGNCTCCACTCTCCATTCCCCTCCTCCCTCCATCCCTTCCTCTATCTCTACTGTTCTATTCTGTGACCAAGCTGATGGCAGAAAATGGTGTCTCACGGGTGCTTACCTTGTATTTTCTTTACTACTAGTGAGACTGAACATTGTTTCATGTTAATTGGGCACTTTATTTTCCTCTTCTCTGAATTTCCTTCACTTTTTTCCTTAGGAATTGTTTGCTTTTTTTCTTAACAAGTTACAGGAGCTCTTTATATATTTTTATTAAGGAGTCTATATGCATTGCAAATATTTTTCCTAATCTGTTTGTTAAATTCTATTTTTTCTTCATAGTGTCTGGATTTCTTGCCTTGTTTAATAATAATTCCCCCACCTCTCAGTTATATAAATATTTTCCTAAACATTCTTCCAATACTTTTATGGCTTTACTTATTTAATCCTGAACCTTTAATCCCTTTGGAATTCTGTTTATATGTAGCAAAGAGGTAGTGGTCAAGCTTTGTTCTAGATATGCCAACACCATTTATTAAATAAGCTGTCTTTTCTGGTTCACACTGAAATTCCATCTTTGTGATAAGTAAGTTCCTTTTTTTTTTTTTTAAGATTTTATTTGACACAGAGAGAGAGAGATCACAAGTAGGCAGAGAGGCAGGCAGAGAGAGAGGAGGAAGCAGGCTCCCTGCCGAGCAGAGAGCCTGATGCGGGCCTCGATCCCAGGACCCTGAGATCATGACCTGAGCTGAAGGCAGAGGCTTTAACGCACTGAGCCACCCAGGTGCCCAATAAGTTCCTTTCTTATATCCATTTCTGAACTTGCTGCTTTAGTCTACAGACCTTTGTGTCCTTATGTTACAACCATATCTTTTTCTTAAGTCTTTATGAAGTAAATTTTTATTATCTCTTAAGACAACTCCCTTATTTACATTTTTAAAATAATTTTCTTTCCCATTTCTTGGCTAAATTTTGGAGAATTTATTATTCCATAAGAACTTTAAAGTAATTTTATCCATTTCACTCTCCCCAAAGTAATTATTTGTATTCTTATTGAAATTTAATTAAAACTATGTAGTAATTTGGAGAAGATTAATATTTTTGGATAACTAGACTTCTCTACCCAGGAACATGCTACCTGCTTTGAAACTTCAGTGTTCTTTCTATATTTTGTCATCTTACCTTAAAAGTTTTTAATAGGCATCATGGATATATTATCTCAGTCAAACAGTATTCCTGCTTGTCCTGATTAACAAGGACCATGCAAAGTTTTAGTTGTCATCTCTCTTCCATCTTTGACACTCTTATCGTCAAATATGTAATATTGTCAAATTTGTGTTTATCTCCCCACTTAGCTTTGTTTCCTCAATCAGTGTTTTAATTTTACCAATACACTGTACTTACGAAGTCTTACTATTGATTCCAAAATCTCACTTTCTGTGTTTGGTTTCCTTTCTGTTGGAGAATGTTCTTGGAGTCTGAATGGCAAACTTTTGCTCAGTCTTTATCTGCAAATGTCCTTTGCACTCTTGATATTTTACAATTCTAGATACACAGTATGTATAATGATTATGACAGTTCTGTGTGCCTCTTTAAAAGTTTTCAACCAAATCAGAAATTATTCGTGTAAAAAGTAAGTCTTTCACTCCTTGTCCCCCAGTTTCCTAGTCCCAGAGAGCCACTGTTCTAGTTTGCTGATGGCCTTGTTCTGCGTCGATACAAATTTGTATGTATCCAAATGCTGTACTTTTCTAAGCATAAGCAACCATGTTCATATTTTTATTAAAAATGATGACACATGCAGTATTATACCGCTTTTTAACAACAGAGCATTCGCAGTTTTCCTTGTCAGTGCAATGAAATCTTTCTCATTCCTTGTGATGGCCTCGTAGTTTCTCACTGTATTGGGACCCCACAATGTAACTCTTCCTATTAACAGACATTTAACTTGTTCCCCCCCCCTTTTTTTTTTTTTTTGCTATTACACAGTGTGTTTTACTGAACATCCTTTTACTTATGGGAAGGTACCTGTAGCGTAGATTCCTAGAAAATTGAATGACCCAAAGGATGTACACATTTAACATGTTACTAGATATGCTCAACTTGTCTTCCAAAAAGATTGTTTTTTAGTTTACAATCCTAGAGTGTGTCTGGCTCTAATTTTTGTTTTTCCTCTGGTCCCTTAGAATTTCCACACTGATTAGTCAACAGTGGAAAATCGGAAGAGATGCGAGTAGGAAAAAGAAACTAAACCAGGTGGGTAGTCACACTGTTCTTACCACTCTACTATAGCATCCCAAGTGTTTGTCGAAATACCTTTCTCTCTGTTTGAGCAAATAAAAGAAATCCGTTCTAAGTGAAATTAGAAAGGAATTTTGGTCCCATAGAGAAAAAGCAGGCTGGCCCTTTGCAGAAGTTATACAATATCACACTGCAATTTTACAGACTGTTTCTTTATAGCATCAGAAAAACAAGTTACTTCTGGAGGTTCCAAAGAGAGTGGGTTTCTCCAGCCATCCTCTTATGCCGATGGAATCATACACAGAAATTACTAGCAAATTTGGGCATGATGCCAACTTTCCTGTCCACCAATTGTTGCAAACCTATTTTCATAAAGCCTAGGACACATTATGGGCATTTTAATACTGTGATAGAGGAGCAAAAGCAAGCAAAACCCAGTCTGGAGAAACCAGCACAGCCCACTGGGATGAAGAAAGATGGTTCATGCAGGTCCCTTCCAGTTGGAAGAAAATTGCAGCTCATGAAACATGAATGGCCTGCTCCAAAGTATTATTATTTGTATTATATTAATATTTTTGGATAACTAGACTTCTCTACCCAGGAACATGTTACCTGCTTTGAAACTTCAGTGTTCTATTTCTATATTTTGTCATCTTACCTTAAAAGTTTTTAATAGGCATCATGGATATATTATCTCAATCAAACAGTATTCCTGCTCAGTGTTCATATTGAAACATTTCTGGCATCAGTTAATCATTTTTAACAGCCTCGGATCCATGGTGCAGCCCCCTCCACTCCCTATAACCTGCCCACCCTCTTTTTGACTCTGTCTCCCTCTAGCCTCTATTTCTCCATCCAAGGCCTAGTAGTCCCGGGAGCTTTGGGGATTTCCACCTCCTTTGAATTCCTGCTCATGGCCTAGTCTTCCTCCAGTACCCAAGATTCCTCTTCTCTGTTGCTGGCAGACTGAGAGCCTGTCTGGCCACTGCCCCAGAGCTGGAACTCCCCCAGCTGCTTATCAGCAGGGCTTCTGGGCCTTGCCCTGCGGCAGCTTCCTGAGCTACCAGGCTTGTGTCCTGCTCTGACTCAGTGCCCCTGGGAAGCCCCTGGATGCAGCTGTTTGCAGTGACTAAGATGAAGCAGTCAGCTCCCGGGACTGCTTGTCTGGCTAAGGCTGGTGTAGGAGAGCCGGCCTCCAGAAGGCCTCTGTTCCAGCTGCCGTGGGAGTACTGGGGCTCACAGCCACTGAACCTCGAGGATGCTGGGGTAGAGCTGGGGTTTTTAGCCAGGGGCTTATGGTTAGCTTCTGGGATTCAGGGTTTCCCCTGTGCTTACGGGTACAGTACATGTAAATATACTTTCCTGGGCCAAGTGTCCATAGCTTTGCTCAGATTCTCAAAGGTATCTGTGACCTCTGAATTTTAAGAAACACTGGTCTAGAGAAAGCCTGAAGTGTTGTAGACCGCTGGGACGCACTGGGCACCAGCCTCCCAGATCCAGGATCTTGAGAGACCTCACCAGGCCTCTGGGTTTCTCTGTTTGAGGGTGAACTGGGACAAACTACCTTAGTATCACTGACGCTGAGAGCCTTCCCAAGGGATGTCCCAAAGTCTAGTCCTGAAACTGTACTCCCAGCCCCTGTTTCATCTCATTGAACACAGCAGGTGTATTGAACACTCTGGGCAGGTTTTCTGGTTTCTGAGTCCATAGCTCAGAAGGGTCCCTTCAGGCAGCTGTACTGACAGTGGTGAGAATAGTGTTGGTGGGTGAAATTCAGCCTGGCTCCCCGCTGCTAGGAACAGCAATAAACGCTTTATTCACATCATCATCTTTGGGGGTATAGCTCAGTGGTAGAGCATTTGACTGCACATCATCATCTTTAACTCCCACAACCCTCCAGTGAGGTTGCTACTGCAGTTTTACAAATGGAAGGCCAGAGGCACAGAGAGATCTAGTCACTCCCCAGAGATCACATAGCCAGGAAGGCAGTCCACCTTCCTGGTTGGCAATACATTAATGCATTATACGAGAAGAATTTCTATCCATTCCAATTCAGATAAGGGGTTTTTACAGCTTTATTGAGATATGATTCATATACCATACAGTTCACACAACTGTAGTGTGCAATTCAGTGACCTGCAGTGTATTTATAGAGTTGTGTGTCTATCGCCATAGTCAATTTTAGAACGTTTTCATTACCCGTCACCTTCCCCACCCCCACCCCTCCCCAGTCCTAGGCAGCCAGTGATCTACTTTCTGTCTCCAGGTGAGGTTTTAATACAAGAGTAACAGTGTGGGAATCTTGGTGATCTGCAGTGAGTCATTCCTTGAGGGATAATTAGACAAATGAAACTGGACTCTAACGTATTCTATAAATGGCTTTATTGGCTAAGAAGCTACAAGCGTGTCTCTGATATGCCCAAATTGGGGGTTGACATAAGCAAGAAACGAGTATTTTCTGAGTCCTCTCCGCTTGTGGACACTGCCCGTCAAGCAGGCTCTTCCCAGTGCACAGCTGTAAAGCAGTGGCTTCGTGGGGCCACGTTTCTCCGCTGGCGTCAGAACCAGTGGTCACTCGGCACGGGATCTTTCTTTCTGTCATCTGAATCCCTGGTGTGGTTTCTCTCCGCCGTGCTGTAGTCGTCAGCGTGAAGGCTGCTCGTGTCAAGCTGTCTCCTGGATTTCAGAGTGACCCCCCACGCAGGGTTCTGCCAGGCCCTCGGACGACGTCCAGCTGCGTGCTCTCTGGAGCTCTTCGTGGTCACGGCTCCATTGTCTTGTCTCTCCTGCCTCATTCGTTTATTCCTTCTTTTAGAAAACATTTCTTGGGCACTCTGCAGCAGGCATGATGGTAGGTGCCCCGGAAGCTCCTCATCCCCATTTTTACAGCATGTGGCCTTGTTTCAGCCAGTGGGGGTGGCCGTTTGTGTTGAGAGCAGCCAGAGCGGCAGGGAGTTCTCTGATGGGGATGAGACAGGTGCGGTGTCATCCGCATCCAGACAAACCCACCCCCAGAATGCACCGTCCTGAATATGTGCACCCAGTGGGGAACGAGGAAGTGCGGATTCAACTCCTGATTCGCTCGCTCACTGGTGGGGGCCTTAGGTGACTCATGCCACCTCCGTGAGTCACGGTCTCTCCATTGTGAGGCTTAGCTAATGCAGTGCCTCTCACATATTTTCAGGACCATCGCTGGAAAGAGTATGCACATAGGAAGTGTGGAATGAATGACTGAGGAATGAGGGAACGTTCTGTGATCCTTGGTGCTAGGGTAGAGCTCGAACAGGTCAGGTGACTAGAGACAAGTGTAAACGAAGACAAGGGAGAACCTCCCTTTCCTCTCCTTGGCAGCCTGCTCCTGCCACGTCAGCCCCTTCCCCTCACCTGCTCCTAGGGGGGCTCCCACGTCCTCTGCCTCCCTGAGCCAGGGGAGGCACCCCCTTTGAGGCCTGGAAGCCAGCCAGTCCTGGGGGGGGCTGGGGGGGG
>LNAC01000202.1:1030664-1043876 GCA_002007465.1 Ailurus styani | reverse complement strand
GCCAGCCAGTCCGGGGGGGGGCTGGGGGGGGGTCCATGGGGGGAGAGAGTCCAGGCTCCAGTCCCTCCCAGCTATGTGTCAAAGGGATCTAATTACACAGGGCTACTGCGAAGTAACTCAGAGGCTGTTCCCGTGTCCTGAGGCACAGTATATACACCCCATAAATGGTAGCCACTTTAATTTTCTTATTATCCTTCTTACTTGGTCAGGAGCCAGGGCTCAGGTTGTTAGTTCAGTCACTGGCTTGAGAGTGCAGATGTGCTCGAGTTTTTATCTGGTTTGTTTATTGATTCATTCACGTGACCGTATTTATTGAGCCCCTTCCACATGCAGGAACTATGCTGCGCGCCGGTGACACAGCCACAGAGCCGAAAAAGTCAGGGTACCTGTCCTCTCGGAACCAGCTGGGAAGGCAGTTAGTGAACAGCTGTATCCGCGCTTGCATCATGGCAAAGCAGGGCTCTTCTCTCTGCTGCTGGGTCCAGGAGGAGGATGCTCTGGCTGACGGGTGTGTGTCCTGGCCAGTAGGAGTTACACGGGACCCTTGGGCTGGGGGCTGGCCATCCCATGAAGACTCCGTGCCTGGAGGTCGGGGGTGGAGGGCTGCGAGACTGAATCCAGGGACTGGGGATCTTGTGCAAACTGCCGCTGTGGGCCGAAGGCACAGGGGAGTCCATGCTCGCTGCTCGAGAAGAGCAGCCCCTGGCTTACAAACACATGGTTCGTCCAGGTTCCACGGGAGGCTGTTTCGTTAGTATATTCCTGTGTTGTATTTCGCGGATTCTGATCTCTACTCCTAGCCAGAGGCAGTAGGGATGGATCAGCTTCAGACAAGACGACCCAAGTCCTGCCGGCACTGCCTTCAGGCGCACGGCATCTGTGCCTGGGAGGAAGTGCCCTCACTTGCCCCACACCAGGGAGAAGGCTCGAGAATTGGCGAGGAAGGGAAACACTAAGGCATCCAGCTGGAAATGCCTGTGAAGGGTAAAATCCAAACCAGAGCAGAATTCAGAGGCACCCTGTCCTCCAGGACCCTGGAAGGCACCGGCCACCTCAGTCTTCCTTTGCCACCAGCCCTGCAGCCCGGCGCTGCAGCCTCCTGGTAGTCTTTCTGGACACTGGGCCAGCCCCGCCTCTGGCATTTCCTCCCTGGGCCGGTACCGTTTCCCCAGGTATTGCCTGCCTGCCTCCCTCTGGGTCTCACACCGGGGTGCCACCTCTCAGAGGCTCCCTGCGCCCCCTGTAGAAAGTTCCACACCTCTCGTCCTGCTTTCGTTTCTCCTTAGTACTTTTGCCACCTGATAATTTATTCTGTTTGCTTGTTAGTATGAGTCGCTCCACTAGACTGTCAGCTTCACGAGGGCAGAAAGTCTCCTCACTGCTGAGCCCCCAGTGCCCAGAGAGTGATAAATGCAAAGGGAGGGAGGGACGGAGGGTGGAACTTCCTTAACATTAGTTACTGTGTATAAATGACCAGCCTCCTGAGCCCCCTGAGCCTGGTATAGACCGAGTGACAAGTAAAATTGTGTGCAACGAATGGATGGATAAACTAATATTATAGAGATCACATCTTGCTGCTTTTCGTTCTCCTCAGTGGATTTAGGGAATGCCTTTTATAGACTTGCGGAGGGCCTGGAGAGGCAGCACGCTGGAGACCACTCTGGCCATCCACTGCTGAATACCACTGCAGCCCCAGTACTTAGTGGTTTGAAATAACAGCAATAATTTCTTATCGCTCATGATTTCTGTGGGTCAGAAATTGGGGAACATCTGGGCTGGGCGCTTGGGCCTTGGATCTCTCATGCACTTGCTGTCAGATGGTGGCTGGTGCTAGAACAGCCAGGGGCCAGTGCAGCTGGGGGCTGCGGCTACACCTCTCTCCGTGCCCGAGCAGGACCTCTCCACATGGCACTTCAGTGGGCTGGTTTGGTCTTCCTCAAAGCGTGGCAGCTTCAGATTCCTTACATGCGGCTCAAAGCTCCAGAGACCAGAGTGTCCCAAGAGACAGCCAGGTGGAGGCCGTGTCTCCTGTCCTAGGCCCATCTTGGGAGTCACACGGCATCACTCCTGTTGCATCCCATTAGTTAGGAGCAAGTCACTAAGGCCACATCATTTAAAGGATGCAAATTAGATTTCCCCTCTTGATAGGAGCAACGTCAAAGCATTTGCAGACGGGTTTCAAAACCACCACAGAAACCCCGGCTTACCCACTTCACTACACATTTCATTCCACCCAGGGTCGGAGGGGGAAAGAACTGAGCTGGAGCTCCGGCCCCCCTCTGGACCTTTGGCCGGCCTGCGTGGAAGTGATCGCACTTTCCTTTCCTGCCCTCCCTCCACAGTATGCCGGGGACTGCCAGTCTCTGGGAACCGCTTTAGCCAAGCCCTCAGCAAGCTGAGATAGTGTGTAAACAGCAGACGGCCCAGGGAGACCCAGCATGCCTGGTCCCCAAGCGCCCATCCAGCTGGCCTGGCCAGCCTCTGCAGAAGCACAGCTGTTCGTGGATTGAGGGGTGTGGATCCCTCTCTCGATCCCCAGCCCTCCGTGCAGGACTGACCCGCCCTCTCCCAGGGAGAGATGTGGCTGCTGAGGGGGTGAGAGTTTTAAAATTTGTACCCCCCGAGTAATCATTTTTCCATTGCCGTAAAGTTAGATAACAAAAAATAGAACTTGGTGACAGAATTCAGAGAATTAAACTAACATCACCAAACAGATTCTCAAGATTTTTGCCTCCACCTGAAAATTCTAAACAGAACTTTGCTGAAGTGTGGGAAAAATACATGTGGGTATGTTTCAGCCAGCACTGTAGAATGTCTCCTCGGGACTCCATTGCTTTCTTTTCTTTCTCTTTTCTTTCAGATTTTATTCATTTGTCAGAGAGAAAGAGAGCACAAGCAGGGGGAGCAGCAGGCAGAGGGAGAAGCAGGCTCCCTGCTGAGCAGGGACTCCCTGCCCCCCCAGCCCCGACATGGGGCTCGATCCCAGGACCCTGGAATCACAACCCAAGCCGAAGGCAGACATTTAACTGAGCCACCCAGGCATCCCTCCGTTGCTTTCTTGCTCTTCCTTCAGAAATCCTCTACTGTGAGGTTGGAGACAGAGGGGAGAACAGGGAATGGACTGTATTTATCAAACACTGACTATGTGCCAGGCAGATGCCGATTCATTTCTGTGCTTCCTGGCCAAATAACACAGGCTCCATCCAACCCCACACTCAGAGGGTATGTGACTTTGGGGAAGCTACTTAACCTCTCTGCACCTCAGCTTGCTCTTCCATAGAACAGGATTAAGAACACTTTCCACTTCATAGAGAGCTGTTCTCGAATTAAATGAGGTAATGCCTGTAAGATGCTTAGCACACAGTCTGGCAGGCAGGAAGGACTGTGCATGTGCTGGCTCTGATGATTCCCCACAACCACCTTGCGAGACAGTTGTCATACCCCCATCTGTGAGTTGCCCAGCTATAGGGGCAGAAGCTGGTGGGCTCCTGGGTGTCTCAGTCAGTTAAGTGTCTGCTTTCGGCTCAGGTCATGATCCCAGGGTCCTGGGATGGAGTCCCACGTCGGGCTCCTTGCTCAGCGGGGAGTCAGCTTCTCCCTTTCTCTCTACCCCTCTCCTCTGCTCATGCTCTGTCTCACTCANGCTCTATCTCACTCACTCTCTCACTCACTCACTCTCTCAAAATAAAGAAAATCTTGAGGAAGATGGTGACTTCTCAGCCCCTGTCATGTCCCCCACACTACACGAGACTCCAGGTGGCTCAGCCAGGCCCCTCCGACCTTCAGGAGAGCTGAACAGGGGGCTCTGGAGGCTGTGTGCCCCGTAGGCCCCTCTGCTCAGAGTCCTAGAGCTGGAACATTTGAGAAGGCAGGGCCAGGAATCCAGGTTCAAGGCTCTGTAAAGAGCAGAGTAACAGAGTGTTCCAGGCAGAGAACAGTCTCGTGAAGGCCCTGAGGTCGGGAAGAACGTAGTTAGTTTGTGGAATTGAGTAAATGGGCCAAAAGACAGCAGGAATGAAAGGTCACAGAGGGAAGCAGGGTCGGATCAATTCAGGACTTCAGGGGCGGAAGGATGAGTTTGGATTTTGCTAGATGTGGAATGGAAAAGCATCAAAGGTCGAAGGAAGCAGGGGAGTGACCCAGTGTCTGATATGCAGACATCTCCCCGCCGCCGCGGCGTGTGCAGAAAATAGACCTTGGGCCAAGGGCAAGGGCGGAGCAGGGATGCGGTGAGGAGGCTCCACCAGGGCTGCAGGTGAGGCATGACGGAGACCAGGTGGTGACCGTGGAGGGGGAAGGAGGGCAGGTCCACGCTGAGCTTCGCAGGTGGAGATGACGGGACCTGGTGAGGGATCGTGTATGAGCGGAGGCCGAGGAGGAATCCAGCATGACTTCAGGTTTCCAGCTTGAGCAGTCGGACGGGTGGCGCCTTCACTGAGCTGGGAAGGCTAGAGGGAGCAGCCTGGTGACTTGACCTGAGAAGTTTGAAGTGTGAAGGAGGCAGTCAGGTGGGCAAGTCTAGAGCTCTGGAGAGAGGCTGCGGGCTATACGGGGGGCCATCAACACATACTATTGAGGGAAAGGGTTAAGAACTTCCAGGGAGCTGGGGCGCCTGGGTGGCTCAGTGGGTTAAAGCCTCTGCCTTCGGCTCAGGTCATGATCTCAGGGTCCTGGGATCGAGCCCTGCATCGGGCTCCCTGCTCAGTGGGGAGCCTGCTTCTCTCTGCCTACTTGTGATCTCTCTCTCCCTGTCAAATAAATTTAAAAAATCTTAAAAAAAAGNTCTCAGGGTCCTGGGATCGAGCCCCGCATCGGGCTCCCTGCTCAACGGGGAGCCTGCTTCTCTCTGCTCGCCTCTCTGCCTAATTATGAGCTCTCTCTCCCTGTCAAATAAATTAAAAAATCTTAAAAAAAACAAAACAGAACTTCCAGGGACCAGCAGAGAGAGAGGAGGACCCACGCCTGGTCCTGATCCCGGTCCTCGGGGCCCTGTAACACAGAAGTCCCTGACAGGAGGCACCTGTGTGGAAGGGGTTGCCACGTGGCCCAAGATGTTAGGGGAGGCCCCTAGAGTGTGGTGGACATCTGAGGACTGACAACTAGGAGGTCACCGAGGACTCTGTGTGACTCAGCACCTTGCCCTTTCCTCCTCAGTGAGCGGCCTCCCGAAGCCTGTGTCTCCACCGCCTGCCCCTGGGGCTGCATGGCTCTGGCCCTCCAGGTGCAGAGGCCAAGCCCCTGCCTGACTGCCTCCGAATGAAGCCTCCCCAGAGGCTGCTCTTTGGGCCTCAGGCATCGCCCGGGCAGGAGACTCCTCTGTGGTGACTTGGCTCTGGGTATGCCCTCGAGGCACCAGATAGAGCTTGGTGCCAGTCTGCCCCTTGAATCACTTACCCGGCCCCTTCTCAGGTTCTGGGAGGTGCTGTTTGGGGCCCTGCCTTTCCTACTTGCCTCAGTGCCTCTCTGGTTCTGGCCGCCCATCAGAGGAAAAAGCCGCTTCCCTTTGAATTTGAGGAATGCCAGCTCAGTAGGCCCTGGTATTTCCATCAGGTTTCGACAGCCCTTTTTTCGCTCAGAGAAGCCTTCGAGAGCATTTTCCCCACCCCTGAGGAGACCTCTCCCACGGGACCAAGTCTCACTCTGTGCCCTGTGTCCTTTGCAAAAAGGTCTGCTTTTTTTTTTTTGTATGGTCTCTGTAAATATTTAATTTTTGAAAAAGAAAAAAAAAACAGGAAATGACCTTTCTGGTAAATTTGGAAACAATTTAGAGTTGTACTGGAATCTGCCTGAGCAATGAGGCCTAATAGTTGCAGTCTTGGAACAGACCATGTAGCTCTTGGCAGAGCCCAGGGCCTCTTCTGCTTACGGAGCTAGGGGGAGTCTTAGAAACTGAAGGGAGAAGGCGGCTTCCTTTGGGGAGCTTGACAATGTCCAGAGCAAGCACCTGCAAGAGCCTCTGACCCCGGGCCACCAAAGGTCTGGATCTGGGTCTGGGAAGCTGCGTACAAGGGTCTTCCCTTTCATCTTGGGCATTCAAATGCCTCACAAGTGACCGGACCCCAAGAAAGCCCCCAAATCTCCTGAGGATGAGGAAGAGCCGAGGAATGTCACTCTTGAGCACTTCATAGGGTTGGAGGTGAAATGGGAGATACTAGATCACTGTAGACCCAGACTGGCTGCTGACTCTGCCTGGACTACCCCCTGTCCACCTTTCCTGTAGATCTCAACACAAAGTCAAGGAGGCTTTCCCTGACCACACAGCCCTGAACGAAGTATCCACACGCAGAGAACCTGTTCTCTTCCTTAGCACTTACCACTTACCTGTGATGATCCGGCATTTACCTGTTCAGTGCCTTCTTCTCTTATCAGTGCATACCCCATACTGGTACAGTGCCTGGCATATAGAAGGTGCTCAGTTAACAATGAATGAATGAATGAGAGGAAAGAAGGAAGGAAGGAAGGAGAGGGAGGGAGGAAGGAGGGAAGGAAGAAATGTTAGGACCAGAAGAGCTGTGGAGAGTATATTTCAACCTTTGTTATATTCAGATGGGGAGAGAAGGAAGCTGGGGAGAGAGGAAGGGGATCACCCTTCAGCATGGAGACCGAGCCAGAGCTCTGGCCACCGTTTTGATGCAGGGCTGCACACCCTTTGCTCTTTCTTCCCTGGAATCTGAAACCTCTTCTATTATTTACTCATTCATCAAATATTCATTGAGTTTCAACCACGTGCGAGGCCTTTCAGATGTAGCAGGATACCCGGGGTCGCCACTTGTGCGGAACTTACGTTCCTTTTGACACCGTAAAGAACAAAAGAAGGAAGTATAAGTTTTTGGCCTTCTACCACCACTAAACATAGAGAAAAGACAAAGGAGTTAAGTGAAAATGTCAAGAAGACAGTTTCACTGATAAGACACCCCACGAAAACAGGCCATACTAGTGACTTATTAATTGCATGCCTCTTATATTCCACGTATCTTATCAGACCCCTTACACAAGTCATCTCTTTCAGTCTTGGCAACAGCCCCCTGATCACCAGGGTGTTACTGTTATCCGCACACTGCTGAGGAGGAAGCGAGTCCGGAGAGGTGAGGGTAGTTGGCCCTTGTCTCCAAGCCAGTGAATAGGGGCACCAGACAGCTGTTTATGCTAGATGCCTTCTGCCACGCCACACATCCCTTTGGAGATTTGTAACCTCCCTGGGGCTCCCGACGGGGCACAGTAGTGTAGGACGAAAAGCTCTGGACCAAGAGTTAGGACCCCTAGATGCAAAAACTTTGGGCAACGTTCTTTTTCCTGCTGGGCCTCAGTTTCCCCAGCTACTAATGAGAGGCTTCTCAAGATGAGCTCTGGGGCCCCCTTCAGTCTGATTATTCTGTAAATGGTTTTGAGATAAGTGGAAAAAGTAATTAAGGTAGATCTCTAGCTCATACCTTACAGCAAATAAATTCCAGATAAAGACTTAAATGTGAAAAATGAAGCCACGAAAGTGTAAGAAATAAACAAGGGAGAATTCTTTACTAATCTCAGAGTGGGGAAACTATTTCTGAGTGTGATCCAGAACCACTCCCCCTGCTTGTGCATTCTCTCTCTGACAAATAAATAAAATCTGAAAAAAATATATATATTTAAAAAGGGGGGTGGTGGAATAATCAGTCTACAGTACCGAGACACAGTATACCATACAGTCAATGAAAAAAGAAAAGTTTTAGCTAAAAAGGATTTGGGGGGCGCCTGGGTGGCTCAGTGGGTTAAAGCCTCTGCCTTCGGCTCAGGTCATGATCTCAGGGTCCTGGGATCGAGGCCCGCATCGGGCTCCCTGCTCAGCGGGGAACCTGCTTCCTCCTCTCTCTCTCTGCCTACTTGTGATCTGATCTCTCTCTCTGTGTCAAATATATAAATAAAATCTTTTTTAAATAAATAAATTAATAAATAATAAAAAGGATTTTGGGTTTGTTTCTTGGGTTTTGATGTAATCAGTGCTGTGGCATCAGGGTGATCTGGAATTGTTTCCAGGATATATTTTTAAATGAAAAAAGCAAGATTAAAAAAAAAAACAAACTTCTGTTTGAAATGAAAAAGGAAGGAGCGAGGGAGGGAATATGTATATATATATATTGCATACAGTCTATTTGGAAGGACAGAGGAAGTGCTTGACCTGGGGAGGGTGTCCGAGTCCAAGGAGGCCTCTGAGTGCTTGCTTATGCCTTTTCCTTTTGGACCTTCTGAGGTTTGGGGTTTCTTTTCATTATTAAGCTTTATGTGACATGTTACACTTTTCAAAGTATTTTCACATGTTTATTACTTGCATTTTAAAATCTCTCTCCATGGTACCGATTTTCAACCTGAACTCTGAACTTCATTTTAGTTTTAATTTATAACCCTATTCAAGAGATCCAAGTGAAAGTTGAAACCAGTAAGCCTTTGTCTTCACATGATAAGACATGATTCTGGAGGATAGTGTATTGGGTCTTATTTATTTTCTCAATGTGGAATTTAAAGTGTATATTGTTAATTATTATATGTGTTTGAGGCAGAAATAATTGTTGAACAATATAATACGAGGTTTTGCTTGTCTCATTTTGATCTCTGCCTCTGGACCTTTAAAGTCACCTGTACCAGTTTATCTAGCAAACTTCTTGTCTCTACATTGTTTTTTTGTTTTGTTTTGTTTTTTAAAAGATTTTATTTATTTATTTAATGCAGAGAGATCACAAGTAGGCAGAGAGAGAGGAGGAAGCAGGCTCTCCACTGAGCAGGGAGCCTGATGAGGGGCTCGATCCCAGCACCCTGAGATCATGACTTGAGCTGAAGGCAGAGGCTTTAACCCGCTGAGCCATCCAGGTGCCCCGTCTCTACATTGATACCAGCCTCTCTCCGAAGTGACTGCCTCTGTGGACATTACTGAAAGTCCGGGCAAATACGACAGGAATGAACCTATAGTCGCAATGCACACGAAAACACTGGACTAGGAGCAGCCCCTCTCTCCAGCTCTGTTTCCTTCTGTAGATTCATTCCTTCTCACTCTCTCTAAGTGTAGTTGACATACAGTGTTACATGAGTTTCATTGGTACCAGGTAGTGATTTGACAAGTTTAAACCTTACACTGTGTTCACTACGGTGCTGTCATGATATCATTGACTATATTCCCTATGCTGTGCCTTTTACACCCGTGACTTACTTATTCCGTAACTGGAAGTCTGTACCTCCCACTCCCCTTCACCCATTGTGCCCAAGCCCCTTCCCCCCCCTCCCCTCTGGCAACCACCAGTTTGTCCTTTGTCTGGCCCTGTTTGTCCTAGGTCTGTTTCTGCTTTTAGTTGGTTTGTTTATTTGTTTCATTTTTCGTATTTTACATGTAAATGAAATCATGGTATTTGTCTTTTCCTCTCTGACATTTCACTTAGTGTGATACACTCTAGGTCCATGCATGTTGTCTTAAATACCAAGATCTTTTTTATAATGAAGTAATTCCATTGTGTACATGTACTACTGCATTTTTATCCATTCATCTATGCATGGGCACTTGGGTTTTTTCCACATCTTGGCTGTTGTAAATAATGCTGCAATAAATGGGGCACTGGGTGGCTCTGGTTAAGCATCTGCCTTCAGCTCAGGTCATGATCTCAGGGTCCTGGGATAGAGCCCCACATCGGGCTCCCTGCTCAGTGGGGAGTCTGCTTCTTCTCCCTCTGCCCCTCCCCTCTGCTCATGATCTCTCTCACTCTCACTCTCTCTCAAATGAATAAAATCTTAAAAAAGGAATAATGCTGCAATAAACATAGGTGTGCATATATTTTTTTTCAAATTAGTGTTTTTATTTTCTTCGGGTAAATACCCAGTAGTGGAATTGCTGGGTCATAATGGTAATTCTGTTTCTAATTTTTTGAGGAACCACCATGACCGTTTTCCACAGCGGCTGTACCAACTTTTATTCCTGCCAAGAGTGTATAAAAGGTTCCTTTTTCTCTGCATCCTCACAATACTTGTTATTTCTTGTCTTTTTTTCTTCTAGCCATTCTGACAGGTGTAAGGTGATACTTCATTGTGGTTTTGATTTGTATTTCCCTGATGGTGAGTGATGTTGAGCATCCTTCCCTCTGTATGGCCATCTGTATGTCTTCTGGAAAAAGGTCTTTTCAGGTCCTCTGTTTTAATTGGATTATTTGTGTGGTTTTGTGTGTGTGTGTGTGTGTGTGTGTTAGACTATATAAGGTCTTTATATATTATGGATGTCAGTCCCTTATCAGATGGGTCATTTGCAGATATCTTCTCCCATTCAGTAGGTTTATGTTTTCATTTTGTTGATGGTTTCCTTCTCTGTGCAAAAGCTTTCTATTTTGATGTAGTACCAATAGTTTTTATTTTTGGTTCACTTGCCTTAAGAGACATGCCTAGAAAAATGTCTCTTATGGCCAATGTCAAAGAATTTACTGCTTGCTTGCTTCTAGGAGTTTCATGGTTTTAGGTCACACATTTAGGTCTTTAATCCATTTTGAGTTTATTTGGTATATTGTGTAAGAAAGTAGCCCAGTTTCCCCAGTACAATTTATTAAGAGGCTGTCTTTTCCCTATCATATATTCTTGCCTCCTTTGTCATAGATTAATTGACTATATAAGTGTGGGTTTATTTCTGGATTCTCTATTCTGTTCCATTGATCTGTGTGTCTGTTTTTGTGCCAGTACCATACTGTTTTGATACGACAGCTTTGTTATCTGTCTTGGAATGTGATACCTCCAACTTTGTTCTTTTTTCTCAAGATTGCTTTGGCTATTCGGGGTCTTTTGTTGGTTCCATATAAATTTCAGTATTATTTTTTATAGTTCTGTGAAAAATGCTGTTGGTATTTTGAGAGGGATTACGTCAACTCTATAGATTGCTTTGGTAGCCTGGACATTTTAACAATATTAATTCTTCCAATCCATGATCATGGAATATCTTTCCATTTGTTTGTATCACCTTCAGTTTCTTTCATCAGTATTTTATAATTTTCAGAGTACGGGTCTTTCACCTCCTTGGTTCTTTCTTTTTTTTTTCTTTTAAAGATTTTATTTATTTATTTGACAGAGAAACAGCGAGAGAGGGAACACAGGCAGGGGGAGTGGGAGAGGGAGAAACAGGCTTCCCGCTGACCAGGGAGCCTGATGCAGGGCTCAATCCCAGGACCCTAGGGTCATGACCTAAGCCAAGGCAGATGCTCAAAAACTGAGCCACCCAGGCACCCCAGGTTATTTCTAAGAATTTTATTCTTTTTGGGGCATGTCCTTTTTGAGTTTTATACTACATGCACACATATTCCAAAATGAAATAATTTAAAAATAAAGTGAATGTTTTCACTATGAAGAATACAAAAAAAAATTTAAATCATAATTTAAATATGTGATATCATTGAGATTTTTCTTCATTTAACAATTGGGAACATTTTCCTATGTGTTTTAAAAATATTCACAAACATGGGGCACCCAGGTGGCTCAGTTGGTTAAGCGTCTGACTCGATTTTGGCTTAGGTCATGATCTCTCAGGATTGAACCCCGAGTCAGGCTCCACACTCAGCAGTGGGGAGCCTGCTTAAGATTCTCTCTCTCCCTCTCCCTCAGGCCCTCCCCCTGCCTGTGTTCTCTCTCTTTCAAGAAAAATAAATTCACAAACATTTTAATGCCTGAAGTATATTTCATTTGGCTATAAATTGATGAAATATGTATATATTTCTGTTTTCTACGTACGAGCTCATTTTGGTGTCTTAGTTTTTGACTACTATAAATAATACCATAAGGAATAACTTTGTATATTTATCTTCATGCACAACTTGGACTCTTGTATTAGAATCAGTTATGAGGGGCGCCTGGGTGGCTCAGTCAGTTAAGCGTCTGCCTTTGGCTCAGGTCACAATCCCAGGGTCCAAGGATCAAGTCCTGCACCGGGCTTCCTACCTGCTCAGCAAGGAGCCTGCTTCTCCCTCTGCCTCTGCTGCTCCCCCTGCTTGTGCTCCCTCACGCACTCTCGCTCTCTCTCCCTCTTTCTCAAATAAATAAAATCTTAAAAAGAAATCAGTTATTATGAGCTTAGTTGCTCAAAGATATGAAAAAAAGTTGGTTTCTTGATGCATCTGAGCAAATCACTCCCCAGAGAGGCTCTGGCAGTTCATACTATCATTAGCAGTCTGATAATGACCATTTTCTGACGCAGTTTCCAACTCCAAGCATTCATTTCCCCGTTGCTGTTGACTTTAAAGAACAGAGAGCGAGAATTCACATGTTGAAGTGAAATTGTGTGCTTGTGCCGTGGCTCAGGGGGCTCCCCCGACTAAACCCTGAAATCGCTTTGGAATCCCTCTTCCCCAAGAGGATGAGGATGGGTCAGGGGCAGCTGGAGCTCGCTGGCCGCATTGGTGTTTTCCAGGTTTGGGCTCTGCGCTTGGCACACTTCCCTCTCTGAGCCAGGAGGGTCGGCTCCCTGCACAGGGCAGCTCGTAAGGCAAGGGCAGGAGACAAAGCCCCAGGGTGTCTGTTCCAGCGGGAAGCTGGCCTTTTAGATGGAGCTTGTTAACTCCGTCCCACAGAGCAGATCCTAGAGATGGCAGACGAGAACATCACAGCAGTCTACGGGGACAGAGTCCCTTCCCCGCAGTCCTAACGAGTCCCTTTATCGTCCCCACAGATCGGGAGAGAGAGATGGAGAGAAGATAGGTAGACAGACAGAAATTTGAGAAATATTTATTGATCACATAGTCTTCGCCAGGCACTGGCGTGAGCGCTGAACACATTGGCTCAACTGCCTCGATGAGGCCTGTTGGTCTGGCTGGTGAAATCCCTGTTCTCATGGAACCGACATTCTAGTTGGAAGACAGCGAAGGAGACAGGGTGTGGGGAGATGATGTGGCCTGTCCAGGGTCTGTCCCCTGCCCTCGGCCGCACATGTAACGTGGAGGATGAGCCTGGGCCTAGGAGCCAGATGGGTCTGCCCAGGACCTTTCTGAGTCCGGTTATAAACTCACCACACTGACCTCAGAGGGCCCTTGTGCCGATTTAGTCAAGTGAGGACCGGGAAGCACAGAATGACTTGGTAACTGTTCTCTGTATTATTACTGTTCGAACTGTCAGAAATGTTGCTACTCCTATTACTGCAGCAAGTCAGTCCCCTGTTCTGAAGCTCTGAGCCATTTCCCAGGAGGGAGAGCGCAGAAGTAAAACTCCTGTGACCTGCAGAAGGAACCC
>LNAC01000202.1:992519-1029663 GCA_002007465.1 Ailurus styani | reverse complement strand
TTTTTTCTTCTAGCCATTCTGACAGGTGTAAGGTGATACTTCATTGTGGTTTTGATTTGTATTTCCCTGATGGTGAGTGATGTTGAGCATCCTTCCCTCTGTATGGCCATCTGTATGTCTTCTGGAAAAAGGTCTTTTCAGGTCCTCTGTTTTAATTGGATTATTTGTGTGGTTTTGTGTGTGTGTGTGTGTGTGTGTGTGTGTGTGTTAGACTATATAATGTCTTTATATATTATGGATGTCAGTCTCTTATCAGATGGGTCATTTGCAGATATCTTCTCCCATTCAGTAGGTTTATGTTTTCATTTTGTTGATGGTTTCCTTCTCTGTGCAAAAGCTTTCTATTTTGATGTAGTCCCAATAGTTTTTATTTTTGGTTCACTTGCCTTAAGAGACATGCCTAGAAAAATGTCTCTTATGGCCAATGTCAAAGAATTTACTGCTTGCTTGCTTCTAGGAGTTTCATGGTTTTAGGTCACACATTTAGGTCTTTAATCCATTTTGAGTTTATTTAGTATATTGTGTAAGAAAGTAGCCCAGTTTCCCCAGTACAATTTATTAAGAGGCTGTCTTTTCCCTATCATATATTCTTGCCTCCTTTGTCATAGATTGACTATATAAGTGTGGGTTTATTTCTGGATTCTCTATTCTGTTCCATTGATCTGTGTGTCTGTTTTTGTGCCAGTACCATACTGTTTTGATACGACAGCTTTGTTATCTGTCTTGGAATGTGATACCTCCAACTTTGTTCTTTTTTCTCAAGATTGCTTTGGCTATTCGGGGTCTTTTGTTGGTTCCATATAAATTTCAGTATTATTTTTTATAGTTCTGTGAAAAATGCTGTTGGTATTTTGAGAGGGATTATGTCGACTCTATAGATTGCTTTGGTAGCCTGGACATTTTAACAATATTAATTCTTCCAATCCATGATCATGGAATATCTTTCCATTTGTTTGTATCACCTTCAGTTTCTTTCATCAGTATTTTATAATTTTCAGAGTACGGGTCTTTCACCTCCTTGGTTCTTTCTTTTTTTTTTCTTTTAAAGATTTTATTTATTTATTTGACAGAGAAACAGCGAGAGAGGGAACACAGGCAGGGGGAGTGGGAGAGGGAGAAACAGGCTTCCCGCTGACCAGGGAGCCTGATGCAGGGCTCGATCCCAGGACCCTAGGGTCATGACCTAAGCCAAGGCAGATGCTCAAAAACTGAGCCACCCAGGCACCCCAGGTTATTTCTAAGAATTTTATTCTTTTTGGGGCATGTCCTTTTTGAGTTTTATACTACATGCACACATATTCCAAAATGAAATAATTTAAAAATAAAGTGAATGTTTTCACTATGAAGAATACAAAAAAAAATTTAAATCATAATTTAAATATGTGATATCATTGAGATTTTTCTTCATTTAACAATTGGGAACATTTTCCTATGTGTTTTAAAAATATTCACAAACATGGGGCACCCAGGTGGCTCAGTTGGTTAAGCGTCTGACTTGATTTTGGCTTAGGTCATGATCTCTCAGGATTGAACCCCGAGTCAGGCTCCACACTCAGCAGTGGGGAGCCTGCTTAAGATTCTCTCTCTCCCTCTCCCTCAGGCCCTCCCCCTGCCTGTGTTCTCTCTCTTTCAAGAAAAATAAATTCACAAACATTTTAATGCCTGAAGTATATTTCATTTGGCTATAAATTGATGAAATATGTATATATTTCTGTTTTCTACGTACGAGCTCATTTTGGTGTCTTAGTTTTTGACTACTATAAATAATACCATAAGGAATAACTTTGTATATTTATCTTCATGCACAACTTGGACTCTTGTCTTAGAATCAGTTATGAGGGGCGCCTGGGTGGCTCAGTCAGTTAAGCGTCTGCCTTTGGCTCAGGTCACAATCCCAGGGTCCAAGGATCAAGTCCTGCACCGGGCTTCCTACCTGCTCAGCAAGGAGCCTGCTTCTCCCTCTGCCTCTGCTGCTCCCCCTGCTTGTGCTCCCTCACGCACTCTCGCTCTCTCTCCCTCTTTCTCAAATAAATAAAATCTTAAAAAGAAATCAGTTATTATGAGCTTAGTTGCTCAAAGATATGAAAAAAAGTTGGTTTCTTGATGCATCTGAGCAAATCACTCCCCAGAGAGGCTCTGGCAGTTCATACTATCATTAGCAGTCTGATAATGACCATTTTCTGACGCAGTTTCCAACTCCAAGCATTCATTTCCCTGTTGCTGTTGACTTTAAAGAACAGAGAGCGAGAATTCACATGTTGAAGTGAAATTGTGTGCTTGTGCCGTGGCTCAGGGGGCTCCCCCGACTAAACCCTGAAATCGCTTTGGAATCCCTCTTCCCCAAGAGGATGAGGATGGGTCAGGGGCAGCTGGAGCTCGCTGGCCGCATTGGTGTTTTCCAGGTTTGGGCTCTGCGCTTGGCACACTTCCCTCTCTGAGCCAGGAGGGTCGGCTCCCTGCACAGGGCAGCTCGTAAGGCAAGGGCAGGAGACAAAGCCCCAGGGTGTCTGTTCCAGCGGGAAGCTGGCCTTTTAGATGGAGCTTGTTAACTCCGTCCCACAGAGCAGATCCTAGAGATGGCAGATGAGAACATCACAGCAGTCTACGGGGACAGAGTCCCTTCCCCGCAGTCCTAACGAGTCCCTTTATCGTCCCCACAGATCGGGAGAGAGAGATGGAGAGAAGATAGGTAGACAGACAGAAATTTGAGAAATATTTATTGATCACATAGTCTTCGCCAGGCACTGGCGTGAGCGCTGAACACATTGGCTCAACTGCCTCGATGAGGCCTGTTGGTCTGGCTGGTGAAATCCCTGTTCTCATGGAACCGACATTCTAGTTGGAAGACAGCGAAGGAGACAGGGTGTGGGGAGATGATGTGGCCTGTCCAGGGTCTGTCCCCTGCCCTCGGCCGCACATGTAACGTGGAGGATGAGCCTGGGCCTAGGAGCCAGATGGGTCTGCCCAGGACCTTTCTGAGTCCGGTTATAAACTCACCACACTGACCTCAGAGGGCCCTTGTGCCGATTTAGTCAAGTGAGGACCGGGAAGCACAGAATGACTTGGTAACTGTTCTCTGTATTATTACTGTTCGAACTGTCAGAAATGTTGCTACTCCTATTACTGCAGCAAGTCAGTCCCCTGTTCTGAAGCTCTGAGCCATTTCCCAGGAGGGAGAGCGCAGAAGTAAAACTCCTGTGACCTGCAGAAGGAACCCCGTCTGGGACTTCAGCGAGTTTGTTTTGTTGTGTTGTTTTTTGCTGAGAAGACAAAGCACTAGGGCAACTTCTTTCTCTCAAGGCAGCCAAGAAAAGTAGTCTGAGCACACCCTCTGTTGGAGCTCGGGGGGATTGCCTTAGACAGGCTCTGGCCCGGCCTTGGTTTTCCAGATGCGGTGACACGGGCCCAGGGAAGGGCAGGGCATTCTTGGAGAGCCCCAGATGTGTTCAGTTGTCTCTTCTGAGCTGGGTGTTTTGGGGAGATGTGGGGCCGGCCTTCCACACTGGCAGCCTGTCCTTTCTCTCTCTCTCTCTCACACACACACTCACACACACGGCACATGCCCCTTGTAACTTGGGCTGAGAACTTCCACCATTTCAAAGATAGTCTTAAAAGTAAAAGCTCCCCTTAGTTACAAAGAGCCACACTTGACAAGGTTTCTTTCCTTATATCTGCTCTTTCCCACACTTACTACCTTCTGTCTTAGGTGTTTTGCAGTTAATGGTTCATCTCCGAAACCTTGCTGTATCAGTACAGGTCCACCTGGTGTGATTTGACTGCCTTCAGAAAATCAGAGGTACTCAGAAATGATCAGGTCCCCCTAGCAGATGAACTTTTTTTAATGTAATAGCAATACTGATCGTTGGCAAGGGTGCAGATAAATGGACAATCTTATATGCTGCAAGTGGGAATATAAATAGGAATAGAACAGAATTTAAAAAGGCTTTTCCCCCTCTTTTTTTGTTGTCATAAATACCTATGCTGTTCAAGAAGGTGTCTAAACAATGTGGCTTAAAAATCANAGAGGTACTCAGAAATGATCAGGTCCCCCTAGCAGATGAACTTTTTTTAATGTAATAGCAATACTGATCGTTGGCAAGGGTGCAGATAAATGGACAATCTTATATGCTGCAAGTGGGAATATAAATAGGAATAGTACAGAATTTAAAAAGGCTTTTCCCCCTCTTTTTTTGTTGTCATAAATACCTATGCTGTTCAAGGTGTCTAAACAATGTGGCTTAAAAATCATCTCCTCCTTCCCTTTAGCCCAGCNCCTACTTGTAATCTCTCTCTCTGTGTGTCAAATAAATAAATAAAATCTTTAAAAAAAAAAATCATCTCCTCCTTCCCTTTAGCCCAGTGATTCCACGTCTAGAGATGTACTCTAATAACTAGAGCGAGGCACAGAGATTTATATAAAGACCTCATACTGTCCGTCATGGTAGAAAATTGGAAATACCTCCATGTTCATTTCTAGGGAACTGATCTTGGCACATCCAAGTACATGTGTACAAAACTCATCTAGAGGGAACCTTAATGACATGTTCCAGAGTGTTCTACAGAGTAGGCTATAAAATACAATGTACAGTATGATTCCCCCCGTGTTTTCAAATATATATGGCTCTCCTTTATACGTGTGCTGCTCTTCTCTCTCTAGGCTGTATTATCCACCAGCAGAGCTCTTAATCACCTCTGTCGCAGTACCTTCTACTTTCCTGTCTTTCTTCCCCATACCCTCCCCCATCTCTGAGTTCCAGCCCCCTACCTCCATGTACCGACTCGGCATCACCCCCTTACAGGGCTCACAGGCATCTCCCAGTCGGTGTGGTCAAATAGAACTCAATCTTCACCGCCCCATCCTGCGCCCAAGTGTTCCTCCTCCGCTGTTCATCTCAGTAAGCCACACTTCCACTCAGTCGGGCCAGAAAACCCACTTCCCCACCAGTCAGATGCCAGGTCCTGTTAATTTAACCTCCAAGTCACACCTAGAATCTGACCATCTTCTCACACCTCAGCTGCAGGAGCCCACCACTTGCCCACTTCTGGGTTCTGCTCAACCCAGATGCCAGAGTCTTCCTTGGAAATGCAGATCTGATCATTCATGACCTGCAACCAAGTTGCAGATGTGACGTGGGCCCTGCCCAGCTTGACAGCAGCCTTGACGCCCCCGCCTTTCCCAGCATACTCTGGCCTGGGGCTCTTGTGGGCCTTGCATCTCACCCCACCTTTCCCTTCCCCCGGAGCCCTCACATGCTTTTCCCCTCAACTCGTCTAGATAACCCCTGTTCTTCCTTGGAGCTCACCTAAAATGTTGCTTCCTGATCCCCAGCCTTGGTCAAACCCTGGTAAGTCACTCCAGCACCCTGCCTTCTCCCCGGAAGCCCTGAACCCCCTCATAATTCCGTGGGTGATTTAGGCAATTTGTTACAGCCCCCAGCCGACCGTTGGCTCCTTGGGGGCAGAGACTGCGTCTGGCTTGTTCACGGCGGCATCCAGCCAGTGCTAGAAATGCACCAAGAACTTCAGAGGAAACACAGAGGCATTCTTTAAACTGTTGATAGTGGTCTCCTGGGTGTGCAATCATGGGTGATTTATTTTGTTCTTCGTATTTTTCTTGGCTGTCTTCAGCGATTGAGGCAAAAACTGTCATTTTGTCAAAAGACGTCTGTGCTGGGCCCATGGGCTGCACCTGGCCTCACCGGTCTGCCCGCCCCTGTTCCCACAGGTCTGAGGAGCGATGCGACAGGCATGATGGAGGTTGAGTCCTCCTACTCGGACTTCATTTCCTGTGACCGGACGGGCCGTCGGAACGCGGTCCCTGACATCCAGGGGGACTCTGAGGCCGTGAGCGTGAGGAAGCTGGCTGGAGACATGGGCGAGCTGACACTCGAGGGGGCAGGTCAGAATGCGCAGGTCTTCATTCCCGCACACCAGTCCCTCTTCTGGGCTCCAGAGCCCCCTCCAAATCAGGCCCCAGTCTCATGGTCAAGGGCCAAGAGGCCAACTGGTTTCTAGGCTGGAGAGTGCTAGTGTCTCAGGCCCTGAGGACTCTCTGGCCAGGCGTCCCGGCCTCCTCCCTTTTCCTCATCACCCTCTCCATCCACAGGTCCCGTCCGTTCTCTTCCCAGACACATCCCAGGTCCTACTTCCCTCTGTCCCCCCCAGCCAGCCCGTGGCCAGCAGGACTCCTGTCTCATCAAGCCTCTGCTGCAAGCCCCCTGTCGCTCGCACAGTGAAGCAGTTGGCACAGCGCTGCCCCACCTCTCAGATCTCAGCAGGGGCCCTCCAGCCATACCCACCATGGATCTGTTCCTGTCAGGGCACAGGCCTATCTTGTCCAGAGCCTCCTGGGTCACAGTTTCCTCTGCTAGAACCTTCCCACCCAGTCCTATGGCTGAATTCCTGCCAGGTGCTCAGAGGGGCCTGCGCTGACAGAATGACACTTTCCTGTGTTGGAGTGTGAGCTCCAGGAGAGCAGGTGCTTGGAAACCATGGGCTGCGAGAGTGAATGAACGGGGGAAGTAGCAGCCGCCACCCCCCTCGTGCCTGGGGCTTCCCTCCTCCCCTTCCTCTCGTGGACTCTCCCTCGTGTACCGGGTAGAACCCTCGCCTCCCTGTCCCCGTAGTTCCTCGGAGGCAGTGTGTGTGTCACATCACCTCCCCCAGCTGACTGCAACTCGAGGGCTCCACAGGTGTCCCACAGAGCTTTCGTGGAGGGCCACCTGCCCCCCCCAACACCGGTGTAGTCTCTAGTCTAGAGTCCTTGCTGCGCGTTGGCCAGAAGTGACCCAAGTACAGAACACCCTGTGAGGACACGGACTCAGCCCACTCCTGTTCTAGACGGACCAGCAGGCCCAAGAAGCTGGGTGGCTTGCTCAGGATCACCAGCAAGTTAACACAGAACAGCACCCTGCACAAGGAAGCACACACCCCCCGCCCCCCGCCGCTCCAGTGGTCTGTCCGCCCTCCCTGGCCTGTGGCCCCCTCCTCACGGCTCACTCAGCCTGCTGCCTCTCACCCAGCGGGAGGAAAGCACACCCGTTTCTCAAGAGCCCCCGACGGACCTTAACACGCTGCTCCCTGGGGCTGGTTCTTCCTGCCCTCCCCTCTCTGGGCTGCCCTCCCCTCTCTGGGCCGCCCTCCCTCCTCCTCCGAGACCCAGATAGCTCTCTGCTGAGAACCCTTCCCTGACCACCTACCCCTCCAGCAGGAGGCAGCCCCTCTCCTCCTAGCCACCTCCACAGCCCCACTTTGCACAGCACCCCTCTCGGCTGTGGGCTTCTCCCCCCCACCCCCCACTCTTCATCTTGTGCCCCTGGGACGTGGCACTTGGCAGTCCCAAGTCTGGGGCCTGCTGGGGCTTGTGAAGGCTCCCTTAGCATCTCCTACCTTTCCTGCTCTCTCTGTACGTGGGAGCGCAAACATTTCCTTCCTTTGCCTCATCGTGAGAGAAACCACAGACAGGACATGGAGAAAGGAGTGCACTCCCAGCAGTATGTGACCAAGAAACATTCCAAGTTGTGTCCTGAAACTGGCCCCGAGAGGTTCCCAGGGGTAGTGGTTGGTAAAGTAAGTGCTCGAGAACCTTCTTCCCCTGGGTGCCCGGCTGCCTCAGTCAGTTGAGATCTGACTCGATTTTGGTTCAGGTCACGACCTCAGGGTCGTGAGATCGAGCCTCACGTCAGGCTCCACACTGGGCGGGGAGCCTGCTTAAGGTTCTCTGTCCCTCTCCCCCTCCTTCCCCGATCACTGTTGTGCTCATGCTCTTAAAAAAAAAACACAAAACAGAAAAAAAGCAAAAACAAAAAAAAACCCCAACCACCTCCTCGGGCCGAGAGAGAGCTGGGACTGTCGGAGAGGAATCGTTACCATTGGCAAAAACCTTCCCACGTGCCAGATGACCGCCTGCGGGCCTTACACTCCCATCACATACAGGTGGAAGTGTGCAAAGGCTCAGAGACATGAAATAAATAGCCTGAGGTCCCACAGCGAGGGCGTGGTAGATTCCTACTAGGGAATCTGATGAGAATGTTCTGCTTGCCAGGGCAAGCAGCTCAGGTCAAATAGAGCATTATTAGCTGGGAAATTGGCCCAAAGTGCAGACTAGTATGTCAGGCTTCTGGAGGTCCACCCCCCCCCTCCGGCCCCCACCGGGCCCAAGCTTCTGCTACAGGTATCACCCAGGATAGGGGTTTGTGGTGGGGGTGGGCGGCGCATGTCCAAGTTCTAGCCACACCCCTCGCTACTACCACGGCCCCCTCAGACTGCTGTGTGGGCAGAATGGCGCCGTGTTGAGGACAGCCAGCCTTTATAAACCCTGGAGCCTGCTGCTTTGTGGCAGGGGTTAGATTCCGTGGCTCCCTCCACCGCCTATCTCTGAGCCCAGGGTTTTCATCCACATCCTGACCCTGATCGTTCCAGGCTGTGTGCATTGCATGGTACATGGACTGTGGGATTGTCCTTAGTGAAGGGCTCAGTCTAAGGATGCAAAAACAGAACCCCCCTCAGGGCGAGGCCCGTCTGGTAAGGACACAGCAGAGTGAAACAGCCGTGGGCCCTGCCCCAGGCACACCCTGGTTCTCCCTGGAGCACCTGCTCCCAGCTGGGACCTCATCTTTGCCCTCTCCTCTCGGAGAGCCCGCACAACCTTCCTGACCCTCAACAGCCTGCCATCCTCTGTGATCCTGGCCTTTCATTGACCTTAATTATACTGGTAGCACCGCATACATTTCCTTCGTAAACATTAACATAATAGAGGCCGAGTTAAAGGTCCCTTTGGCCACTCCCACCCCGAATCCAGTTCGTGTCCTGCGCCCCAGGGCTCATCCACTGTTACCACTTTGGGCCCTTCCGGATAGCCGCCTGTGCTTTACATTTGTGTAGATGCTCCTTTTCTCTCCTCTCCAGAAGGACAGACAGAGGTGGGCACCCCAGACAAGGAAGCTAGCAACCAGCCTGAGAGCAGCGGTGGGACCACCTCGTCTTGAGTCTGACCTTGCCCATGGAGGATGGAAGAGAGACCTGCTGTCCTCGCCTGGACAGGGAGCCCTGGCACTGGCCTGGCAACCTCTTCTCTGAGCCCCTGTCCCAGGCAGGCCCAGCCAGAGTGAAAAGGCACCCCGAGGCCACTGTGGCCCCTTCCCTCGGAAGGCCCTCCACCTGCACCCTGAGGCTCCGCTCGCCCACCACCTCCTTGCTGTGCCCAGGTGCACTTCCAGGACCCCGCAGCTGTGGGCAGTACTTACTCAGCGGGTGCCTGAGCAGCCCCCCACAGGACGCACCTCCAAAGGTGGCCTGGGCAGCCACCACAGCCCAGCTCTGCCCCCTGCCCCCAACCTTCTGGGTCAAGATCTTCAGATCCCTTTTTTTAAAAATACTTTTAAACTTTTTAAAAACGTGTAACTTTTTTTCAGCAGAGAGGGAGGGAGCTGTGGGGGTTTTTTTGTTTTTTGGAAGGCATTGTAAGTTCAACTGACCATCTGTGCAGCTCTGCGTCCCTTATGGAGCACCACAGATTCATTTCTAGGCAAAGGTTTGTGCTCAAAACTGTCTGATCGACTCTCTGCCCTTTCTACCAAGATAAGTGACACCTAGGCCCCAGGAAATAAATGCTGATGATTTGTGTGACTGGTTTAGGATTATTTCTCCTTTAAACAGCAAAAGCAGGGGTGGGCCTGGTTTCCCCAAGTCCACGGTTAGCTGGGATCTACCAGTGCCCTGGGCCTCCGTGCAGGGAAGTACCTGAGAAGAGGCTGGTCTTCGGAGGCTGGCACCCCCCCTTGGCGTGGTGTCTGATGAGTCTTCTTCCATCTGTCCCTCTTGCTCACCCCAGTCCACAGCTCGCCCTGACGGGCAGGCCCCGCCCTTGAAACCTACAGTGGGAGGGGCCAAGAGGGAGCATTTAAGCAGATTCACTCTTCAGGAGAAGCCTTGTTTCTTCTGGAGGGAGGGCAGACTGTGGTCCTGTCTTTGATCCCAGCATTAGAAGCTCTAACTTCCCCCTCACAGCCCCCACCAGGATCTCAGGACCCCACTGCTGAGCCAGCTGCCCGAGTCTGGGAGCCCAGAGGCTCCTTCCATTGTCACTCTGCCCAAGACCACGGCACTGCATAGTACCAGCCATTGGCTGCTTTATTAAGCACCAGATTTTCAGCACGAGTCACCACAGGAGGAAGGTTTCAGACTGAACCAGACTCTGGCCCATAGTCCGAGAGATGCGGCATGCGGAGGTATTGGTGTGTGCAGAAACAGGCACACAGGCTTCAAGAGCAGCAGTAGCTGACTACACCAGTCTTCCTTGAAGTAGTAAAGGTAAGTGTTCCACCACAGCGCTGGGAGGCTCCATTCGCAGGTGAGGGCTTGGAGAGGCAGCCACGAGGTCTTCAGGGACGCTGCCCTGCTTGCCATGTCAGAGACACAGAAAGGTTAGCACCTGCTCGTACCCAGGACATCAGAGCCAGAGAGGAACCCCTTTCTGCAGAGTGGGAGACAGGCTTAGAGCAAGGGAATGCTTGGCCAAAGTCACACCAGAAGGAAGGAGAACACAGCTAGGACCTGGGCCCAGCTCCTCTGCCCTTGGCTTTAGGCGGCCATGGAGATGACCCACATTGCCAAGACCTTGGGGACTGGGCTTCAGAAAGTCTCCCCCAAGACCCGCCTGAAGACGGCACTATTCAGGAGGTCAGCCAGTCTAGGGAGAGGCGCCGTGAGCTCAGCCGTGGAGCCGGGGAGGCCTCACGCATCCTGAGTGAGGCCCGAGAGGAAGGGAGGGCTTCTTGTAGGAAATCCCACAGAAAGCCAGGTCGCAGCCCAGCCAGGAACACACCTGAAGCGGCCAAAGATGGCATCCCATAGGCTTTATAGAGCTGATCAAGAAGCTCCTGCTTCTCATCTTCCGGGAGGAAACTGGACTTTGCCGCATTGATGTTCTAGAAGGGCCAGAATGGCAAATAATATGAAACCAGAGCGCATGGAAGGAAGCCCTTGGCAATCTAGTGATGAGCCATCCTCTTCAATGAGCATGGGCAATGATTAAGCTCGGACATGTCCCATGTCACATGGCAGCAAGTGCCAGAGCAGAGACCGTGGGGTTCAGTGTTCTTAAAAGTGCCACTACAGGACACGGTGATGGGAGAAGGAAGCTGGAGAAATTGGAGACCGGGGAGGATATTTGGGGCCAGAGATAGATTCCTGCAGGGACAGATTTGGGGTGTCAGCCCCTAAAATTAAGGGCTCAGCCTGGGATCTATGAATGGCCGGAAAAGCGTGTGCAGAAATTTTATAGCTAAGCACACCTTTCTGGGAAGAGAGCTGACAGCTTTTAATGGATTCTTTACAGGCACTCAACCCAAGCAAAGGCTGAAAAACCTAGTCCTAGATCGGTGTGCCAGCCCGAGATCTTGTCCACAGAAGGCATCTAACTCCAGGGCTGGCTTGGCTTGACTTGTTGAGGCCAACTCTTCAGCTCCAGAGGTCCCGGGCCCTGGCCAAGACCTGCAGGCCTCACACACTCCCAGGGCCGAGAGTTAAGACCGCCAGAGCTTACGCCCACTCACCAGTCTCATGAACTCCTCTTCCGTAAAGTCCATGCCCTGTTTGGTCATCTGGTAATCTGTTTCCAGGGTGGACTTGAAGATGAGTGGGTCATCCGTGTTGAGTGAGTAGTTAGCCTGGTCATGTTTGAACCTGGATACAGGGGTGAGGGGGAGAGGGAAGAGCCTCCTGTACTCTTACGCGATCAGTGCCTACAGCCGTGAGCCCGCAGCCCCTACAACCTGGAAGAGCTGCTCGCCATCCAGGGGAAGGAAATTCGGAGAACTCAGGTGACTGGTCCGACCCCATGTAACTAGCATCTCCAGACCCGAACCATCCAGGCAAGCCAGACCCGGGCAAAGGCAGGAGAGAACAGGTAGAGTGGGGGCCTAGGGAGGCCAAACAAGGAGCACCCCCTCCAGCTACCACCCTCTCCAGCCTTCGCCTTCGTGGCCAACATTCTGGGAGAGTCGTCTGTACCCTTTTCAGCATCAATCCCACTAGGATCGACTTTTCAAACACCATCCATGGAAAGGGCTCCTGGCCCCACACCATCTCCTTACGTCCAGAGGGCCTTCCCTGGCTCTTGAGTGACTCAACTTCTGTAGAATTGTACACTCTTGACTGTTCTTAAAACCCTTTTTCTTGATTCTTGGACCAGTCTCTTCTGTCTGTCCCTTCAACGTCACTGTCCCGGGTTCTCTCCTAGACCCTCTCGCTCCACCATCTCCTGAGGCTGTCACTTCTCCGACCACGGAATCTGTGTAGCTGATTCGTGCACCTTTCTCCAGCCACAGGCTGTCTACACACGTGCCTCCAAGAACCTCCACTCGGACGCTCTGCTGGCACCACACGCTCCCCCGTCCTGAACAGACCTCAGGACCCCCTTGTAACGAGAACGTCCGAGCCTGAGGTCCTGCCGTTAAGCTTGGCCTGACCGTGGTCGCCCCATGTTCTTGCCTCCTTGTCCTGTGTCAGGTAAGGGTGGCTTTGCCCTCCTGAGGCCTGATGCCACCCCCGGGGCTCAGTCGGGACAGCTGGAAGGAGGGCCAAGGCCTCCACGTAGCTGGTGGGTTAGGAGCAGGGACCACGTGAACTGGAGACACTCCTCTCCCAGGTGCCCAGGAGGCAGGGCCTAGAGTGGGGAAGCTCCCCTGCCCTCCCCCGGGCAGCAGGCCGGTCCACCATGACTGCTCCATGAGAGTGCCCCCCGTTCTGCCACTTAGGACCTGGGCTCCCTCGTTCATGTCACGGCACGTGGAGCTTTGGCCTCCTCATGTGCAAGATGAGGACAGCAGCACCTGCTTCCCAAGGACTCGAAGAGAGTTCCTAGCAAGAGGCCCTGCCTGGGCCAGGGCCCAGTCCCTCCACTTCCCACCCACCCTCGGCTTCCCTGGTACAAAACCGACAAAACCGAATGGGCCCCAGGGACCGGGCCTCACCGAACCACCGCGTGCTCCGTGTCAGACTTCCAGGAGCCTGTGAGGTAGCTGGACCAGGGGCACACCTGGAAGAGCAGACAGGTGGCTGGCCCGTGTGCCCCTGCCCCGGGCCACACCGCCCCCTCCCTGTAAGCCCCGGGCTGGAGCCACATCGGCCTCCCAGCGGCCGAGTCCGGTGACCTCCGTCCCTCCGCCTCCACCGGCTGGCCGCTGACGCCCACTGCCCACTCCTGCCGCGCTGGCCGGGCTCCTAGTGCTCCCAGGGCCCCCCTGGCTTCCCACCTGTCCTCCCACCGCCTGGCCGCTCACCTCGAAGTGCATGTTTTCCTGCCGCAGCCTGGCGTAAAGGGCCTCGTCCTCCAGCGTGTGGTAGCCGTGGCCCAGCCGCTCCGTCTTGAGCGTGTCCACGGCCTGCAGACAAGTGGAGTGGAGCCCAGTACCAGGGGGCAGGAAGCGGGGAGAAGGGCCCCAGGCCCGCCCAGCCTCCTCACCTCTCTCACCACCTCCGCGGAGCCCACCTCCCCTGCGTGCACCGTGCGGTGAATGCCGCTCCTCACGGCCTCCTGCAAGGGCGAGAGGCGGTCAGGGGCCTGCGGGAGGGCCCCAGCGCCACCACACACTTCAGCTCCAGGTTTTGGCAGGCTTGAACCATGCCCTTCTTCAGTCAGCGGGCCTGCTTCAAGACGGGGGGTCGGGGTTTGTTTGCGTAACCGTAATTTAAGCGGTAGCTGCCACTTACCAGACAGTGACCATGGCCAGTCACCGTATGAAAGGGCTTGGCTACGTCCCCTGATGTCCACAAATATTTTTTTTAAGATTTATTTATTTGACACAGAGAGAGAGATCAGATCACAAGTAGGCAGAGAGGCAGGCAGAGAGAGAGGAGGAAGCAGGCACCCTGCTGAGCAGGAGCCCAATGCGGGACTCGATCCCAGGATGCTGAGATCATGACCTGAGCTGAAGGCAGAGGCTTTAACCCACTGAGCCACCCAGGCGCCCCACAAATATTCTAATACCTGTTTTACAAGAGGAGAAGCAAGCCCAGGAAAGTAACAGGATGGTGATCAAACAGGAAGAGGGGAGCCGATCTCTGAGTCAGGGCGGTGAGACCCCAGAGCCCCCGTTCCAGCCCCGAGGGAGAGAGTGCATCGTGAGGCTTTGAACATTTGCTCCGACTCGGTCATCCCAACAGATGGAACAGAAGCCCCGAGAAGGGACAGTCTCACCCAAGGTCACACGGCAAATGACAGGCCGAAACAGGCTCACACACAGGAGTGCCCACACCAAGAGGGAACGCGTTTAAACCAAATTCCCAGTTTCTAGCACCCCAAGAGCCCACCAGGGCGCACTGCAGAGGGGAGGCGGCCCCGCCCTCCCCCGCCCGGATGACCCCTCCCTCCTGTGACTTCCCGGGTGCCAGCCCCCCCTCCCCCTCCTTGCCAGGGGGCCTACCTCGTAGGCCTTCACGTGTTCCGGGAAGAGGCTGCTCCCTTGGATGGTCTCATCTCCAGCCAGGTCCATGGCCACCACCGTCTGATGCTGGTACTTCTTACACAGCTCCACCACCTCCAGGGACCAGTCTGTGGGCAAGATGCCCACCGGGCCGCTGTCGGCAGCACCAAGCAGAGAGGTCCCTGCTGCTCACCGACCCCCCCAACCTGTTCCCCCCCCCAGCTCTTCACCTCCTCACTGCCGCGGCCTAAGCGCACGGCCTGCAGCAAACTGCTCCCCCCAGGGCCTGTTTCCTCTCCCCTCAGAGAGGCCGCCACCCGGCCCGGCACAGGCCCCTGGCAAGGTCCTGCGTGGAGCACCGAGGGTGGAGCACCGCGGGCAGGGCCTGGCTGGATCAACAACAAACGGCTGTGTTCTCACTGGGTCCCCACGACAGCCCTCAAGGGGGTGTAACCCCACTTGGCGGAGAAGGAGGAGGCCCCCGCGGTTTCACACTGAAGCCCAGAACAGCACTCACGCTAACGTCATTAAACGTACTGCTGACGTGCTCTGTTCTCTAACTAACCAAGTCATCACGAAGAGTTTAAAAATGAACAGTCACAGGCTCTGGAGCCAGAGGGCCATCCTGACTGAGGAGCAGGAGGCCACCCCTCTCTCAGCCTCCGCTCCCTCATCCCCGGAGGGGGCTCGACGATTGCAGTCCGGCCTCACAGGCCGCCCCCAGGACCAGAGGAAACGCACGCGAGCCCCTCTCCACGGGTGGGCCCCCTCGCTGGGCGGGAAGCCTGTGGTTCGCACTGCCCCCCTAGAGCAGAGACTGAGCCAAGTACCATCACCGCCCGTGACGGTGCGCAGCTGCGGTCTGAGGAGGGGAAGGGACGTGTCCAAAGTCGCACAGTGGGGCTCTGCACACCTTGGACCCTCGGGCTCTAGACGTCTGATCAGTGTCCATCACGAGGGAAACCCTCGAGGCCCCGGAGATCAGACCTATCCACGAGGCCTGTGGCCCAGACAGGAAGAGGCCTGGCCCACAGGGTGTCCAGGGAGGACCATGGGCTCATGAGAGCCTGGCTTAGATGGTTTTTTCCCTATTATTCAGGTTCCTTTGGTTCTGTGCTTCCTGTGTGAGGTCACGTGGCTGTCAGGCCTGGTCGCCCTGGGGAGAAGGGTCTCTCTGCGGCCAGGAGTTCTGAGCCTGCCCAAGGTAGGCTCTAGTGACTGCGGGACGCCCCGAGGTCCTGCGGATGGGCTCCACGAATACCATGGGGTTGGGGGCAGGGGGGACCAGACGTGGCTCCAGTGTCGGCCGGGTGTCGGCCGGGGGCAGGGCTGGGGCGTACTCACTGGGCTGGTTGCGCATGCAGCACAGGATGGACCGCACCTTCACCCTGAAGTCTTGCTCTCCTTTCTGCAGCCCCTCGTTCACCAGGGCCACCACCTCATCCGGGGTGAGGTCGCCTCTGTGCGGGGAGAGGAGTAGGGATGGGCCAGAGATAAAGGGAGGAGTAAAGGACAGCCCTGGGACCGGGACATGGCGGGTGGTTGGGGGAAGAGAAAGGAGAATCTTCGAGAAGCAGCTCCAGCCCCTGCTATCCCACTGCCTCTGGGGAAAGACATGGCCCCAAGCCCTGGCACAGCCCCCTTCCAGCTTGCTGGGGCACTTCCAGACTGGAGGGTGTGTGGGCTGGGGAGTCAGTCCCCTCTGAGATGGGGGGCGCTGCTGAGCCCGCCTGGTCGGAGTCCCACACAGCCACAGCTATGAGTCCTGCAAGGGGGCCAGGGAGGTGGCTGATAGCACCTGGAGATCCCTGGGGTCCAGGCAGGGGGCAGGAACCCGCCACACTCGCTTCAATGACAGGGTTAGAACGGGACACCTAGCAGTCCCTGGACAAGGGGGTTACATTCCTAGACTGCGGGCCTGTGTCTGGGGTTGGGGGCGGCGGCCAAACATAGCCCCACACTTTTACCAAAGGTAAAAAAAAATTTAAAAAGTAAGCCCAGGTGAGGGCTGGGAACCATGTCTCTTGTGACGGAGGTAAACCCATGTTTCTGAGGCCAGAGACAGGACCAGGTGCAAGATTCGGTCCAGGGCTCCCACGAGTCGGGCCGCCCTGGCAGGCATCACTCACTCGGCTTGGTTCCAGGGGATCGGCTCCACTTCGGAATTAGCCAGCAGGTGCGGGCTGTAGCGCACCTCCACGTATGCCACGCCCTCCTCGGCCTTCATCTCCACGAACTCGTAGGCAATCCTTTTGATGGCCTCCCGGCAGCCCCTGGAAAGAGAAAAGAGGGGTTAGGGATAGCCTCCCCCAAGCCTCTCGGGAGCTTCAAGGAGCAACAAGGCAGTTCCCAGCCCGAGGCAGCTCAAACCCTCTTCTGGCCCCCAGCCCCAAGTTCTGGGAGGCTGCTGGAGAAGGTCCTAGAAGCATGGCAGGGCCTGTCAGCTCTACCTCCAAACTACGTGCCGTTTCTTGCCCCCTCCACCTAGGTTCTATCCACCTCCTACACAGACCTCCATGTCTACACGCTCGCCCCTACAACTCTGGTTTCCACACAGTAGCTAGAGCAATCTTTTTAAAATGTGAGTCAGACCAGTGCCCCTCCACTCTGAACCCTCATGGCTTTCCACCACGTAGAATGAAATCTCAGTGGCACGGCCCAGCCCACGAGGCCTGCAGACTCGGGCCCGTCACTGTCCCCAGACCTTCCCTCTCACTCATTCCATGCGGCCACCAGAGCCTTCTTTCTGTCCCAGGCACAGTCAGGCCTGTTCCCAGGTCAGGGGCTCTCTGCTCGCAGCTCCCCCAGCCAGCCAGACTCTTGCCCTGGATCGTCCTACCCTCCTCCTCTCCATTTAGATCCAGCTCCAGCCTGGCCTCCTCAGAGAGCCCTTCCCTGACCACCCTGCTTCAGACGGGCTCCTCTGCCATTCTCAACCTCATCCCCGGGGCTTTACCACCACTTGGTGGCGCTTACCCCCACTTGGCGTTATTATCATGTGGCTTATCGGTCAACTTTCATCTCTCCTACTAGATGCACACACTCCATGAGACAGGGGTCCTGCCCTCAGTGTTGTCATGGCTCGGACCCCTCAGCCCCAGGACGGAGCCCAGGATGTAGTGGCCCCTCAAATGTTTGCTGGGTGATGGGCATAGGTCAGCAGGGGAGAGAAACCAGAGAACACGGGCTACAAACACAAAGATGAGTGGGACAGCATCCGACACAAAAGCACACAGCAAGAGAAACCTTCAACAGGGTGAAAAGGCAACTACAGAGTGGGAGAAAATGCCTGCAGATCCTATCTGATGAGGGGCTAATATTAAAGCTTACGAGGAACTTCCACCCCTCAACTGCAAAAATACCAAATAATCGGATTAAAAACAGGCAAAAGACCCAAATAAACATTTCTCAAAAGGCATACAAATGGCCAACAGTTTTATGGAAAGGTGCGTTTCCTTGGCGATTAGCATCACTAATTGCCAGGGAATGAAAATTGGAACCACAAGGACAGATCGCCCCACACCTGTTAGGGTGGCCACAGTCACCAAGTGTCGGTGAGGACGAGAACAGGGGCCCCCTGTGTGCTGTTGCCAGGAATGCAAATTGGTGCAGCCACTGTGGAGAATGGTGTGAAGTGTCCTCAAGAAATGTTTTAAAAAGTTACCGTATGATCCAGCAATCCTAGTTCTGGATCTTTATCAAAAGGAAACGAAGTCAGTATCTCAGTTATCTGTACCACGTCGTTCACAGCATATTCACAACTGCCAAGACATGGCTACAACCTAAAGGTCTATCGACGGATGAATGGATAAAGCAAATGTCACAGACACACAGACACACAGACACACACAGAAATACCATTCAGCCTTCAGGGCATTCTGCCATTTGCAACACGGATGAACCTGGAGGACGTTACTCTTAGTGAAATAAGCCAGACGCAGAAAAATAAATACTGACAGCGCAATCTCACTTGCACGTGGAATCTAAAATCGTCCAACTCCTAGGAGCAGAAAGTAGAACAGTAGTTGTCGGGGCAGCTCGAGCGGGGAACCGGGAAATGGGAGAGGTCGGTCAAAAGGTACAAAGTTTCAGTTCCACAAGAGGACTTTGGTTCTGGAGATGGAATATTCAGCATGGGGACCATGGTTAACAATACTGTAGCATGTACGTGAGATTTGCTAGGAGGGTAGATCGTAAGTGTTCACACACACACACACACACACACACACACACACACACAGCAAAAGCAAAAGGTATCTATGTGCAGTGATGGATACGTTAACTTAGCTTGACTGTGGTGATCACTTCACATGTATATCAAAACACCTTAAACGCATGTAATTTCTGTTTACTATACCCCAATAATACTAAGGAGAGAGAGGGGAAAGGACACAGATGGACAAATCCAGAGGGTACCCTGGGGTGGGGGAGAAACCGGGACTCCTGAATCCTGGTTCCCACACTTACCTGTTACAGGACTCTGGTCAGTCCCCCTGACACCTACATCAAATGTTACTGTGAGGACAAAGATGCTAAACTTCCTAAAACTCACCTAGGCCAGTGCTCGGAGTGGGACAGACAGATCCTTGAAGTATTTTAGTTGTTGAGTGTTGGCTCCAGAAGCAAGCCACACATCCACCTGCCAGGGCCACACTAAGTGGTGATCAAGTGACAGTGAGCTGGGCCTCGCTGGAAGTTCCCACCATGATGGGTGAACACGGAATGGTCACTAGAATGGGGGATGTGCAAGCAAAGGGCCTCGGGGGAACTGGCCACGCTCGGGAGAAGGGTCATTGGAAGTATTGTGCTTTTGAGGATACAGATGGGCGGCTGCCGCCTTCCCTGGCTGTATCTGGGGCCTCAGGCCTGCTGCAGGGGAGCTGGTCTCCCAGGAAGAGGGTGCCCAACCGCCCCCATAGTGGTGGCCCGCATTCATTGCCCAGTGACCAGCACTGGGGATACGGCAAACAAGGTGGACAAAATCCCTATCCTCCCAGAGCCTACAGTTTAGCAGGGGAGACAGGTAAGTAAGTGAAACATACAATCTACAGGTTAGGGGGTGAAATGGTCCCCGGATACACATAACACAGGGCATAACAAGGAACAGCATTCCAGGCAGAGGGAACAGCATGCACGGAGGACCTGAGGTTGGGAGTGTGTTTGTTGCCCTAGGTGCCAGAGGAGGCCCATATCGTGGGAGAGAAGCAAGCAGAAGGGTAAGGGCAGAAGATGAGGGCTCTCATCGGACACCTGCGGATGGTGACAAGGGCACAGTATGGACACAAGTCTCATGGGCATAGCCCCAAAGGCCAAGCAACTCAGGAGATGATGCCGAACATCCTGGTCATCTTGGGCCTTCAGGGAGCTGGGCATCTTCTGTCTTGTGGCCAGAGGGACAGGAGCTGCCTTGGGGGTGACATGGGAGAGGGGCCTCAGCCCGTACAGGGGCTCCACCCGTGTGTATGTTCTGGTGTGGCGGAGTCAGGGGAGATAGGATGGGTGTCTCCAGGGAGGAGAGAGAGAGAGAGAGAGAGAGAGAGAGAGAGAGAGAGAGTGTGCATGTGCGTGTGTGTCAGTGCCTCTCCTCACCAGGGCCAGGGATGGGGACAGGCGGTGTTTTCCAAGCTGAGTCCAAAAGCTTCCAGCAAGTAGCGTTGGCACACGTCTTCCTTCCCGAGGACTCCTCCTACCTGTCCTGCCACTTACCCAGCGAAGGGCCTCCAACTGCCTCGCAGACCTTCTTCACCAGTCCTCCAATAACACATACTGGGCACATGCTCCAAACCTTCCCTCCAGTCCAGCCCTCTGGACAACATCACACCTTCTCTATCCCAAAGCCTGGGGCCTGCTTCCTCCTCCCAGCAGCTTTCCCTAACTGCCCCCCGCCCGTTTGCCTCTTCCCCTTCCTGAGCTCTGGCAGCAGACTGCACAGGCCTCTCACCTGCCCTGGGGAACGCCGCTCATGTCAGGAAGCTCAAGGTGGCCTCCGGGTAGGATCTGGGCTTCACCCCTTGCAGCTGTGCGGTCCTAGGCAAGTGCCTACACTCTGAACCTTCGTCTCCTCCTCTGCAAATGAGGAATGTGTCCACCCAGCAGGACCACTGACAACTACAAAAACTATAGTTCTGAGTGCCGCACACACATCTTTCCAGACCTAAGATACTCGGCTATGAAAAGATGAAAGGAACAGACGGGAATGTAAAAACAGCTATGCCTGCCTGTCCATAAAGGTAGCAACTGTCTTCGTTGCAAGGGGGAGCTTGCTGAGGAAAGTGCTGTGTCCATTCCAAACTCCAGCCCCACGAGGTGGCCAGGATCACAAGCCCCATTGTCTGTTGAGGAAGCAGAGGCCCAGAGAGGGTAAATTTTCCCAAGGTCACAGTTATTTCATGAAAGATTCAGGCACTAGGATGCTGGCTTTTGACTTCACACTCTCACTTTCCTATAGAAGTTGAAGAAATTTCTAGACATCATACCCACTTTCCAGAAGGGAAAATCAAGGCCCCTAAGGCGTGGAGAGAGTCACACAAGGACACACAAGGATAAGCCACAGAACGGGGGCTTCGAGCACCTTCTCCCACCCCACAGCGGAAGGTGCAGGCAGAAGGCGGGGGGCACCGCCGGGGCCGGGCTGGGGGGTGGACTCACGCGATGGCGGGCATGTAGTAGTTAAACTTGGCCAGGAAGCCTGGGAGGCTGAGTGGCTTGTCCATGCCGATGATGTCCTGCAGCTCCTCTGCCGTCTCAGCGGGGAGGGCAATCCCCCTCTTCCTGGGAACAAAGCAGTGAGGGTGGTGGGCTACTTCTGCGCAGGACCCAACGAACTCCTTGAAGGGACCAGAGCAGGAAACCTGGGGCCCTCTTCCTCCCACTCCTCCCATTGAACAGATGGGAAAACAGAGGCCTGGGCCATAGAGAACCCAGGCTGGAATCCTTTCAGCAATCGCCCCCCCACACACACACACAGTCCCCAAGGCCATGACCAGCCAGGGAAGCTCAAGGGGGACCTCCGGGGTTGAAGTCCGTAGGTACACGTACGTGTACACACACACGCGAACACACGCACACACACGCGCTCCCCTGGCGCCTGGGAACAGGGCAGCTGCCGGGGCAAGCCCACAGTTTCCTCCTCAGCCCCGGAGAGTAGAGCCAGCTGGTCCTCGGCCAGGTCCGGGGTTATCAGGGCCGAAACTGCAGCACCACAATGCCCGGGGCCGGGCCCGGACTTCCCGCCTCCGCCCTCCGTCCGGCCGTGCATCCGCGCATCCGAGAGGCCTGCCCGGCTCGGGAGCTGGGACAGGGTCCCGCGGAGGCTCACGGGGAGGTGTGCATGGGCCACCCGGGGTCACCGGCCTCCAAGCGGTCTCCCCTCTCCGCCCAGAGCCGCCCTCCAGCCCCAGCCCCCTCCTCCCCGCCAGGGGCCGCAGGGGCAAGGCCGGGCCTGCCTCCCCTGCCACAGCTCACAGGCTGCCCCGGCCTCTGTTTTCCCACTTGGAAGATAAAAGACAGACATCCAAGACATGCTTCCACCACCAAGGGACAAAACGGGAGACAGAAGGAACTCTGGGAACAACGCAGGGAACAGAAGAAAACTTGAAACCCTTACAGCGGAGCGCCTCCAGGGCGGGACACCCGGAAACGGGACACCCCTCTCCGCAAGGGGACCCAAGAGCATGGAAGGGCTCCTGCAAATCTAGATGAATACGGGCCGGTCAGCAGGACGGAATACAATGAACGGAAAATACAGCGGAGAAACTCCTCCAGCAAGTAGAACAAAAGAAAAAAAGAGGAGCAAATGATTACAGAAATGTGATTAAATCCAGTTCAAGCATCGGGTTATCCGCAAAGCAAGAACAGACGATGGAAGGGAGGGTTTGCCAGGGACACCGAGGGACCGGGGTCCCTAAGATACTACGATGTTTCCAGACATAAACGCCTGTCCCGAGACCCCGACACAGGTCCCAGTCCCTAGGAGCGCTCCCCAGCGTGCAGTCAGCATCCCCGCGCCTGCAGGACACGGTGCGGAAGAGGGCACCCCTGCCGTGGTCCTAGCTCGGAGGGCAGTGCTCCGCGGCCCCAGAAACTTCCCCTCAGGAGGCCACATCCCCCAAGACCACGGCCCTGCAGAGCCCGTACCGGGGAAGTGCCACATTTTGGTGAACTTTCTGGGAGCCAGTGGTGGAAGCAGAGGAAGGCTCTGGCGCTCACATGGTCAGACTCAGTGGTCACGCGTGCTTGGGCCTGCTGGACCCGCTACGGGCAAGGCCCCCGACAGTCTTCCTCCGGCTCCCTCGACCGGCGCTTCCTGGTGGGGCTCTTCCTCCTGACCATTCCTGCAGACCCTCCCTTGACACACCTGCCCAAACTCCTCCCCTTTCATGGTTTTCAGCCCAAGATCCAGAAGTCTCTACCTCCCTACTCCACCACTTGAGGGCTTACGATGTCCCGGGCACTGGACAGATGGCAGTGACCAAGACAGACCCAGGTGTGTGACACCCCCCCCCCACCTCAGGCCACCTCTCCCTTCCCTGCCCTATGCTCCATGTTTCCAAATATAGCTTCACCATCCGCCCCTCCCCGCAGCTGCCCAACCCTGGGCAGGGGCCTCCCCCAGGCTCCACATGCCTTGCCCACCAGTCAGTCAAGTCTCACTTATTTTGCTCCCTAAACATCTGTCCATTATTCCTACCCTCTCCAGCCTCTCTCTTCATCAGCCATCAAGACATCTTTGACCACACAGAGTGGTCTGGGAAGGCAGGTCAGAGGAGGGGACACTTAAGTAGAATTAGACGAGAAGGAAGGAACAGAAGGGGCTCCAGGCAGAATCCGGGAGAGAAGGCAAGGGCAGGGCACCTGGAGTTCAGAGTGGGGTCAGTGGTAGGTGACGAGCCAGAGGCAGAGCCCCGTGGAAGCTTCGTAGAAGTTGGGGCTTTATCCCCAAAGCACCAGAAAACCACAGAAGGATTTCAAGCAGGGGAGCGGTGTGAAGAGACTTAAGAGCTCCTTCTGGCTGCCGTGTGGGTATCAGATCTGAGAGCTACTGCAGCAGTCCCAGCAGGAAACAAACAGCACGAGACACTGTCTGGATCTCACACAGAACGGGGCCTCCAGAAGGTGCTCAGACCAAGCTGTAACACTCTGGTCTGGGACCCAAAGTTGAGGCAAGAGTTAGTCCTAGGACCCTGGGTCCTCCTGCCACCCACAGCCACTCACAGCAGAGGCTCCCCTGACACCGGGCTTGGTGGTCAGATGCTCCCTACACCTCCAGTCAGCCATGCCTCAGGCAGTCCTCTTCCTGCCATGGTTAGAGCCTGGCCACAGAGAGCCCAGGGAGCAAGAAGAGCTCAGGCTCTGGAGTTCCAAGTCCATCCCGCTGCCCTGTGTGCCAAATCCCCCAGGGGCGGAGCTGTCCCCTCCAAGGACCTCCACATCCTTCCTTGTCAGTAGCACAGACAGCTGCGATACAGAGAAGAAGGAATGGGGTGGCTTACATGCCCAGGGTCAGACAACAAACCCCAAAGCCTGATGGACTGGTTCTGAATCCCAGCTGTGTTCCTTAAAGGCTGCACGACCTTGGGAGAGTTATTCGACCTCTCTGTGTTTAAGGTCTGGCAGGTTGGAGAAACCTCCAGTGTGGACTAAGGAGCAGGAGAGGTCAGAGTGGCTACACAGGCTTTGCTGGTCTTTAAGGACCGTGAATGGACTTTGGCTTTGACACTGAGCAAGCTGGGAGTGTGGGAAGGTTGGAGCTGGCGAGTGACTGGTCAGACTAGGTTTTAAGACAGGTGTTCTGACTACAGTACTGTGGAGACAGGGGACGGGGGAGGCCAGAGTGGCCACTCGAAGACCAGTCAGGAAGCCATTGCCATTGTCCAGCTGAGGGAAGCTGGTGGCTCAGGCCAGCCTGGTGAAGGGAGGACAGCGGGGCCAGCTTCAGAACGTGCTGTGGCAAAAGAGCAGACAAGCTCATGAAGGAGATGGAGAGAGGAGTGGGAGAAGCCCCGGAGAAGACGGAATCACAGGAGCTAAGGGAAGAAGTGGGTAAGAACACAGTCAGCGGAGGCCCAAATCACAGAGGCAGAAGAGGGGCCAGAGGGAGAGAGGGGCTTCCTTCCCTCTCTCGGCCCACCACCACCAGGAAGTCCTCCGGTGTGTTTATGCGCTTCCATAGCCAAATCTGACCAACTCCCAGGCCCCCTGCCTGCTGATCTCCAGCTTAGACTCAGGCTGGCACCCATAAGACCCCTGCCCCCTGCCCCATGGGCCCACAGAGGCACCTCGACTGCTCCCGAGATGCCAGGGTGTGGAGGGAAACAAACCTCACAGGGGTGGTTCCCCCAGCTCCTCCCTCCACCCTGCCCCAGACTCCAGCCTTCTTGCTCCACTAGTAAGTGCTCTCTGACCCCTTAATGAGTAGCCAACAGGAGATCCCATCTTGGTGCTTGATAACCGCCCCCCAACAGCCTCATCTGGGACTCTGGGGCAGTGGCCAGCACCCGGCACGGGCAAAGGACAGGCAGAGATAAGCCAAGCAGCTGCACCCCACTTAGCCAGAGCCCTAGCTTATCGTTAAGACTATCCGTAAGTGCCCGGAGCTAAGTGGTTTCCGTGCACTGCTTCACCTAAGCTTCTGGCCGGCAGGAGTAATGGTCAGGGGTGTGGACTCGGGGTCACACCCGGTTCACTAGATAAGTCCCCTCACCCATCATGGCTCCGGGGAACTGGGGACAGACTCCCCAGCCTCACCAGTTCCCAGAAGCAGTGGTGTCTGGAGAACTCAGGGGACTGGGGCTTATGAAGCCAAGTGTTCACATCTGGGTCTGGAGCGGAAGAGCTCCGGGCAATAGGAGAGGTGGACTCCTCCCAGCTCCAGATGAAGGGAGTGTCCAGCAAACAAGTGCGGGCACAGTCTGTGGAAGGAGGGGAGGGTAGCAGCAGGGGTCCACATCTCTAGGTCAGTTCTGGAGGGAGGCCCTGTTCCTCCCCCTCAAGCTAGAGGCCAAGGTCACAGCGAGGAAACGGCGTGCCCATATTTGAATCCAGACCCACTGACCTCTAAAGTCCCTGCTGTTAAATGGTGAACCCAAGAGAGAGGCCACCATGAGGCCTTGAAGTGGGGAGAGAGGGACAGGCACCCCTCACTGGGGGCACCGGTTGACCCTCTGAGCCCCCCACGTGCACGCAAGCCGAGGCAGGAGGCATGTTCTTACTTGGAGGATGAAGATGGGCCCCGAGGAGGGGCTTCCTGGCCACATTCCCCAGTAGGCGATTGCCCTGGTGACACAGGGAAAGCCTTGGAGAGGAGGTAGCCCTGGATCAACTCTAGACTCTCCTGTTTGTTGTGTTGGCCTCCAGCAACTGCCTTCGCTTTTCCGAGCCCCCGGCTCTCCTCAGCGAGATGGGGGTAGCGTCCCTCCTCCTCTGCGGAGGGGTTAAATTTGCTGACTCAGAGAGACTGCGCAGCCCCGCAGCCGGAGATGCTCAGCAAATGGTCCCGGCATCCTGGGCGGGGCCATCCCCTCTGCCACAGGCTCTCTGCAAAACAGTGACCCTGGGAACTGCCTCCTCCTGTGTGTGTGTGTGTGTGTGTGTGTGTGTGCGCGCACGCGCGCACGCGTGCACACACGCGCTCATACACCTGCATATAAGGCAGGGCAAGCTCCTCCCGGCCCCTTGGCAGCAGGAGGACAAGAGTCAGAAGCACAGAAAGCAGAAGCCTTGGGCTGCGGGTCTCCGGCTCAGAGCTGAGAGGCTGGCTTCATGCCATGGGGATATAGGAAGGAACAAGCACCCTGGAATTCTCCAGAGGCCTCTGGCTTGAACCGTGGGCCCCCCACACACACACACACGTCCCCAAATACTGGGTTCTCTGTGGACTCACCTGCCATAGTATAAGATGGTTTCAGGCTTGATGGCCCCATCCAGATGGACGTGCAGCTCCACCTGCAAGGGGGCAGAGAGAGGAGACAAGTTGTGGGGGGAGCGTCGGGAACAAAGCCCATGAATGTCGGCAGAACCGCGATAACCATGAGTCCGCCTGACAGGACGCTTGCCATAGACGCTCCACCAAGCTCCGGACACACACCATCTTGTTTCCTCCTCATCTGTGGGGGGTTTAAAAGTCATCTCTAGCTCTTTCACGGTTAAGACCACAGAGGTTCAACCACAGTTGAGTTTCAGGGAGGTTAAACAACTTGCCCGAGTTCACACCGCAAGCCATAGAGGCAGGAAGCCCACACAGTTGCTCTGTTCTTCACCACAGTTGGTAGATGGTGGAACCAGAATCCTAGCCCAAGCCCAAGCCCAAAGCCAGTGCTCTTAAACCGGGGGGCCGGGCAGGGAGCCCCAGCCACTGCGCCGGCCGAGTCCGCTCTCCGCCCACTCACTAAGCAAAATCCAACTTTCATAAGAAGCATTGAGCAATACTTCTGGGCCCATGACTATCCCACAGTGGGTTTCAAATACCCAGGCTCCATCTTCCAAAGCAAGCGTTCCTTAAGCCCTGTTATCAGGAATCAAGAGGAGGCAACAAAAGATCTTTCCAGTACTCCAGAAAGGGTCCTGGAAACTCGGCCACCTTGGTGATCGTCTCCTACGCACGCACAGCTGCACAAAGCCAGATTAATGACACGGGCTTTGGAGACAGCCCATCAGCCAGACTCCCAGCCCCGCGCCTTCGCCGGCTGTATGATCTCAGCCAAGACACTTGATCTCTCAGACCCTCTGTCCCCTCAACTGCATAACAACAGGGTACTTCTGCCTCCCTGTCCAAGAACAACTGTAAGGATTAAAAAAACAACACACAGTGTAGGTGAACATGTGTGGTTTACAGGAAGCAGCCCCGTCTAAGCCAGGGAGGCCCCCAGGAGCTGGTAAGCACAACAGGTGCTGGGAGACGGGGGAAAGGAACTTCCCGTGGGCCAGGGGGAGACCTAGAAAACTCCACTGACATCTGCCAGGTTGCAGCCTTCCCTGGAATTTGGGGACCTGGACGAGAAAGTCGCCACCCTGGCAAGGGAGGGAACTACAGGCCCACCGAGGCCAGCAGGCACAGAGCTGCTAAGCCTGCCTCCCAGCAGGAGGTCTGAGTAAACCAGCCCTCTCCGGAAGTCACCCAGCCTGCAAAGCACCCAGCGGCAGCCCCCCAACAGGCTCAGAGGCAAGGGAGCTTTGGATTCCCTGGCAAAACAAGTCCAATGCCCCCTTAGCTAAATGTTCATCTCCTTCTCAAAAAACATTCAGCATCGGGAACACTGAAGCTTCCAGCCCAGGGAACTGCCAAGGAGTTGCGTGACCTTGGACAGGGGCCCTCCCCTCTCTGAGCCTGCAGGGTTTGTTGTTAAACCCGCACAGGGCACACCACCCTGCTGAGGATCTGGCCAGAGAGGGAGGATACTCCGGGGTTAGATCTGGAATCCTGGCTCCTCCACGCACTCCCTGGTGGCCTGGAGAAAGTTGCTTCACTTTCAGTGCCTTGGCATCCTCATCGGTCCAACAGGGAGGAGAAGATGCCTTCCTCCCTAGGGCTTCGTGAGGCTTGACCACATTCACACGTGTAGTGTGTGAGACCAGCACTTAGCACGTAGAAAATGCTAAAACGGCATCAGTGAAGGGTCCAGAATGCACCAAACTGCCGAGTGCTAGGGATGGAGAGCAAAGCTCAAAGCATAAAGTCCTGCTCCTGTTGAGCCAAGATCCAAAAGATAAAGAGGAACCAACTAGGCCAAGGCAGGCCAAGGAGGAAGGCAGGAAGAGCATTCCAGGCAGAGGCAACAGCACGTGCAAAGGCCATGTGGGAGGTGAGCCTGTGGTGCAGCGGAGGAACCGAAACCCGGCTCTGAGAAGGGAGGGATCATGGGGCTGGACGGGCTGCGGGGCTACCCGGGCCACAAGGAGTTGTTTCAGCTGAGAGCACAGAGAAGCCACAACAGGGTTTGAAGCCAGCTAGAAGGCAAGGCTGACTCAGAGCAAGAGCAGTTGGAGGCTTCTGCGGTCCAGCTTATGAGAGAGGATGGTGCTTTGGACCAGGGTGGGGGACAGAAAGAGGGGTCAAGGAGGATGCCCCAGGGCAGGCCTGGGTGGGTGTGGGTAGTGATTCACATGCTCTGGACACTGCCCAGGAAGAAGCCCAAGTGCTAAGGGGGAAGGAGGGGCAGGGGTGCGGGAAGAGGGACACGGTCAGTTTGATTTTAGGGATATTCACCTGGGACGCCCTTGCACCCTCCAAATGTAGATGGACAGAGCCAACGCATGGGAAGTTCTAACATGCTCGGAGACCCAAGCTGGCAACGCAAGTAGGAATACGGACAGCTGGAAGCTGAGGTCTTGAACGAGCTCACCCAGGGAGAGTGGGTCAAGGAAGGGGCAGGGGAGGAAGCCGCCAGAAGCACCAGTACCCAACAGCTCTGCAGAAGAGGGAGAGCCCAGAGAGGAGCTGCCAGATGGGCAGGAGGGAAACCAGGAGCGGGGGGTGCAGAAGGCAAGGGGCGGTCAGATTGCAAGGAGTGGCAGTGCACCAGGTCAGGGGGACGGTAGCCCCCAAATAGGTCTACATCCGAATCCCCTGAACCAGTATTACTCCCACGGTGCGGGGGGGAAAAAAAAAGTGGTTTAAAATCTGGAAGAGTTTATCCTGGATTATCCGGATAATGCAATCACCTATCTCCTTATGAGGGAGGCAGCGTTTTGAGCAAAACCCCTGGAAGAGGCGGCAGCACAGTGAGCTCAGAGGCAGACAGGAGCTCTGTGGTCTCGAACCAAAGATGGCCTGGAGCCACCTGAAGCCGAAGGAGGCAACAGACAGATCTCTCAGAGGGTGTGGGACCCTACCAACAACAGCTGGATGTTGGACTTCTGACCTCCAGACCAGGGAGAAGGTCTGACCTCAGCTACCTGGTGTGCGTGTGTGTGTGTGTGAGAATTCGTTACAGCAGCTACATGAANACAGCTGGATGTTGGACTTCTGACCTCCAGACCAGGGAGAAGGTCTGACCTCAGCTACCTGGGGGTGGGGTGGGGTGTGTGTGTGTGTGTGTGTGTGTGAGTGTGTGAGTGAGATAATTCGTTACAGCAGCTACATGAAAGCAATACGGTCAGGTCTGGCCAGAGGTCACACAAGAGGGGAACAGACCCACGTCCCCACGTCCCTGGGGCTAAGGGCACTGGGCCCGGAGTCAGCCCTGGCTGACTGTGAGGAACACCTGGGAAGCTTTGGAAAGTCACCTACGCCTGGGTCCGCCCTGGTCCCCGATGTCACAGTCCTTCGGCCTGGGCCTGAGCGTGGGGTTGTTGCTGGTGTTCAAGACATGAAGCCAAGGTGGAGAACCGCTGTCCTGTGGGGAGTGTTCCAGAGGCCTGAGGGGGCCCAATCCACACTGGAATGTGGTAAGAAATAAGTAGAGGTAAATAAAATGGAGAAAGTGCAGATTCTTCTTTCCAGAATGTCACCCCTGAAGGGGAAGAGAGGGCTGGATAAAGGACTAGAGGCAGATGGGGGTGAAAAGAATGGCTTCTCGGGGCACTGGGAGTGACGGGGGCAGGTTGCAAGGTCGCCAGAGAAGAGGGGGTGCAGAAGGGACAAATCGGGAGGAGCTGGGAGGAGTTGCTGGCTGGGGGAAAGGAGGGAGGACAGAGAAAGGCCCGGGCAGAGGAACCTGAATCAGGAAGCAGGGAGGGAACTGGTTTGGGGTCAGGAGGCCTGTGTAAAAGCTCTATCTGGCTGCCATATGCTAAGCAGGGGAGAGGGAAGCCAGAACCGAAGACAGGGCTGCCCAGTAGTCAGGACAAGAGGTAAGTGCCCACGGGGAGTACCTGCCCGCAGCCCCGGACGCAGGAGATGCTTCCCGGTACAGCAGAGCAGGGGAGGAGGGGCTCAGAGAGCCAGCCGGGAAGCAGGAGGCAAGAGCAGCCCCGGGGACAGCGCGGGGAGAGCCTGCTGCCCCACCATGCCTTACAGGTCCCACCCCTCCCGGGGCTTCCGAGAAGCTGCCTAGACATGTTTCAGGGCAGAAGCAGAGCCACCAACCACCCTCAGGCAAGCCTCCCATGGAACGTTCTGGAAAATAGCCACTACCCATGAAGACGTCTGTCCACATACCCCAGGTGACAATGGGGTGCATGCTCAGAGACTGGGGGAGGGGACCCTGCTCTGCTGTCCCCATTCAGGGAAAAGGAACAGCGATGTCCTCTGAGTATCTACTATGTGCTTGGCCAGGTACATACATGAACTGATTTCATCCTCACAACCGGGAAGGCAGGAACTTCACTACCATTCTGCAGAGGAGAAGCCTGAACTCAAAGAAGGATCAGGAACACAAAGGCAGGCGGTGATGGAGTCAGCATTTGAACCCAGGTCTGGGTCCCAGAGCTCTTACTATACTTACCCTGCAGGCCTAGCCTCTGAGAGGCTATCATGAACAATTTAGCAGCAACAGCAGTTACTTCTGTTATCGGGTCCTTTATCTCAATTAGATGTGACCTCGAGGCAAGGTGCACGCTAGCCCTGCGCAGCAGACGGGAAATGGTAAACTTGCAGGAACTGGGCTGCCCGCCCGTGCTGCCCAGGCTGATAGCACAGAGCGGGTGTCTCCACCTCTGAGCCCAGGTCCTGCCCACGGGCCACACCCCTGCCCTGTGCCCGGCCTCGTGACCTCTCTGGAGGGGACTCTCACCCCTACTCCCGTGCACTTGCTCTCTAGGAGGCCCACTCGGCAAGCACCTCACAGAGCTGCAGGAAATCCCAGAGAGGAGTGGGAAGCGTTCTCAGTGACCAAACACTTCCTAAGCCCCACTAGGTGCTGGGCACAGTGGGAGCAGGTGAACATGTTAAGTCTTGCTCTCTGGAGATGGCAGCCCGCTGAGGCCCGGGGAGGTGCAATTCACTCACCCAAGGCGGCAGAGGCAGATCCAGGACAAGGTCACAGGTCAGGGACTCCTGGGCCAGACACTAGAGATCGAATCACAGCTCCTAACTGGCAGGCAGTAGGCCTTCGAGGCACACCCGAGTCAAACGACTTCTCCCCAGCCTCCCCCAACGAACCATCGGGTTTTGTTTTCAAACCGCTGACTTTTTAAATTCACTCACCATGGCTGTCTCCCTATGAGTTCCCTCAAAGTGGGGTCATTATGCTGTGTCTCCGGGGCTTAGGACCATGCCCAGCACAGCCCAAAGCACTCAGTACACATCAAATGACCAAGAGCTGTCTTAGGTCAGCAATGCTGTGTCCTCTCCCTGGGGCAAGGAAAGGACTGGCCAGCGCCCTTGGGCCTGGAAGGGAACCCAGACAGGGCAGAGTGGCCAGTGTTGCCTGACTGGCCCCCAGAACCCAGATGAGCCGCAGGTCCCCCTCCCCACCCCACCAGTCTCTTCCTTCCTAAGCCCAGCTCTTGGCAATGAGCTGCGTGGTGCCAGGGTCAGTACCCACCATGACCTCTCAGCAGACTTCAGGGGTAAAGCCAGGACCCAGAGCAGCCCTGGGCTGAAATATTATTTCCGTCACACTCCCTCTAGGAAGTCCTCCGTGCTCAGCCCCATCTGAGCTCCCACAGCTCAGAGGTTCAGTTGGTGCCTCCTGCTGCCTTGGGGCCTGACTGAGCTCTCACTTGCTGCTGGGAGCCTCCCCCCAAGAGGTTTCAGAGCAGCGAGGGCCAGTCTTCAGCCAGGAGCACATCTTGTGGAGTACCAGCCTAGGAACCCAGCACAGTTATTCCCCATTTCCTAGGTGACTAGCCGGAGACACAGAGAGATTAAGAAACCAGCCTCAGGCCAGACTAATAAGTACCAACAGCCGGAAGCTGTTTGAGTCAAAACCAGAGCTTGTAAACCCACAATCCACTCCCTTCATCCTGCTATCAGTGCTGAGTCAATGCTGGTAAAGTCTAAACAGGATTGAACACAGGGACAAGGGTAATGATCGGCAGCAGCCAGCATTGGTGTGCCCCCCCGCGCCCCGCCCCCTCTCCCCACAGCCTGGAGATGAATTGGATTCCCATTGTACAGATAGGAAAATTCATATTTTGCCCCCATGGTCACAAGGACCCCGGGGCTTGTTTCTTCCCTCACTTTGCTGTTCTAGGGCCTCAGAACCCTAAGGAGTGAGAACGAGCCTTGCCCCCAAAACTCTTGAGTGCATGTATGCTTGAACTTCACTGTGGCCCCAAGCCTACTCTTCTCCCCTGTCCAAAGCCAGGCACAGCGCTCCCTTCCCTGCCCCAGGGGGGCAACCCCTAGGACAACTGGATAGGGAGACACATTCTTCCCAGCTCACAGGGGCCATCTAGGCCAGGCCAACCCCAAGGGCAGATGCAGAATCAGGAGCGTGGTCAGCCTCCCCTACCTTGCTGTGTGACCATGTCTCCCCTCTCTGGTCCTTGCTTCCTCTGTCAAATAAAAGTCTTCCTTGAAACCCTCTCATTCATTCCCTTCCCTCTAAAGTGCCCCATGAGTTATAATGGGAAAGGCAAGCTTCTTGGGGGGCTTTTTAAAAACAGCTGGCTCAGGGTGCCTGGGCAGCTCAGTCGGTTAAGCATCTGCCTTCAGCTCAGGTCATGATTCCAGGGTCCTGGGATCAAGCCCCAACATCGGGCTCCCTCCTCAGTGGGAAGTCTGCTTCTCCCTCTGCCCCTCCCTCTAACTCACGCTCCCTTGCTCACTCTGAAATAAATAAAACCTTCAAACAGTATGTAAAAAAATAAATAAATAAAAACAGGTGGTTCTCTGGTAACCAAAAAGCACGGAAAGCCAAAGCTGTGCCAACGGTGGGCTTTTTGGTGGCTTTGCGGCAGGAAGTCAAGAGTAAGAAAGACTGTGGGGGAAGGAGACAGAGGATCCCCAGTTGGAGGGGGGGGCACTACAACCCCAGGGGGGAGGAAGAGCACCCCTAAGGGCCTGCTGCCTGCCAGCCAGGGGCTTCACGAGTACCATTCAGCACAATTTCCCCAAGAACCCATGACCTTGATTTTAATCAACCCATTTTTACAGAGAAGTGGAATTTCAGAGAAATCTCCACCTGAGTGAGCTCTGTGGCTGCCAAACACCGAGGCAGGGACCCATCCCAGTCTATCTGAGGCCCAAGGTGACTCTGAGTCCACCCCCTCCCCCCAAAGTGGGAACGGCCAACAGGCAAGGCACTTGACAGTATCTGTTTCAGTTTTACGTAGAACTGGGTTCAAGTTTAACTCTGCTTTTCCAGCTGTGTGACTTTGGAAAGTTCCTTCCCCCATCTGAGCCATTTCCTCCTACAGAAATGAAGAGGACCCATCTTAAAGTGATACTATGAGCATCAAAGGAGTACATGCAAAGCAGTTCGAACAGTGCCCAGTACAGAGTAAACATTCAAAAAGGAGAATGAAAAAATGATGTGGGTGGGGACCTGGCTGTTTCAGTCAGTAGAACATGCGACTCTTGATCTCAGTTTTGAGTGTAGTTTAAGCCCCAAGCTGGGCATAGAGCCTACTTAAATTTGTGGGGTATTTAGCCCCAGTTACCTGCGTCAGGGAGGGACAGCGTAGAAACTTCTCTTCCAACCTGGGCCAGCTCACTTGCCAGCCTACAGCTTTGAGACGCTTTTTGTGTGACCTTGGACAAGTCACTTCACCTCTCATTTTCCTGGTCTGTTAAAGGGGGAGGAAGAGATCTACCTTGTCCAGTCGTTCAGAGAACAGGGATGTAAATCATGGAAGGTGCCTGGTACCCACTTATTACAGAAACAGGCATGTGATCAGTATGGTCCTCCATGAAAAGAACTCCTGAGCACCATGGATTTCCAGCCTTGCCTCGTGTAGAAATAGACTGATAAGGGCCACCCCTCCACCTCCTCCGTACCTCCTCCAGCGCCCAACAGGTGCTCAGAAAGCATTTGTTAGAATAACACAGTCAAACCAGGGAGGCAGCCACCTAGAGCCTTGCTACTCAAAGTGTGGTCTGTGGTCCAGCAGTGTTAGCATTGCCCGTGAGCCTGTTAGAAAGGAACATCTCAAGTCCAACCCCAAACCTCCCAATTCAGTGTCTGAATATTAACAAGGCACTCAGGTGACTTGAGTAGACATTAAAGTTTACAAAGCACAGCCTTGCTTTGCCTTCTTAAAGCTGGCCAGGTCCCGAGCCTGACCTGGTAGTAGGCATGAGAACCCAAACAGCCCAGCAGCGGCTCCTGTCCCAAAGAGGCCCACACCTGGGGCACAAGAACCTCTCTACTCCAAAGGCTTCTGCAAAGGCCATTTCTGGAAAGTTGGCTACGGGATGTCTGAAGCCAGCCATCTGGGCTCAACCCCAGCTTGGCTATTTCCTCACTGTGTGATCTTGGTCCTCATTAATCTCTCTGTGCCTCTACGTGCACCCGAATGTTTATAGCAGCAATGTCCACAATAGCCAAACTATGGAAAGAACCTAGATGTCCATCAACAGATGAATGGATAAAGAAGATGTGGTATATATATACAATGGAATACTATGCAGCCACCAAAAGAAACAAAATCTTGCCGTTTGCAACGACGTGGATGGAACTAAAGGGTATTATGCTGAGCGAAGTAAGTCAATCAGAGAAAGACAATTATCATATGATCTCTCTGATATGAGGAACTTGAGGGACAGGGTGGGGGGTTGTGGGGGGTAGGGAGGGAAAAATAATGAAACAGGATGGGATGGGGAAGGAGACAAACCATAAGAGNCATAAGAGACTCCTAATCTCACAAAACAAACTGAGGGTTACTGGGGGGTGGGAGGGTAGGGATAGGGTGGATGGGTTATGGACATTGGGGAGGGTTTGTGCTTTGGTGAATGCTGTGAAAGATGTAAGCCTGATGATTCACAGACCTGCACCCCTGGGGCAAAGAATAAAAAATTAAAAATTAAAAAAAATATCTCTGTGCCTCTAGTCATCTGTATAATGGGATGATATCAATGACCTCAGAGTCCTTGCTAGAATCAAATGAATTAATCAAAGTAATCTGTTCAGAGCAGTACCCAGCACAAAGCAATAACAACTTAATTAGCTCCAGCTACTAATACTAGTTCTCATTAGGATCTGCCCCACCCACGGGAAGGCAGGGAGCTGGCTCTGGTCACAGTAGCTGAGACATGCTCTTTTTTACTTCTCTGGCCAGCTCAGGCACGTTCCCTCCTTGCAATATAGAATTTAATCACATCTCATCTACACAGTGGAGAACACTCTACCTTCCCTCTCAAGCATCCCCTGTAACCTCTGGACATCCCCCGGCCAAGCAGATGGGGCCCATTTCCCAGACGTGGAAACTGAGGCCCAGAGAGGGGAAATAACCTGCCAGCCTTTAGCAGATAGTAAAAATAGTAAAATAGTCCCTTCCTCGTGGGGCTGTTATAAGTGTTGCAAGGTGGATTTGGTGCATATAGTAAGTTCTACAGAAGCATTGCCTCTCATTTATCCCCACAACTCCAATTTCGCTCCCAGTCAAGGGACTGGTCTACTGCCTCAGGATTCATATAGGGGAACCACCTTCCCAAGGGCAGGGGGGAATCCAAAAGCATTTAAATAAAAGGGGGGGGAAAGACTTCACAAGGAAAGAAGCACCAGTGATGGAGCATCCAGACAAAGTGCAGAAGCATGGGGTGGGGTCCAGCAGGAGGGTTCCCCAGCTCACGGCTGGCAGGGGGTAGCTGAGCCTACGGTGGGGGCAGCAGTGGGGGCTGGGCCGTACCTCTTCCAATGCTACCCCCATCACCCCGCACTCCCACACACATATGCGATTCTCACCAACACTTTTGTGATACCTGCCATTATCACTCACACCTATTTTTCGGAGAGGTAAGTTGAGTCTGATTACAGTTCCCTCTTTCCCGTGACCCCCCAGCAGTCTCAAATCCAGCTAGGGGACTCATTCTGCTGGACAGAGTGGACCCCTCCCCTCGCCGGTGGACTGAATCTCAGTGCTCCAAAGCCTGCCAAGTGGGCCCAGACCCTCCCTGACCCAGCCCTTCCCAAGAGGCCACAGCTGGTGGGAGGAGGGACCACGGAGTTATCCTCTGAGGCCAGTGTCTGTGGCTTAGCCCCGAATGAACCTAAGGCCCACTCAGCCCCTAGCACGGAGAGAGGGGCGCCCTGATCCCCTCCCTTCGCTCTAGGCGCGGTCCTCCCGACTGGCACATCCACAGACCTCAGCTCCTTTTGCGGCACATCCACAAAAACCATCGTAGTGCTGGACTGTAAAGCTGTTTCCACAACAGCTTAGGTGCCTATGGATGTAGACACCGGGCCCCATTTCACAGCCGAGGTTCGAGAGGTCAAGTCCCCTGCCTAGGCTCCCACAGCTACCCAGCGCTGGCGGTGCCCCGAGGCCCATTTGACAGGTAGTGAAACTGAGACTCCGAAAGGCCAAATCAGGGGCAGAAGCAGAACGCGGAAGCCATTCGGGGGCGCCCTGGGACTCAGGACCCTCCCTGCTACATTGTCTCTCATTAAACTGCCTGGAGGCAGCGAGGGCCTGAGCTGAGGGGAGGAAGCGGCTGCAGGGGTCCCGGTTCGCTCCCGGGCTGCGGACGCCCCTAAGCCCTCCAGCCAGACCAGGAGCCGGACCCCCCGGACCCCGAGTCCCGCCCGCGCTCACTTTGGGCTTGTCGAAGGCGAGCGTCTGGGTCATGGTGCCAAGCGTGCGCCCCTGCGCGGCTCCCTCCGCCGGTCGGTGCTCGCCCGCGGGACCTGCCGGGACGGCTGCGCGCCACGATTCTCTTAAGGGGGCCGGGCCCC
>LNAC01000202.1:975041-992320 GCA_002007465.1 Ailurus styani | reverse complement strand
CAGGGATGTGCATTTCCTGGAATTCCTGGCCTGGCTTGGGGACAAGCCCGAGTTCCCCCGGCCGTGGCCCGCCCGAAATCGCCGGCCCCGGGACGCAAGGTTGGAGCCACCACCTGTGGGCTCAGGCTCCAACCGCCTGGCCGGCTCTGCCTGCCTTCTGACCCCTCGAGCAGCGGTCAAGCCACCGCCTGGGCGCCTGCAGCGTCCCAGGCCCGAGCTGGGCTGGAAGCAGAGGAACCGTGAGCGTTACAGACCTCGTGGGGCTTGCACTTTACTGGGCGAGACACATGCTCCTCACATAATCGCACAACATAAATGTACAGTTAGGGGGTTTAATGCGGACCAGTCGTGGCTTGCAGGTCGGGGAAGGGTTCTCTGAGCTTAGGTGAGGGGGTTGGGGTGGGTGGGAGTGGGGTGGAAGAGGGCAGGCAGCCCAGGGGGAGAGGACGTTCTTTGTGAGACCCCAGAGAGCTGGGGAATGAAAGGCGAGGGGGTGGGGGTGGCACAGCAAATATCCTCCTAGTGATTTACCCTCGAGAAACCTACTTGTGTGCAGAGAATATTTTCGAGGAAGTTCACACCAGGACTGTTCCTAGCAACCAAAACATTGGCAACACCTCCCAAACGGTCATTCACAGGGAGTGGGCAAATAAACTGGAATATTCACACCATTGACTGTTACACAATGGTGGAATTGATGGACTTTGCCTGCAGAGGGGCTAGATCTTGGCAACAATTTTGAATGAAAAAAGTTGCAGAAAACTGTATACGCTATGGTGCAACTTTTAGAATGTATAATAAAAGCAAAACCAAAATATGCATGTTTAGACACACGCATGGGTAGAAAAAACTTTTTTATTTTTTTTATTTTTTTTAATTTTATTTTTATTCTTTGCCCAAGGGGTACAGGTCTGTGAATCATCAGGTTTACGTCTTTCACAGCATTCACCAAAGCACAAACCCTCCCCAATGTCCATAACCCATCCACCCTATCCCTACCCAGAAAAAACTTTTAAAGGGAAAGATAAACACATATTTGAGGTTTATCTCAGGGGAAAGGTTATCTCAGGGGAATGGGGAAGAAGAGGGAGAGGAGAAGCTTACAGGTGCATCCTGGTTATTGGTAATGTTCCAGTACTTGGGTAGCAGGTGGTGGTTTTATTTCATTTCATAATATTATAAATAAATTAATAAATAAGGGGAAAAGAGGGTGGGGGTGAGGCTAGATAGTCAAGTGAAAGCTAGATCACATGGGGGTGCATATGGAACACAGGGACTGATCATTCTTTCCCCCTGAGGACACTGGAAAATCAGTGAAGGGAGTAAATGGAGGCAAAACAGGATCAAACTTTTATTTGGAAAAAAATAAAATAGTCTCCAGCTACTCAAAGTACGGTCTGGAAATCATTGGCATCGATATCTGAGGCTGATTAGAACTGCAGACTCAGGCCACATGCCATTTGAATTTGAACCCAACTCTAGAGCCTTCACTCTCCACCCTATTACTGTCTCCCCAGCCCCTGTCATGACTTTCAAGACCCTCTCCAACATCTGGCCTTTGACTTCCCAGCACGTTCCCCAAACACTAGTCAACCCGGATGACTTGCTGGTGACCACAAGTTCTTGCTGTTCCTCCCATTGCAAGATTTTCCTCCTTTTGTATCTGGGTTGGATGGAGGGACTTGTTCAACAGAACGCCGTGGAAATGACATTCCTGGACTTTGAGACTAGGTCATAAAAAGCCTTTCAGCCTCCACTGCAGCCTCTTGAGCATTCTCCCAGGGAACCCTGAGTCACTGTGTAGAAGTCCAACTACCTTGAGACCATCATGCTGGAGAACCCATAGTTCTTTTTCTTTTTTTATTTTATTTTTTAAGATTTTATTTATTCGACAGAGAGAGAGAGCACAAGCAGGGGGAGTGGCAGGCAGGGGGAAGGAGAGAAGCAGGCTCCCTGCCCAGCAGAGAACCCGGCGTGGGCCTCAGTCCCAGAACCCTGGGATCACACCATGAGCCAAAGGCAAGATGCCCAACTGACTGAGCCACCTAGGTGCCCTGAAAGCCCATCGTTCTTAAAGTCACTCCAGTCTTGCTGATTCCAGCCTTTCTGCCTCTCCCACCAAGAAACAACACATTCATGGAGCCACATCGGACTCCCCAGATCAAAACAGTTGCCACCTGAATATGGGACTTCAGTCATGCCGTGTGCAACAGCAGAATTACCCAGCTGACCCCAACCCAAACTCCTGACCTACAGAATTGGGGTATGTACTAAAATTGTTACTTGAAGCCACTAAGTCTTGGGGGCAGGTCATTACGCAGATGACAGGAATGCTGGTGCCTACGCACCCCAGCCCCTCCAGCGACTACACCTAAGTTTACTCCATCCTGACACCTGGAAAAGCCTTTTCCCAGATCCTGGACTACCAAAATTCTGCCTTGCAAGCAGCTCAAAGACCAAGAGCAACAATCAGGCTGTGTGCACATCTTCTGTTTGCCCCTCCTAATGCATCCCTACCCCTCTCCAGGCAGCCTGACCGCTATGGAAACCCCAGCAGGCTCTCTTGCCCTCTGGGTTCTGGTTGGGTTTGGTCAATAGGAGGCACCAGCAGGAGATCAGAAAGTGGGAGGAGGGAGAAGTCAGGATGTTTACTCCTTCTCTCCCCCTTCCCCCTTGTACAGTCAGTCACCCGGTCAGCTCTGTCTCTCCACCAAGGCCCCAGCTCCTGGCAGGCGGTCTTGTCCATTCCACACTGGTCCCTCCTGCCCATCTTCAAAGGCAGGGATTCCTTTCGTTACTAGCCTCAGGCTACTGCACCACCCCTTATTGCTCTCTGTAAACTCTCCTGTGGGTCAAGGTTCCCCCAGAAGTAGAGCCTGAAGCAAAGACTCAAGTGCACATCGTTTATTTGGGAAGAGATCCCAGGAAGCACTGGAAGGGCAGTGCTGAGTAAGACAGGAAGTGAGCCAATGCAGGCAGGCTAGGGACCCGAGGCACCTGGAGCTCAGTCCTTTGGGAGCTCTGGGAGACTGTGGAATGTGTCTCTCGGAGTTGACCCAGCTGAGGAGTGAGGGAGCTGGGAGGTTTATCTACCAACCGCTTTGACTTTGTTGGAGGGTTGCCTCCAAGGCATCAACTTCCCTGCACTCTGGGCTGGCCCAACGCGCCGGCTAAGCTTGCTGCCTACAGCAGAGCAAGCAGGAGCCTGTGTCTGGTATTAGCAGGAAAGCACCATGCAGAGGTGATGCTGAGGGTTCCTGGGCTGGGCATGAGGGATTCACTGACCCACAGCTTTGTAAATCATTTTTTTCCAGCTTTATTAAGGTGTTAATTGACAAATAAAATTTTAAGATATTGAAAGTGTACAATGCGATGATTTGATGGATGTATACATGTGAAATGATTTCTCCCCATCAAGTTAAGTAACACACTCATCACCACATATTTACCTTGGGGTTTTTTTTTGTGTGTGAGGACATTTATGTTCTCTCTTAGCACATTTCAACATCTCAGTTCTGCAATAATGTTATCAACCGTAACTGTCCTGTTATACATTAAGTCCTCAGACCTTATTCATCTTATAACTGAATGAATGTAATTCATTTATTAAACTCTCCTCAATTATTCAGTCTGAGTGTTTGCCTGGTCCCTGCCAGGACCGTGGGTAATACAGGCAGGGCTTGAACCTCTCCATAACAATCCAGGGTAGGCCAATGTCTACAAACTTAGAAGAGGGCTGGAGAGAGAAAAATCTAGCTCAAGATCTAGTTCCAGCCAACAATGCCAACAACACCAACAACAAATGCGTGAAAACAAAGAATGAACGAACGAGACTGTCCCAACTGGAAATAACACTGGTCAGGAATGTCATCTCCAGTTACCCTAAGAATTAAGCTGGAATAGCATTGGTAACTTAGTACTATAGCGCCAAAGGCGGTTGGGAGAGTCCTGCAGGGGAAAAGTTACATAATGAAGAAAACCAGGCTTTCACAGCAGATGATCAGCTAGGCTAACCCTAGCTACTGTTACACACAGAATGTCACAAATACAATATTCTAAAAAAGAGTTCTTGCTTCTGTAACAGTTCTGAGTAGGTGTGGACTCTACCTGGTCCTTCTGGGACTTAGTTTCAAGGTGGTTCTGGGGGTCATCACTGCCCCAGCCATTCACAGGGCGAAGAGAGTATGAAGGAGTGTTTGGAGGTTCGGGGACAGGGCTCTGAGGCAGCACCCATCGCTGCAGCCCGCATTCAATCCCCACAGCTGGGTCACGTGCCACGCTGACCTGCGGGAGAGCCTGGGAAGTGTAGTCCAGCGTGCGCCTGGGAGGGCGAGGACTACAGATGTGGGTGAACATTCGCAGCCGCTGCTGCAGCGGGAATGCATCTTCCTCAAGGTAGCCCTTGCGCTTCTCTCACATGAGACTTGTCACCAACTGTGTGTCAGAGAGTCCTGTAGCCTTGTCTCACCTTACCTGCCAGGTGGATAGTCTACAAAGGCAGGACAGGGTCAACTTGTCCCGGATCTGCAGCCCTAACCCAGGGCCTGGTGGAAAGTAGGAACCGCTACCTGTTGGTGGGATGATAGAATGTAAGTGGGCAGTTGAGGTCATCGTTCTCAAGCTTCTGAGATCTATGGGAAGCCCTTGCCTGAGCATGACCTTATGTCCAGCCCGGGCTGCCTTAGATTAAGGAAGGACAAGATGATGCCGAAGGAAAGAACTTCAAGACAAATCCCTCCCTACCCCACACACTCATACAAAACTCGTGTCACGATAATATCTATGTCTATTGAGTACCTATTTTGTGCTGGCCACTCATTCGCATGCAGGTGATTTCATCCAGAAATCCCCCCTAGCGGGGGGGATCCTATGATGTAGGTTCTGTAATTAGCCCCATTCACTGGTGGAGAAATCAAGACTCAAAGTGGTAAGAGGTGAAGCTGGAATTTGGGTGTGAATATGCTAGACTCAGAGCCTGTGCTCTTGACCTGGGTCAGTATCCAAGAGAAAGCAGGGTAGGTTGGAGAGAAGCCAGGTCTGGGGCAAGAGCCCGGGACAGGGAGGCGGGAGCCCTGGGTTCGCATCCGGCCCTGTGTGATTGAGGGTGGGTCCCCTCGTTTGTTCAGCACGTACTTCCCTCCGCTGGCTCTGCGCCAGGCACTGAGGATATGCAGAAAACATCAATTCTCTAGGTCGTTTACTCCCGGGGCAGCAGAGAACCAGTATTTGATATGATATGATAAGGGTCACTAAATATTTCTTCCTCTTTGGCTCTATTGTCCCCTGTGAAATGTCAAGCAAGGAGTTGGGAAGTCAAGGGTTGCAAACTCAAAAACTGACACAGCAAGCGTGGAATGCAGACAGACTGGAGTCTTGGCACCATCATTTCCAGCTCCTCGACTGGGGTCAGTGCTCTCTGGGCTCAAATTCGTCATCTGGCCAGTGGAGATAACACATAATACATACCAAGCTCAGAAGATAACACATAAACATCCCTAACTCATAGTATAACCCACATATATCCTACCACCTAGGACAATCCATATAATACCTAGCTTGTGGGATAACCCACATATAAATGTAGCCCTTAGGACAACCTATATATATACCTAGCTCATGAGCTATCGTGAGCTAACATGCGCGCATGCACACACACACACACACACACACACACACACACACACCCCTAGCTCGTGGAAGGGCAATGGAAGGACCCTACAATGAGATGGCGGACGGCTCCAAATAAATGCTGCTGTGCCAGAATGTGGATCCAGGGGCATCGGGTCCCCCAACTATTCAACAAAATCTGGAAACCACAATTTTAATGTTCAAAATGTGTTCAGACAGTTGGTGATTATACTTACCATGGTGAGCACTGAGTGATTTATAGAATTGTCCGATCAATACGTTGTAACCCTAAAACTAATATAACATTGTGTGGCAATTATACTTCAAAAGTAAAATTCAAAATTAGCAAATCAAAACCAAGAGGTGTAGCTCTAAAAATATTAATAATAAAAGAAAAAAGTAAGACAGGTTAAAAAATGTATTCAAATACCTCTTAATTTTAAAAACTTTGTAAAGAAAAACATCGGTGGGCCAGATTTTGCCCCTAACCTTGTGGGCTTTGTAACAGCCAAAGTCTCTGCGGATTCTGATCTCTGAACGGGAGAGAGGACAAGGGAGGTGCTGTCCCCAACTCAAATTTAACCAGACAGAATTAGGATCCGTTGCACATGACAGAAAACTCTAAAATAACAGTAGCCAAAACATGAAAGAAGTTTATTTCCCTGTTATGTAAAAGAAGTCCAAAGATGGGCATTGCAGGCTGGTATGGCAGCTCTCTGAAGATGGCACCTTCCCCCTCTCTGTCCCACCATCCCTAGCATGTGGCCTTTATCCTCATTGTCCAGTATGGCTGCTGGAGCACTGGCCATCACAGCTGCAACCCAGAGAGCAGAGTGGAAGAAGAGCTCTCCTCTTTTAAAGATAATCCTAATTTCCTTGCAATACTTTCACTCCTATAGTCAAAAAGAATAGTAGATATTGGAGGCAAAGAGCCATTTGCGCCACATCAAAGAGCCTGAAGCGTGAGGAGGGCGTGTGGCTAGGCAGAGGGGTGATGCCAGGCGGCCAGACTCTGCAGTCCGCTTCACCTCTCCCGCCTCCTAGGTCTTTGAGGCTCTGTCTGACCAAGAGAAGAAAATAAGAGAACCAGACCGAAAGAGGCCAGCTGAACATAACAACGAGAGTGACAACTTACCAAGGAGCAAGTGGCTGGAGTCCAGGCCTTGAGCGGAGCCCTGTGCGAACATTCCCTCAGATTCGCATCGTCTGGGCTCTGTGGTGGGTGACCCTCCTGCGGTGGCGGGACCGTCCTGTCCTGTGTGCGCCAGCCGGGCAGGGAGACCCAGAAATCCGCTGTCTGCCCGATGAATAGCCACCCGCCTTTCTGAATAAGCCCCCCCTCACCTCGGTCTGTGGAGGTTCTGGTCCCCTCATGCCCTCAAGCCGGAGCCTTCCTGGCGGTCTCAGCCGTCTGGCGTCCTGGTGGCTCCCCCCAGCAGTCTGCCAGGATTCAACTTTCTGCTTTCTTAAGTCAGCCCCCACTCACCATCTGTTCCAGCTTCTAGAATTTGGTTAACTCCTCTCATCTGCTGTTAGCTCCTCACATGGTCTCTTGCTCCCAGTGGACAGGTGTGCGTTTTAAAAAATGCTTTTATGCCATTTTATTAGAATTGCAGAGAACAGGGGAGGTAAGTACATGTGTTCAGTCTGCCGTGGGGAGCCAGCAGCAGCCTCCAGCCTGCATTCCTGACCAGGGGCACCCCCAGCACGTGGGGTGGTCTCTCTCCCTCCCTCTCCCTCTCTCGCTCTCCCTCTCACTCTCTCTCCCTCCCTGTGTCACCCTCCCTCCCTCTCCCTTTCCCTCTCTCCCTCCCCTTCTGTCCCACCCTCCCTCCCTCCCTCTTTCTCTCTCCCTCTCTCCTTTTCTCCCTCCCTCTCCCTCTCTCTCTCTCCCTCTCTCCCTCCCTCTCCCTCCGTCTCCCTCTCCCCCTCTCTCTCTCTGCTGGGGGCATGTTTCTTTCTGCCTCCATAGCCCAGACCTGCTTGTCAAGTGTAGGCGCCTTGCCTCCTTCCACTTTGCACTTGAACAGGACCAGGCAGGCCTAGGGCAGGTGGATTAAGGTCCTGCGTGTGGCTCATTCCTAAGAAGTCAGGTGTGGGCTTTAACAAGTTAAAATTAGAAGGTAGGGGTGAGAGCTAGTCATTTCTGAATTGAAATATCAAAGCAAATCTTCCTGCGAAGGAATATTCCCGCTGGGTTTACATGGAGTCCAAAGTCAGTGCTCAAGGGGAAGGCCAGATAGAGTCACACTTGTCCTTATAAACCCCGAGGCAGGTGCCAGCCTTGAACACAGACACCCTGCCTCCCGGTGAGTCTGACGTAGCCTGCATTTCCTCCAGAGATTTCTCCCAGTGCCTTGGTTCAGTACCTGCGGGAGATCCTGGTTTGGGTTGAGAAGCCATGTTACGTGAACAATACGCATCTTCTGACCCTGGGATCCCCCTCAGTGGATCGGATGCTTGGGACACTTCTAGGAGGGGAGACAGGTGGTCCCCAAGAACTAGGGTGACCACCCATCCCAGTTTGATGGGACTGAGGGGTTTCCTGGGACACAGGATGCTTCCAGGGCAAACTGGATGGTTGGCCGCCCCTGGAGAACATCTGGAATATAGATCCACTCCGCACACAGCCTGCGGGCGTGTACTTGCNTGGTTGGCCGCCCCTGGAGAACATCTGGAATATAGATCCACTCCGCACACAGCCTGCGGGCGCATACTTGCTCACGGAGCCGAAAATGCTTCTGCCTGCTGTTTACCACCCCACCCCAGGCAGAGGGGGGGTGGTCCAGAGAGAAGGCTCTGGAACCAGGATGCTACAGTCCAAGTCCCAGCTCCAACACTCACCAGCCTTGAGGCAAGTCACTTCACCTCCCCCTGCCTCAGGTTCCTCGTCTCTAAAATGGGAATGCTAGTAATAACGAGTCCTCCTCCATAAGGTTATTGCGAGGATTAAGTGAGTTAATAGATACATAACACTTAGACTGTACACAGGCCGTAATCTCTTATCTCAACCCCTGATATCTTAAGGCCTTCACATGCTTTGGGATTTTAGAAGTTTGGCGTTTTTAGAAAGCACACACCAGGGATGCCTGCTTGGCTCAGTCACTGGAAAATCTGACCTCAACTTGATCTCAGGATTGTTAAGTTCAAACCCCATGTTGGGGGGTAGAGATTACTTAACAATAAAATCTCTCTTTTTTAAAGATTTTATTTATTTATTTGTCAGAGAGAGAGAGAGAGAGAGAGAGAGCACAAGCAGGCAGAGTGGCAGGCAGAGGCAGAGGGAGAAGCAGGCTCCCTGCCCGATGCGGGACTTGATCCCAGGACGCTGGGATCACGACCTGAGCTGAAGACAGAAGCTTAATCCACTGAGCCACCCAGGCATCCCAACAATAAAATCTAAGAAAGAAGAAAGAAAGAAAGAAAGAGAGAAAGAGAGAAAGAGAGAAAGAGAAAGAAAGAAAGAGAGATAGAGAGAGGGAGAGAGGGAGGGATGAAGAAAGAAAGAAAGAAAGAAAGAAAGAAAGAAAGAAAGAAAGAAAGAAAGAAAGAAAGAGAGAGAGAAAGAGAGAAAGAGAGAAAGAGAAAGAAAGAGAGAAAGAGAGATAGAGAGAGGGAGAGAGGGAGGGATGAAGGAAGAAAAAAAGAAAAAAGGAAGGAGGGAAAGAAAGAAAGAAAAGAAGAAAAGAAAAGAAAGAGAGAGTAAGGAAGGAGGGGAAAGAAAAGAAAGAAAAAGGAAGGAAGGACGGAAGGAAAGAAGGAAAGAAAAAGAAAGAACACACCATATGTCATATAACATGGGATGTTTGGCAATTGGTGGAGGTTGGCGGTGGTTGACGGTGGGGTGTTTGGTGGTTGTTGGTGGTGATGGCTGGTGGTGGTTGTGGTTGGTGGTGGGGTGTTTGGCAGTTGGTGGTGGTTGGTGGTAGGGTGTTTGGTGGGGGTGGTGGTGGCTGGGGTGGTGGGATGCAAATTCAAGTCTCTAAGTGCCTTTCTTAGTCTGAGCTGGGGAGCCAGTTGGGCCCCAGTGGCCACGTTGGGGGTGGGAGGTGGTCATAAGCTGTGGAGACGTGAGGAGCAAGCTGAGCTTCTGGCAAAGTTGCAGTGGGTTCCAGGTAGTGATCTGGTCTGAGCAGGTGAGATGGTAAAGCCAAAGAATTCACAGCCCCTCCACAGCCGCTGGGCGTCCACAAACACCTCACGGCAGACAGGTGTCGGTGGGCTAAATTTGGGGGACTCCAGGAAATGCATGCCTTGGCAGGTACTCAAGGTACTAGGGAGTTATAGTGGCTACAAGGAGGCAGGCGAAGTGCCCCCCCCCCCACGCAGCCACTGGGAGAGGGCTCACGTGGACCATCTCTCCACACTTCACAGAGCGCCCTCCCACCCTCCTGACGTTCACATTCCCGGCACAACTACCCTGACACGGGATTGTTTTGCAAATCATTTCTTTCTGGATTGGATTGTCTGCAAAGGAAAACTGGCTTCTGCTTCTTGTAGTGGAGGTTTGGCAACCAAGGACACTGGCCCTTTCTCTAGAGGGAGAGAGAAAGGAAGGATTGGGGTCAGGCCTCCACACCAGACGCAGGTCTAGCCCCTTGGGGAGGGGGCTTGGTTTTGCCTTCTGCAAACTGGAATCATAGAGCAGTCATGGTCCCCCCATCTGTTCACCCCCTCCACCATCTGGGGTGCCCCTTCCCCTCTTGGCCACTTCGCTCTCCCTTCACCCCAACAGGGCCCTAGACTCTGAACCTCTCCCTCTTTTCCTCACTTCCTACTCAAACCTCCCCTCTGCTCACAAGTGAGAAAGGTCTTGAGAAAGAATCCTGGAGTGGGAGCTAAGAGATTTCAGTCCAAGTTCAAGTCCAAGTTCAGCTCTGCCCCCCAGTACACCATGACCTTGAACTGGTCACAAGTCTTCCATGTGCCTCGATTTCCCTGGAGTTGGGCAGATTGAGGTCAGGGATTAGGGGAGCTAAAGACCCCAGCCAAGCTGAGGAGTGCAGCAGCTACAAAATTCCAGCTCATCACTGCTCCCCGGAAAAGTGAACCCAGTACCCCTCCCCCACCAACTTTTCAGAGGAAGCCACATTAGTAAGAAGAAGCTGCTGTAACAAGCAGCCCCAAAGCTTAGGGCTTTATTACCGCAACAGTTCACATCCCGTTCCCACCGTAGTCCAGTGCGGGCCATCCCTGGAGAGGCCGAGTTCTGCTCCCTCCTCACGTCCTCCCCCAGGGTCCTCCCCCTAGATCTTCTGGTCGGCAGGCAGGGAAGAGAGGGTGCAGGCCTGGGAGGGAAGTTTGGGGCCCCAGAAAGGAAGTGGTGCCTATTACTTCCACCCCGCTTCCATCGGCCAGACTCTTGTCACACGGTCCCAACTAACTGCAAGGGAGGCCATGTGCCTGGAAGAAAAGGACATGGGTTTGGTGAAAGCTAGCCAGTCTCTGGCCATAAGCTGGAAACCGGGATCCTATGTGAAACCTTCTAACCTTTACAGATGGGCAAATCGTTCAAACTTTAGAAAGGTATCGTGTGGAATAAAGAAACCCTGCGTGTGGGCCGGGGTCCCGCATGCTGCCGGCCTGTGACCCAGGGCTGAGGCAGCCTCCTCTTACAGGCAGGAGCCGTGATTCTACCCGGGCCAGGGGGCGGCGGCTCTCACCTTCCCGCCGCACACGGCCCTGCACTCCTGCTCCACACTGGGCCCCACGACAGGCAGTGAGGACGTGAGAACAAGAGAAAAAAACCATGCCTTCCCTGGGGGAGCTCACAGCTGTTTTTATCTTTGGGTAGAAAATAGCATTCGATTTTAAAAAAGTGAAATGTTAGAGTGTTTTGCCATAGCATTACATGTTGGCAGAGGAGCATTCCTTCATGGAAAAGAATGACTCCCTGAGGGGGAAACGCCAGGCCTGAGGACTGGCTGGAAGAGCAGTGGAGAGAGTCCCCTCCAGGCTCTAGCGCTCCGTGTGTGGGCAGGTTTGGGTACCTGCTTTGTCCTGGCTGAGCCTCAGTCTTCACCTCTGGGAAATGGGGATAATGGCACCTGTCTTACAAGGCTGTGGGGAAACAAGAGAAACCCATCGAACAGTGGAGCACCGCACATGGCAAGCTGGAGATATGCACCCCGTGGTCTCCAGGGGCCACCGTGGTGAGTCAGGGGGGACTCAGCAACCGCCCTAATTCCCAACCAGCCCTGACGGGGTGTGACCCTGGGCCAGGCCCTAGGCTGGGTGCTGGGGCCAGCTGCCTTCCAACTTCCTTGTGTGTGTGGGGGGGGGGGAGCCTGGCCCTCCCCTGACCCTTGCCAGAGGTGAGCCAGCCCTCGCCCTCCATGCAAGAGGTAGATGGAGAAATGCGTGCTGATTCCGGAGTCACTTGGCTGTAACAAGCACGTTGGCATCTTGGTTGACCTCAGCAAGGCAGTGTCCGCAGAAGCCTACGGAGGACCACTGGACCAGGGCGGGGCAGGGGGGGGACAGGAGGGAGGGGGAAAAGTTTCCCACTTAGGCCTCACCTCACAGAGCTAATGCCGCCACTTGCTGCTGCTGCTCCAGGACCAGCGCGCTTCTGCTAAGCTCACATTATAGTCCCCTCACTCTGTGGGAGGAGCTGCGGCCATAAAACCCATTTTACAGATGAGGACATTAAGGTGCCGAATGGTGAGGCCAACCTGCTCGAGGCTACACGGCTGCTAAGGAGTGGCCTGGAGGTTCGGACCCAGGTCCACACTCCCAGGCACTGTTGGGGGGGAGATTTCCGTTGAGGGGCTCAGAGGACCTCCCCTCTGGTTCCTGATCAGCTACACAGGAAGGAAGAAGGGAAGCCGGCCAGCTAAGGCTCTGAAGGCATCTGGCAAGAAGCCTATTTCTCTGCCTGAGCTCTGCAGTTCATCTGGGAAGCTGGGGTTCCTCCCTCCCTCCCTCCCTCCTTTTCCTCCTTCCATCCCTCCTTCCTTCCAGCGTGATTCCCAGCGCCGGCAGTTACTCCTCTCTGGGTGACCCTGGCAGGTCACTTCCGCCTTCTGGGCCTGTGACTGCTGTATACCAGGCACCGCTCAGAGTAGACTCAGGGCGCCGAGTGAGCCAGACAGACTCGGCCTCCAGCCTTGGGGACGGCTAAGTGGCTCTGCAGGCCTCCTACAAGAAGCGATGCTGGAGCGGAGGCGGGCAAGCCGCGCTGCCCCCGTGCCCATCGGGTTGGGCAGGGTGGGCATTTCGTGCCGGGGAGAGGGGGCGGTGGATTCGCGGGCTTACCGGGAAACTCACAGAGCTTCAGCCCTGGAGCGCCTCACTTGCTGGGCGTCTTCCTGTGACCTGGGAGAGGCCGTGCACACTCAGGATCACGTGCTCTGGCCGAGGGGGCCAAAGTGAGCTGTTTTCGCTGCCTCTCCCCGCTGCGACTTCCTCCCTGTCCCACTTCCCCTCCCTCCGGATTCTGCTGGAGCTGCTGTGGCGTTTGGGGAGTCTAGCGAAGGGGAAGTTGTCGCAGAATACAGACATTGATGAAAATATAAAACAAAACTCGAAACACGGGAAATGCAAACAGGATGTTGGCAACAAGCTGGCTGGTGGATGGCACCCATTCAAATGCTTTTTAAGTTGAGTAAATCAAGGAAACATGAAAGTCCTGAGATTGTCTATGTAAGATCCTCGATCTTGATCTAAGTTTTTCTGCATTTGACAGTAACCCTAAAACTTTTGACGCTACCAATAATGAGTTGCAAAGTTGAAAGGAGCTTTGTGAAACTATTAACTATTATGGTGGGGGGATTTTTGGTCAACTGTGCTAGAGAAAATTAAGATATCTTTTTATTCTCTCTAAAGAAAATGACAGTGCTGGGCACCTGGGTGGCTCAGTGGGTTAAGCCGCTGCCTTTGGCTCAGGTTGTGATCCCAGGGTCCTGGGATCAAGTCCTGCATCGGGCTCCCTGCTCGGCAGAGAGCCTGCGTCTCCCTCTCCCTCTGCCTGCTGCTCTGCCTACTTGTGCTCTCTACCTCTCAGTCAAATAAATAAATAAAATCTTTAAAAAAAAAAAAGAAAAGAAAAAGAAAATGACAGTACTAAATCAATGTCAAGTGAAGAGGCTATCCCAAAAGTACATGACCAAAATGTAAGAATGAAAGTATTATGGACGTATATTTGGGGGTTTATATAAATATTATATTATTTTTCAGACACTGTATAGCATTTACCAGCTTTTTATATATTGTGGTTTTGTCTCATTCAAAATACATTTTTATCTGATTTTGTGTTTTTCTTTTTTTTTTTTTTAAGATTTTACTGATTTATTTGAGAGTGAGAGAGAGAGCACGAGAGAACTCAAGTGGGGGCAGGGAGGAGCAGAGGGAGAGGGAGAAGCAAGCTCCTTGCTGAGCAGGAAGCCTGAAGCAGGGCTCCATCCCAGGACCCTGTGATCATGATGAACTGAAGGCAGACGCTTAACTGACTGAGCCATCCAGGCCTCCTTTGTGTTCTTTTTTCTAAAGTCTCCCAGCTTTATAAGTTTTAGGCCCACAAAACCTGGATGTAATTCTATGGAGAGGAGGTGGCATATGCAAAGGTCCAGTGGTAGCAGGGTGGAACTTGGCTGTCTTTGAGGAATAGAAGCACAGAGAGGACAGGGAGAGGAGGAGAGGAAGGTATTGTCCATAATCCTATTGGACTTCTCACTGGCTATATGGCCAAACAGGAGAAGGAATCTTGGGATCATTACCCAGAAAGATCAAGGCCAAAGAAAGGACCTCATAAGTCTTTCTTCAACCTCCCACCAGTGCAGGAATCCTCTCTCTGACAGCTGCCCACTGACTCTGGCTCTGCATACCTCCTGCAAGGAAGAGCTCACCCCCTCCCCCAAACCCTATGCTATCATAAGTCAAAACCCTAACTGGGGGTTGTTCTTCTATTAAGCTAACCACTAACTGTCTTCAGTTCCCTCTTGGGTCCTCATCTTCCTTCAGACCCAGAAATAACTGGTTGCTGCCTACTTCGTTTTTTTTTTTTTTTAAGATTTTATTTATTTATTTGACAGAGAGACACAGTGAGAGAGGGAACACAAGCAGGGGGAGCAGGAGAGGGAGAAGCAGGCTTCCTGCCAAACAGGGAGCCTGATGNGAGGGAACACAAGCAGGGGGAGCAGGAGAGGGAGAAGCAGGCTTCCCACCGAGCAGGGAGCCTGATGCAGGGCTCAATCCCAGGCCCTGAGATCGTGACCTGAGCCGAAGGCAGACAGTTAACGACAGAGCCACCCAGGCACCCCTGGTTGCTACCTACTTCTGCCCATTTCATTATACCTCTGCTGACCCTTGAGGCCAGTGCTCAAGTTCTATTCTTGCCCAGAATAACCTGGCTTCCTTTGAAGATTTCTCTAACTTGACTTCCAAAGTCTTCCTTATCCATTAGCTCAATGATTTCTTAGCCACTCATACATATACGATGATGATGATGATGATGATGATGATAGCAACCACGAGTTGAGTGCCTAGCTATGTACCAGGCTCTATGCTGGGGGTCATTTATGCCTCATCATTAAGGCACTCCTACAAAACAGGTACAATTATGGAGCTCATTTCACATACGAGGGAACCAAGGTTCAAAGAGACTAAACAGCCTAGGTTACAGAGCATGAAGGTGGTGCAATCGGACTCTTTGACTTCAGAGCTCATGCTGTGAGTTACATTAAATGGCTAGAATTAGGGGCTCCAGTCTGTGCAGAGGAGAATAATCCTGCTTCAAGACTGTAACATGGGGGAACCTTGGTGACTCAGTCAGTTAAGCATCTGTCTTTGGCTCAGGTCATGATCTCAGGGTCCTGGGATCCAGCAGAGACATCAGGCTCCCTGCCCAGCGGGCAGTCTGTTTCTTTACCTCTCCCTTTGCCCTTCCCCCTTATGTATCTCCCCCACACACCCAGATAAATAAATAAAATCTTAAAAAAGACTTAACATAGACATCCTGCGTTTCTAGTCTGTTAACCTGTCCAGTGGATTGTGGATGGACTTGTCTTATAACTATATGAGCCTTAAATTCCACCTCTCCTCCTACATTCCACTCTATACACACACCCACATCCACACACCCACATCCACACCCACATGGGTATATACACACCCACATGTGCACAAACACACACAGACCTTCTATTGGTTCTGTTTCTCTGGAGAACCTGACTGACAAGGATCCTCTCTCCCCACCTCCAGCCTGCAGGTGTCTTAATGAGGCATCTAAGATCATGGTCCTATCAGCATGATATTCCCAATAAACTGGACCAATGTGATCTTTGTGGGATGGCGAGATGGTCCTGTGGACCTGGAGGACTGACCTGCTGAGGGACGGTGGTCACGGTGAGCTACTGTCCCTGTCAGTGACATCAAACTGATGTAGGAAAAACGCTGAGGTTCAAGCCGATGGCCAAGAAAGAATTCTTGAGACGTCTTCAGTGTGAAAGGTGGTTTTATTAAAGCACGGGGACAGGACCTGTGGGCAGAAAGCTGCGCTGGGGTCACAAGGAGCGGCCCATTACACTTCCAAGTCGGGAGGGGGTTAGGGAGAGCGTAAGGGTCTAAGGAATTTTGGAGACAAGGTTCCCAGGACCTTGAGGAGGCTAGCTATGGTTTGTAAAAGGTCATTTATTACTGTATATCAGTGGGCCATGTGCTTGGAGGATGATGGCCAACATGCATCTTGGGGGTACAGATAAAGGAAGTTCCCATAGGAATTTCTATATGTTAAAGTAGACTTGCAGCATCCGGGGGTGGGGGGGGCGGTGGGTTTAAGATTGCCCCTTGCCCTTAACAAAATATTAACGTCGAGGCAGCTGAGTTCCTAGAGGAAGGTCACTCTGCCTGTTTCAAGGACTTGTCCGTGGGCTGTAAGAGGTAAGGAAATAAATTAATTTTTCATTGGCCTTTGTTTCCCACATCAAAACTACTCTGGTAGGAGAGTATTATTCCACTAACTGTGCAACATTGGGTAAGTCGCTTCCCTTCTCTCAGTCTGTTTTCTCCTCTGTAAAACGAGAGGGCGGGTTTGATGACCTTCAAGGACCCTGTTATACCTTCTAGTCCCAACTGGGGCACAGGCCGGAGCCCTGTGGGATATTGACAACCTGTCCATTTCTCTCAGGTTGTCTTCCTTGAGAGACAGAGCTGACAAGGCAGCCCTCGGTCAGCTGTGCAGCTAACATGCAGCCAGAGGCGGCAAACACCACGATCGAGGGCACGGACCCTAGCAGATGGCCAGACTCGGAGTCCGAGATCCACCAGCCCCGGCTGTGAGTACACCTGGAGCAACTCACTCCGGCTCTCGCAGCCTGTGTCCTCATCTGCCAAACGAAGACCAGCGTCCCCACCTCAAAGGACGGAGGATTAAATGAGATCCTGATTATAGAGTGCCTGTCACATCGGAGCTACCTGAGGAGTTTCTAGGCCTCCTTTCTCCCTGAGTCCGCGTGGTCACGATCTTTCAGAGCTTCAGTGTCTTCACACACAGTCCCAGTGACTTCACATACTGCTTTGATTTACTGAAAGTTTTCTGCAAGAGACAGGTTCACGATCATCTTTGGCACTAGGAAAACAGGAATGAAAGGGCTCCATAGGGCAGCCAGTGAGTCTAGTGAAGGATAGACACTCATTCCCTTAAGCACAGGGGT
>LNAC01000202.1:954788-974872 GCA_002007465.1 Ailurus styani | reverse complement strand
GAGGGGGTGGGGGGTGGGCAAGAATGGGCCAAAAGAGCAGAGGGGAGCCCCTGAGAACTGATTATTTGGGGTCCCTGTTGTTCCCTGGGGTTCCTTCTGGGGGGAGAGAAGTGAAGTTTGTGGCAAAGAGAGACTCGCAATAGGAAAGGCCCCAGGGCTGGTGGTGCCCCTGCCCCAGGCCCTCCTGGCTCAGGAAGGGGAGGGAGAGCCACTCATCAGGCACCTGACCCCTTGGGCGCCCCTCCCAGCCTCAGCTGGGCCCTGCTAAAGGCCAGGCTGCACCTGGTAGCAAGGAGCTCAGAGCAGGGTCTGCGGAACCTAGGCAGGTGCAGCCTGGGGCAAAGTGGGAACCAGCCTGCCTTTGTGTGCTTTCCTCCCCGGCCCCTACCCCTGCTGATCCCTCAGGGAGCCGAGCCTCGCCCCCCACCGCAGCCCATCGCAACAACTATTTACACCTGCTCTGCCCTTCGTGCTTCATGCTTCGCCAAACAGGCGGCACTCCCCACCCCCACCCCCTCCCCATGGGACCCTCTAACGGCCTGCAAGGGAGGAGGCAGAGGGGACAGAGCCTGGCCGATGGCCACCTTTGTCTTATTGTCCCAGGAGAACAGGGCCCAGAGCGGGGCCAGTGTATGCGTCTGCCTCCTCCGGCAGACCAAGAGCAACTCGAGGTGAAGGACCAGGTCTCCATCACTGGGTCATTCATCCCAGGCGGAGAAAACAGCAGATGCAAAGGTCCTGAGGCAGGAATGTACCTGGCATGTTGGAGAACAATCTCGGTCAGTGAGCGGAGAGCAGTGAGAAGAATTACAGGCGAGTTGAAGAAATGGGCCCTAGCCAGGTCACATGAGGCCTTGCAGACCATGAAAACAAGTCTGGCTTTTATTCCAGTTGCTGAGGCATTCACTGGAAGGTGCCTGCTCTGAGAGGAGATACGAAGAAGACAATAGCCAGGAAGACAATAGCCTCGTGCTCCGGCCTCCAATGTTGGAGGCAGACAGTCCCAGAGAGTGTGACCGTGCTGACGTGGGCCTCCCTGGGGCTGTGGGAGGACAGAGGGGGCCCTGCCCCCGCCCGGGGGGCCAAAGAGTACTTCCGGGGGGTGGGGGGAGAGAATTTCTGCTGAGACCCGGGGCTGAACCAGAGTCAGCCAGTTGGAAAGAGAATGAAAGGGAGGGACAGGAAGGGGCATTGCAGGCAGAGGGAGCGGCAGGTGCCAAGGATGCCTGAGAAGAGGGAGAGCAGCGGGGGCTGGGGGTTGGGGGTACCTTCGGGGACCTTAAGGAGTTAAGTGTGTCTGGGCAGAAAGATGCAATCTGGGGCTGTCTGGGTGGCAGGGGGGCCGTGGGGGTAGCCAGCAGGGGTCTGCTGCTCTCACTGAATGTACTGAGAGCCATTCTCTCTGTCCACAAGCCTTCTGCTGCCGGAGCTCTGCGGGCCGCCTCCAGTCCCTCCCGTCCTGTTGCGTGGTGACCAGTCCCTCAGTGCTGAGCGTTTAGGGTCGCTCTCGTTTTTCCCTACTACAGACAATGCTGTGATGGGGCGCCTGGCTGGCTCAGTTGGTTAGGTGGCCAACTCTTGGTTTCGGCTCATGATCTCAGGGTCTTGGGATGGAGCCCCGCCTCAGGCTCCACGCTCCGTGAGGAGTCTGCGTGAGGATCCTCTCTCTCCCCTGCACTCTGTCCCTCCTCCCCACTCACATGTGGGCATGCACATTGTCTCTCCCAAATAAATCTTTTCAGAGAGATGCTGTGATGAACATCTTGTCCATACCTCTCTGTGCACATGTATGAGTGTCTCTGGACAGTACAGATGGGAAGTCCTGGGGGCTGCCCCGTGGACAGTTTGAGCCGGATCTGTTTGCCAAACCAGTCCTGGGCCCTCGCGGGCACTTTTGTGGGTGGGACGAGTGTGCCCTTGAGGGGCCCTGGACAGGGCGATGCTGCGAGAAGGCTTGAGGGAGTGATAAAGAACCCAGACCAGGATGACCGCTGACTGCCCAAGCCAGATGAAGGGAGGGAGGAGCGCCCAGTCCTGGGCCCCCCATGACCCGTTGCTCTATGTTTATCTGTCCAGCTGGCCTGTGGCACTGGCTCCCGGCCCTTCCCAAGGAGGTGACAAAAGGACTCCAGGTGCAGGTCTTAAAAGTTGGGGTACCAGATGTGGGGTTCACCTCCTTCACTCTTCAGGGAAAAGCTCGGAGGTCTTGAGTTCCCTCTCATTTGTGGGTCTACTCCCTAGGAGTGAGGTCCGCGGTGAGACTGTGTTTCTTAGCCTCTCCTACCTGCCTTGATGTGGGTTCTCCTTCACCTGATGGGTGGGAGTCCTTCAGCTAATCGTTCCCACCTGTTGCTGCAGACCCCATGTCCGTGGGAAGAGAGCTCAGAACCCTTCCATGTTGGCTACCATCTTGAACCAGAACTACGACAAAAGTGGGTTCACCTCACAGCTGTGCCACCAAAGAGCTGAGTGACCTCAGGCCAATTACTCCAACTCTCTGAGCCACATGTCTGCAGCTGTATAATAGGGAAAATAACCCAACAGCGTTATCATGGAAGTTGGGTGACATTAACAAGTACCCGGCCCACGGTCCAAGCTCACGGTCAATGACGGTATGTATTTCCATTGTCGCCTTGGGTCGCCAGCCTTTTTGGAAAACTTATAGCAGCTTTATAGAGAGAAATTTCACATGCCTTACAATGTGCTCATTAAAGTGTGCAATTCAATGGTTTTTAGCATATTTTTCACAATCACTTTTGGAACCTTTCATCACCCCCCAGAGAAACTCCAGTCACCCCCTAGCTCTCCTGATCTCCCGCCCCTGCCAGCCCCAGGCGACCCCAGTTTACTTTCCGTCTCTCTGTATCTGCCTATTCCGGACATTCCAAATAAATGGACACACACAATGGAAATCTTACAAAGTCTTTTGTGACTGGCTTCTTTCACTTAACATACTGTTTTCATGGTTTGTCCATGTTGTAGCATGAATCTGTACTTCATTCCTTGGTATTTTTGACCAATATTCCATTGCGTGGCTAGACCACGGGTCATGTACCCATTCATCAGTTGAAGGACACTTGGATTTTTCCACCTTTTGGCTCTTATGAATAATGCTGCTGTGAATATTTATGTATGAACATGTTTTCATTTCTCCTGGGCATAGACCTAGGAGAGGAATTTCTGGGTCACATGGTAACTCTATGTTTAACCTTTTGAAGAACGGCCAGACTGATTTCTAAAGCAGCTGCATGGCCTTACATCCCTAGTGGCAGCGTATGAAGGTTCTAATTGGTTCTAATTTCTCCACATCCTTACCAGCTCCTGCCATGGGCTTTTTGATTATAGCCATCCTAGTGGGTGTGTCGTGGGATCTCACTGAGCTTTGGGCGTGCATTTCCTGGATGGCCAATGTCTCCATCTTTTTCAACGGAATCTGCTCCGTTGCCAGGGACAGATAATCCTGGAATATCCCTTTCCTGATATGGAAACACGAAACTGTCCCCCAAAAAGGAAAAAAATCTTACCTGGAAAAAGATGTCTGTTATTACTTTATAACATTCCTTAAGCTGGCTAGTCCATAAATGGATATTTCCCTGTTTGGGGACATTGATAGTTTCTAATTTTCTTCTATTATCTTCAATAATTATAAAGACTGGTTGTCACATGGGAAAAGCTCACAAGAACTAAACAAAAGCAGGATTGCAAAAATACTCAGTTTTGTCAACATCGCTGAAAACAATGTATGTTTCTTAATTCATCCAAATGTGTTTTGACCACCACGGTGTGCTCCAAGCCCCGAGCGAGCTGACGGATGGACAAGGTCTGGAAAGGAACAGCAACGATGCAGAGACTGCTTGCGGGAGGGAGGGGGTGGAGCCCGGGGTGATAGATTCCCCACCTTTCCCCACTTCTATTTCTAAACTTTCTTGACTGTTGTTTTAGTGCCCGTGCAATGATAAGACCAAGGGAAAGAAGAAGAAATGATTGATCTAAGGATGCTGGGCATAATATTTCTTGAGCCAGATCCTTCAAAGCTATTATTTTCTGGAATCTCCACACCACTTGGGAGGTTGATAATACAGTAACTACTATTACAGCACTTACCATGTGCCTGGCACTGTCCCCCCCACCCCCCGTGAGGTGCCACCTGTTGTCCCCACGTTACACGGGAGGAAGCCGAGGCAGGGCAAGGAGGTGCGAAGCCTTTGGTGATCTGTCTTTGCCCATTACCCATACGTGCGCAGAGCTGCGCAGCAACTCATGTTCACAAGCAGATCCCCATCAGGACCCTTGGCCACACCCGGCGGCCACACCTAAGATTCACAAGTGCTCTCACATGCAGGACGGCTCATATCCACAGGCGTGTCCACATGAACCCCGTGCACGCACGTATCCAGGGGCACTGAGGCCCTACACTTTTGGACTCATGTCTTAGAGTGGGAAAACGGGGTGCAGATAAAGGGGTCAAAGTCCAACTCTTGCCTCCTCCCTGCACCCCCAAAGCACCAGCTGCTACTAGCCAGTGTGTACAGGATGGGGTGAGGCATAGACAGGTGCCTATAGGCTCAAAGGGCAGCAATGACCTTGCACTAGAAACCAAGGGCCACCTACTAACTTCTAGATGGGGTTACAGCAACTAAAGGGCCTTATCTGCCTGGGAGGGGGTGCAGCCTGAACTGAGGGCCTACAGACAACATGCCTAACCTTGTGCCAGGAGCTCCAGGGGCTGCACAAAAGAGGGCATGACCCAGGTCCTCCAGGGGTCCCCAAGGGATCAGGAAGACAAGATTCACACCTAGAGGTGGCTTCACATAGTGGTCAATGGCAAGCACGTTAGTGACAGACTGCCTGGCTTAGGATCTTGGTTCTACCATTTACTGGCTGTGTGATCTGAGCAAGTTAGTTAACTGATGGGGGCCTCAGTTTTCCCATCTATAAAATGGGGGAAATTCTAACACCTACCCCTGAGGATTGTTGCTTAACAATCCTCAATTTACTACATAAATAGAAATTTGCAAAATAAGCCGTTTTGGGCCAAGGGGGGTTGGGGATGAAGGACAGACACTGAGTAGAAAGAATTCCTCAGAATGTGGCCCCTGCATCCCACTAGCTGGGTAACCACGGATGAGTCACACAACCTCTCTGAACCTCAGCTCCTCATTTGTACACTTTGCAGAAATTATTCTTGATCACTAAATAAATTTTTTTGAGGACCTACTAAGTGCCACACACAGTGCCAGACACAGAGAACATGGCAGCGAGCAAGGCAGACAGTCCCTGCCTGCAGGGAGCCTATGGATTTAGAGGGAGAATAAAGGAAAAATATCCGGTGCATAGCAGGTGCCCATTGTTCCTTCTTTTCTCCCTCGTCTACCGTTGTGAAGACAACGCATCAACACGATAGAGAGTTTGGAGAACACAGACAGGCTGAGGTGGGGGAGACCTAGCACCCCGAATCTCACCACCCCCAACAAAACTATTAATTTCATTTTTGCTAATCAAGCCAGTATAGGGCTTGCCTCATGGTGAGTTGCTTTAAAAAGCATTTGGAGTAATCAATCGATTGCATTTGTGATCAGCAGGAAATAGCTGATTACCCTGTAGCATACTTGATGGAAAAACCATTATGACCAGCCCTCTGCGCACAGAGACCTTTCCCTTCTAGGAGCTGTCACATTTCCATTTTATAGAAAACGAAGCTGAGGTTCAGAGAGGGCAAGTCACCTGCCCAAGGTCACACAGTAAGATGTGAAGAGCCAGCTTCAGAAGCTGGTGCTCTTTTGCCCACACTGTCTCGGGCTGTGGGATGCAGTCAAGGATGGACAGTAGGGCTTCGGGCATGGTGACCTGACTGCCTTTCGATTTATTGAAGTTCAGGGTTTGGGGAATCTTTGTGAGCCAGGCCTAGGAACACAGGATAATTGCCAGGCTCTTAGATGGTCTTAGGGGTCTCTCCTGAGTCCAGAAACCCCTCACTCTGACCTCCTTGGGAGCCTGGGGGACCTGCTTAGCCAGGGGTCAGAGCGCAGGACAAGTTCCTGATTTCTGGTGCCCTCTGGTGGCCAAAGAGCCCAAACACAAACCTCTGGATTCCCCCCTGCTGCTGCTAATGATGGTTGCCCCATCAGGGCTTACCCCGTGCAGGCACTTTGACTCCCAATTTCATGTAATTCCTGCAATCACTGTCTCATGGTGGGAATTATTATCACCACTTGATAAAAATAATCTGAGACTTGGGAAAATGACTTACCGAGGGCATATCACTGGTCGAGGCAGAGCCGGGAGGTAAGCCCTTGATGCTTAAAGAGAGCATCGTCAAGGAAGCCTTCCTGCAGAGAGAGAGCAAATTTAGGCTACAGAGGCCTTGAATGTCAGAGTGACATTCAAGCTGGATTTCTTTGGCGGGCAGTGGGGGCGCTATGGGAGGTTTCAGAGCAGAGGGAGGATTTGAGTATAATCGTCAATTAAGCAAGAGTTGAATGTCACATAGGACGACAGAGCCCTATGCAGAGGTGGCAGGGGCCCGACTGGCTCGGGGGAAACTGCCCTCTGCCGGCACCACCAAATAGCTGGTGCTCAAGCCATGTGGTTGTAGGAGTCCCCTCCGTTTCCGTGCTCCTGTCTACAGGGTCCCTGGGGGAGGAGGGGGAGTCCAGGCTAGGAGAGTCCAAATGCCTCAGTGGGTGTTCAGCCTGGGTTAATTCAACACTCTTGTGTGCCCAGCCCCGTGTGGGGAGAGATGGGGGTTCCGGTTAAGCAGGGGGCGGGATGGGTGTGATGGTCCCAGCCCCTGAAGTGAGGTGGCCCTTCCCCAGAAAAGGAAATGGAAGCTGGCTGGGCAGCGGAGGCCCCACGAACATCCAGGTGCACCTCTGCCTCCTTTACTAGGCTGCACGCCTCCCTTTCTCGCTCCTCCAGGAGTAAAAAACCCCCAAGCCCCCACCCCCCCAGCTACCTTTCATTTAGCCCTTGTGTGTGACAGCCCCTGGGAAGCTTTTTCATGTCCCCTCAGTTGATTGTCCCTCCAGCAAACCTGGGGTCAGAGGAATGGCTGACGACTTCCATTTTACACGTAGGAGGTGGAGTTTCCACAGGGCTGAAGTTGCTTACCCAGGTCACCGGCAGTGAATGGTGGACCTGAGATCTGCCGGGCTCCCTCTCTGCAGGCCCCGCCTCCTCTGCAGGTCCAAGCCGAGGCGGCAAAACTCAGCGCTGCCAGCAGAGGGAGCCATGCCCTCAAAGATAAGCCCTGCTTCCCAGGCCCCAGGCCCTCAGAATTCTTGCAGGAACAGGGTTCTGAAACACCAGGCCTCGGGCACCCCCGCGTCCCAGGTTCAAGTGGGGCCTGGGGAGCCCAGAGCCGTGTGCAGAGGAATACAAAACAGCCCTCAAATGAGGTGAACCTGTGGTTCACAGAAAAGGAAACACAATGGTTTTTAACATATAAAGAGATGTTTAGCTCACTCCTAATCAGAGAAACCTGAGTTAAATCCACAGCAAGCAGGCTCTTGTGATCTATCAAACTGACAGGTGTGCAGGCGAGGGAAACGTGCCCACATACACTGCAGGAGGATTAAAACTTGGTGTAACACCTACAGAAGGCAGTTTGGTAGTATCTCTCAGAAGTGCAAGTTCAGGGCGCCTGGGTGGTTCGGTTGGTGAAGTGTCTGCCTTCAGCTCAGGTCATGATTCCCGGGTCATGGAATCGAGTCCTGTATCCGGCTTCTTGCTCTGCAGGGAGCCTGCTTCTCCCTCTGCCTGCTTTTCCCTCTGCTTGTGCTCTCTCTCTCTCTGACAAATAAATAAATAAAATACTAAAAAAAAGAAGAAGAAGAAGGCAAGATCACATGCATCCAACGGGAATGCCTTAGTCATGAATATAAAGGCTTGTACTAGCCCTGCAGTATTCAATACGGTGCCCACCAGCCACATGTGGTTATGGAGCGCTCAGAGCTCGCTAGTCCGGGTTGAGATGCGCTGTTACACCAGATTTTGTTAGTGTGAAAAAAAAAGTGAAATAACTCTTCAATAGTTTTTTTTATATTGATGCTGTGTTGAAATGATATTTTCGATAGATTGGGTTAAATAATTTTTCAAGGTAACTATACTCGTTTCTTTTTACTCTTAAAACATGTCCACTAGAAAACTTCAAGTTATATCAGTGGTTTGCATTTGTGGCTTCAAATTTTCTTTCTTTCTTTTTCTTTCTTTCTTTTTTTTTTTTGGTAGTAAGATACATATAACATCGGATTTATCATTTTCACCATTTCTAATGGTGCAGCTCAATGGCATCAGGAACATTCACGCAGTTGTGCGACCATCACCACCAACCCCCTCCAAAACTTTTTCACCCTCCTCTACAGCAGCTCAGCCCCATTAAACTACAGCTCCCCATCCCCTCCTCCTCCTGGGCCCTGGAAGCCACCATTCTAGTCCCCGCCTCTCTAAACCTGACTGTTCTAGGTAAGACAATATTTGTCCTTTTGAGTCTGGCTCATTTCACCCAGCATAACGTCTTCAAGGCTCACGGGGCAGCATGTGATATTCCATCGTATTTAAGCACCCTTTTATCTACTCATCAGCTGGTGGACCTTTGGGTTGCTTTCCACCCTTTGGCTGCTGTCACAAATGCGGCGATGAACGTTTATGTGCAAATATCTATTCAAGTCCCTGCTTTCGATTCTTGAGTGTATATTGGAAGAGATGTTGTTGAACAGCACTTTACTAGTGATTTCCTTTAGCAGCCCTGTTGGAAATGTCCCCAAACTGGGAACTGCCCACATGCCCATCAACAGTAGCAGGGATAAGCAAACCCTGGTGGTATTTGCATGCAACAGTGCTGTGAGAATGAATGACCATGTGTCTGCCACGGTGTGGACGAAGCTCACACAGAACGTACGCGCCTTGGGCATCCACTTACACGGGGCTTCTGGGGACAGATGGGGGTGGTGGGGGTGCCGCAATGTGAATGTACTTAGTGCCCCTGAACCATACACTGAAAAATGGTCAAAATGGCAAATTTTATATTATGCATGCATATTTTGCCACAATTAAAACTTCTAAAAAGGGAGATGCCTATAAGGAAAGGTGAGGAAAATATTCGAGACACAGTGGGTAATAAAAGTCAAGGGGAGAAGAGAGTGTAAGGAGCGTTTCCATTTGTTTAAATATATCAAAATGTTACACGGAAGACACGGCGATAGGACAGAAGTGACTTTCCAGACCAGATCGCCACGTACAAGGGAGTCCCAAAGGAGGTGGGTGGGACACGTCTCCCCTGTCTTCACCCCTCATCCCTTAGTGAAAGGGGGAGGGGACTTGGTCAGGTGCCACACAGGAAGAGAGGCCTGAGAGACCCCCACCTCCCCCCAAGCCGAGAAGGCCAAACAGAGACTGAGCATCCCTATGCCGGGCCGGGGACCTGGGAGGGTTTCTGGATCGGAGGGGACTGGGGGGCGGGGGCTGGCAGGGGGTCATCTTGGGTCCTATTCCAAGCAGTTGGAGATGGACGTAGATTCCTAGGGCTGAGCAAGGAGTGGCAAGTGAGCCCCGGGAGGAGAGGAGCACCCACCCAGGTCAAGGATGAGAGGAGCCTGCAGCAATGGCCAAATTCATGGATCCCACAGCACCATCCCATGATGGAAAAGGGGCAGCTTGAAGGATCTCTGCTAGATCACCGGAAGCCAGCCAGGACGGCTGCAGCTCTGGTCAGGTCTTCCCTCTCCCCTGGCCACCTCTGCCTGGTCCCCCTCAGCCCCGCCTGCAGGGAAGGGGAGGAGGAGGGAAGAAGGGGCCCCCACCCCACCTCCCACCATCCCCACTGCAGGGAAGAAGCAGGAGAGAAGGTCTAAACCCAAATCAGATTGGCAGTTCTCCTGAGCGTCTTGACTGGACATTGAAAATTTGAGTGGAGATCATGTTTGTGACTGAAAATGGCAAGGAACTGTCTGCTACCTAAAAGCTGTTGAGATAACATGGCTCCGTTCCATGTGCTCTCCCATGTCCAAGTGGCTGCAGAGGAACGAGAGGAAGCAGAGAGGGAGGGAGAGAGAGAGACAGAGGGAAGCTGAAAGGTCTCTTAAGGCCACGCCCAGAACCAGCACAAGGTTGCTTCTGTCACATTCTACTGACCAAAGAGAGATCCAAGGCCAACCCATATTTGAAGGAAAAAGGGGAATAGGGGAGTTAGGTCAAAGTCACATTGCAAAGGGGCATGGGAACAGTAGGAAATGGAGAGTTGAGTCCACTTTCATAACCAGTCTACCAAGTCTACCTTGCTTCCCTTGCAAGGGAGGCTGGGAAATGTAGGCCAGCTGAGTGTCCAGAAAGAACCCCGCGTAGGCCAGGGTTACTGGACTCTACCACACCTGCCCCTTCCCTGCTGGTGCCCGTGTAGGCACACGCCTAGGTAGGCACACACCTCCTGCGCTCTCCACCCAGCCGGGGGGCTTAGCGAGAGCCTCTCTCCTCAGGGCTAGAGGTCCTGACTCCCCATCTGTGCGACCACTCGCTTCTGCTCCTGGGAAATCCAATCCTCATCTGTAAAATGGGGATATAACAATCATAACTGCCTTCCCTGGACATGGTGGTGATGAAGGCACTCTTCAGTTCACAAAAGCCTCAGATTTTGCAAAGAACTGAACAATGCTGTGCCCTCAAAAGCATTAAGTCACGAGAGGACACAAGAAATCAAGACCTGTGTGCAGACCCAGGGAGATGTGTTAACAGGGGAGCGATCAGAGGAGCTGCTGCAGCACAGATTTCTGCAGCCAAACCTTGACAGGTGATGAGCAGAATCGGAATAGATCCAGGAGTCAGGGAATGGCATGGCAGGGAGGAAGAACAGCACACACAAAGGTGTAGAGGCTGGAACACATGTGGTATGTTAAAAGGTCCCATGCCCTACTATTTAAAGCAGAAATTCCCAAAGGGTGGGATGTTGGCTGGGCCAGGGGCTGACGCACACTTACATGCTTGTTCCTTGGCAGGATGGGTCTGAAAAAGGGGGGGGAAGAAGAATGAGAGATTGAAAACAGATTATTGGGGAGAAAAGTATTTCAGGCTCGAGACAACTGTCTCTGCAATCTGTGGCTCCCATCCCACCCATTTCCCAGCCCTGACACAAGCCTGGCTGGAAGAAGGTGTTTCTCCTGGGATTGTTCAAGCTGAGGGCCTGGCTGGCAGGAGACTAAAGCCTACCCCATTCCTGCCTGGGTGCCAAACTCTGCACGAGGCTTAAATATACCCGCAGCCTGACAATGTGCCTTAAGCCACGTGAAATGCTCCTCATGATATCTTCTGTTATTGTACCCAGTTCCCAGATGAGTAAACTGAGGCTTAGAGAGGTTAACTGGCTTACCCACAGCCACATAGCCAGCCAAGGGTGAACTTGACCCATTCCATTGCCTTAACCTGGGCCTGGGGTGCAGACAGAGCAGGGAGATGTTTAGAACAGTGAGAAAGAGTGTTCTAGGGGTACAGGGTATAGTGTGTAAGGTGGTAACGTGCAGTGAGTGTTTGACTCAAAAGGCAGATTTGGGGGCTGTTTGTTATAGCAGCATGACTTAGCCTATCCTGACTGATACAAGTTGTGATAAACGAAGTTACATGTAAGTCCTAAAAAGGTTAGGACTTCCCCATCTTCCTCTCAGAAGGAGCATTTTTTAAAAAACTGTAATTTTTAAATTTAAAAAAAAAGATTTATTTATTCACTTGAGATAGAGAGGGAGAGAGAGTTGGGGGAGGGGCAGGGGGAGACAAGAAGACTCCCCACAGAGCACAGAGCCCAACGTGGGGCTGGATCCTCAGACCCTGAGATCACGACCTGAGCCCAAATCAAGAGTCAGACGCTGAACTGACTGAGCCACCCAGGCACCCCTAAAATCTGTAACTTTTAAATTTTGCCAAAATGCACGTAACATAAAATTTTCCATCTTAATATTTGAAAATGTCCAGGCCTGTGGCATTACGCGCATTCCCATGATTATGCTGCCATTGCCAGCACCCATCCCCAGAGCTCTCTTCGTCCTGAGAAGCTCAGACTCTGTTCCCATTAAACACGGACTTCTCATTCCCCTGCCCCGGCCCTGGCCCACCACCCTTCTACTTTCTGTCTCTACGATCCCGTCTGCTCTAGGCACCTCACACAAGTGGAATCACACAGCACTGGTCCTCTCATGGCTGGCTTCCTTCACTCGGCAGAACGTCCTCATGGTTCATCCACGTCGTAGCCTGGGTCAGAACGTTCTCCCTTTTGAAGGCTGAGTACTATTCCATTGCACGTATAGACCACATTCTGCTTATCCATTCATCCATCCATGGACACTTGGGCTGCTTCCACCTTTTGCCTGTTGGGAATAATGCTATAAATATGGGTGCACAGATAGCTGGGGCAGCATTTTTTTTTTTAGATTTTATTTATTTATTTGACAGAGAGAGAGATCACAAGTAGGCAGAGGGCAGGCAGAGAGAGAGGGGGAAGCAGGCTCCCTGCTGAGCAGAGAGCCCAACGACGACTTGGGGCTTGATCCCAAGACCCTGAGATCATGACCTGAGCTGAAGGCAGAGGCTTTAACCCACTGAACCACCCAGGCGCCCTGGAGCAGCATTTTTAAGCAACGTTGCCGGGGGAGGGTGGATACACGCACTGATCAAGAAGCCAGGAGACTCAAGGACTCCAGGCTCCACCACTAACTTGCTGTGTCGTTTTGGGTACATGGCTTTTTGCATCTGATTCAAACTTTCCTCACTCTGTTGCCTACCTCGCGGTAGCGTGCTGAGACCCAGTGAGACGGTGCAGTGTGGACGCTCTCTGTGAAGGGAAGCCACGAGGGACTGTTCTTGCTGTGACTCAGTGGGGGGAGGGCAATGATTTCCCAAAGGCATGAGTCACTCATGGTGGAATTCCAGGCATCAGGAGATGCAGTTCTGGGCAGCAGAGACCAGATTCCACACAGAGCCGTGACCCTGACCCTGAGCCTGTGAGGGAGTCACACCCTCTCTCCTTGGCCGCTGGCTGTTGTGAGGAAGGAGTCCGTGAATGTCCTACCGTATGGCCCATAGGGTAGACCCCGCAGTCCCGTTGCCTCACGTGATTGTTAAGGAGGCTCAGAAGGGGTGATACACTTGCCCAGGGCCACAGAGTCAGAGAGCAGTGGAGGCCAGACTGGAACTCGAAGCTCCTGACCCCCAGGCCTGCACCACACTGCCTCCCACGTGGATCCAGTTCTAGGAAGAGGGTATAGGAACTGGACTCTGGAAGAGCAACTGGGGTAGGGAAAGAAGGGGACCCAAAGGACCTCAAGGAGAAGGTGGAACTCTCTTCTCTGGTGTCTCATGGAGACTGACCTAAGAACCTTTCAACTTGCAGCCCTCTCTGTACTTTGCAAAATCCTGAGACCACTAGTGATATAATAATTACTACTATTACCTGAACCCTTCCTAAGTCCCAGGCTTAGAGCTGAGCATGTCACATGCCTGGTCCACTTTCATCCCCCCTGGGAGCTAGGAACCCAGGGAAGGGTGCCTGTGGACTCTGTGCCCTGAGGTGCAATGATTGCTTCAGCTGAATTCGGTTACCGCTGTGAGGAAGAGGCAGGGGGGCACGACTGTGCCCATTGTTCGGGTGGGAACACGGAGGCTTGGAGGAGATGCATGGGACGTGAGCAAGAGGTGGACTCGGGGCTGGGCCAGGGCAGGCTTCTCCGTCCAGCGTGTCCGCTCCTGGGAAGAGAAAGCTCCTCCAGGAGTGGCCCGGCCCCTGCCAAACCACAGCAGGATGGGGCGGGGGTGGTGGCAGGACCTAACTGCGGTCTCCCTCCACCCAGCAGTGACCACAGCGGCCAGACACAAGGAGCGCTAACTGGGCTCACGGCCTTCGGCTGGACACCTTACCGTGATGATTTTATTCCATCTTCACCCATGTTGAAGGAATCCACTTTCCTCCCCCGCATTAAGTTCAGGGAGGGGAGCTCACAGCGCCCAAGCCGAGGCCCCAGAAGCAGCCGGAGCAATCCCTGCTCAGCCAGCTAGGCCCAAGGCTCTGGAAAGCCCATTTGCCAAGGGTCCCCAAATACACGGTTCTCAGAAACCCACATTCCTCAAGTGGATTCGACAGCCTCCCCGGTTCTCTGCTGCCCACGGGATGATCCACAGGGTGTGGATCATCCGAGCACAGAGGACTGAGCCAGCAGAGGGGCCGGCGACCCCACTGACAGCAGGTTGGCCCAGACAAACGTGGCTATCGACAGAAGCCCTCCCCTCCCTGCACGTGTGTCCTAGGCGCAATCCATCTGGGGCTCTGGATCCAACTCCAGTCCAGAACCCATTGCCCACTCGCTTTCCTGCCTCCAACCTTCTCTCTAGAGCCTTGCCTCTGTTCTAGTATGGGGTGGGCAATGTGCCCAAGAAATCTCTTCCCCAGCCCCAGGGGGTAAGCCATTCAAGCTTCTCCAGTCCCCTTGGCTGGTTTCAGGGACGGGCATGTGTATTGGCTGGGTTAAGTCATGTTAGTCGCTGTAACAAATACCTCTAAGATTTCAGCAGCTTTCTGCCACAAATGTCCGATTTTTCCTCCCACACTGGGATGAGAAGTCTTGGCAGGAGGACTGTGCTCTCTGCTGTCCTTTAGGGCCTGAGGCTCTTCCTGTCCTGTGACTCTGCCTTCCTTACCCATCCAGAGTCCTCTCCATTCAGCAGGCAGATGGGGAAAGAGAGCAAGATCATAGACCAGACCTAAAAATGATGCATTTATTTTTGTTCATATCCCATTGGCCAGGCCCTGTCACATGACCACACCTAACTGCAAAGGAGGCTACGAATCAGCCTCGCATAAAGAAGATGACTATTGGTGAGCACTAGCAGGCTTCCACGAGAATGTAACCCAGTTCTTGCCAAGGAGACACAAAGTCTGCTGGGGTTTCTGAGCAGGGCTTGCCTCAAGTTTAAGAAGTTGCGTGGGGAGAAGTTCCTCCATTCTTCCCCTTTAGGTGGTTGTGTGAGGATATGATGTCTGAAACTTTGGCAGCCGTGTTGAGACCATGAGGCGCCAAGCCTGAGTGCTAAAGCCAACACACTGTGGATGCTGGAGCTGGGGTGTGCATCCTGGATGCCGTCACTCAGCCTCTGGACTAACCAATCCCGGAATGACCCAACCTGTGGATTTCTTGACCCCAGAGGTCCTCACAGTTGAAGTCAGGAGTATCAGGGTGGGTATTCTATCACTTGTACCCTAAAACCTCCTACCTGACCTATACTCAGGAGTGAATGCTGAAAACACCGAAGCCATTCCATATGGTGTTGTGCTTATTTGGGGGAAGGGATGGGGAGCGTACAGCAGTTCAAACACGAAATGAACAACTACTATGTGCCAGGCCCTTGATATACACAGTGTCTGTGTATGTCTGGATTCCAGTCTTGGCTCCATCACCTCACCAGCCCGTGACCTTGGGCAAGTCACTCAACCCAACCTCTCTGTGCCACAGTTTCTCCATCACTAATAGTGGGGTGCTTATAAATACTCCACCTACTCAGTAGGGGAGTAAAGGTCCAATTCGGGTCAAGTGTTTACCATGTTTTCAGTGAACATGAGCTAAAAGATCCTGACCAGACCCTGAGAGGTGTGAGGAATATCAACCCCATTGGAGAGATGGGGAATCTGAAGTTTAAGGAAGTGAAGCCCAAGGGCATACGAATACGAAGAGGCAGAAGCTGGATCCGCACCCAGGTCTAGCTGAGCACCTACTATGTGCCCAGTGCTGTGGCAGATGTTGATTTCGTCAGCCCACTGGATGTGCAGGGCTGCCCCGCACAGGAGGTGGTGTTCTTGTTGCTATGACTACTCACTCCTACCAAACACAGGGGAAAACCATGGCTCAGGGAGGTGAGGAGACTTGCCTACAAGCAGGGTCAAGAGTCAGCATTTGAGCCTAGGCGTGGATCCAAGCCTTTCTGCTTTCTGCTATTTATAAGGCTCCCTCACAGGGACCCGCAGACTATGATGGCGGAGTCTCGGGCATTGGAGGAATATCATGATTGGCCCCCAGGGCTGTCCAGGGGCTCCTGAACTCCTTCCCCAAAGCTGGCTGCCAGTTCAGCCTGTCTCCAAGGTTGTCCTGGTGATGGCTGCAGGAAAATAAGCAGGATCTGGAGTGAAAGAGCCTGTGAGAGGGAAAGTTTGACTCACTTTATAAAAGCAGAACTTTTTTGAGCTGATCCATAACAGAGTAGGCTGTCCGGGTAGGTGATGAGTTCTTCGGTCCTGGGAGAGTACAAGCAAAGACTGGTGGCCAATCTTCTTCTTCTGTGAAGAAGATTGTAGAGGTAACTCCTGCTTGGAAAATGATACTGGATTCAAAGAGCTTTCAGTTTTGAAAATCTATGATGGTCAGATTCTCAGACTCCAACCTAGGACTGCACAAGACTCGAAACCTAGGAGTCTAGGATCGTATGCATTTCCCCCCTTTGTGTTTTCTGTTCCCTCTTCAGATGGTTGGACTATTGACTCAGGAGAGGGATCTTTCAGTAAAAGCAGAGCATCGCTTTTCAGGTTTCAAAAGCCTTTGGGACGGTGGCTGTGCCATCAGTCTGGATCCTGGGGTGAGGGGCCACAAAGCCGGGCTGCAGAGGCCTGAGGGGGCACGCAGCACAAATAACTGAGAAACAAGCTCTGGGGGTGCTTGTTACCGCACCGTGACCTAGCTGACCCTGACGGATGCACATGTCTCCCCCTCCCGCTTTTCCTCCTCCCAAAAAAGAAAGCTGGGAGGGGAGCCAGAGAAGAAGCTATGAGTGAATATTTTTTGAATTTCGTGGGTCAGCATGACCCCAGACAGCTCTGAGGAATCCAAAAGTAGAGTGAGGAAAGCATCAAAAGATGAAATGGTCATGTGGTGTGTCTAAGCCACGGGGTCTGAGACACCCTCGCATGGAGACACAGCCACAGGGAAAATGCACCCACTCCCTTCCCCCCTTCCGCTTTCCCTCCCTCCCCTGCCTCCCTTCCTCCCTTCCTTCTGTTCTTTCTCTATCTCACTTCTTTTTCTTTCGCACTTTGTATTTATAAAATATTTCAAACACACAGGAAAGCATAGAAAACCCCCATTTGCTATTGCCCATCCCCTAAACTTAACCGCTGTTAACATTTTATTATATTTGCTTCATGTTTTTTTGGATACCAGCATTTTCTAAAGGAAATAATATTCATCATGATATTTCCTCTTTAAAATCTTGAAGGCAGAGAGTTTTGTCTCCTCTATTCGTTGCTTTATTATTTGGAGGTCTTCAATAAATAGCTGTTGAATGAATGGATCTCATTTAATTAATCCTCCTGCAAGCAGTTATTATTATCATCCCCATTTCCAGAAGAGAAAACAGGCACAGAGAGGCAAAGTAATGCGTCCAAGGACACACAGCTAGGAGGCGGTGAAAGGGGGATGTGAGCTCAGGCAGGATGAGCCCAGAGTGCCGGCCTTTCCTGCACTTGACCTCTCTAGGGGCTTCCTCTACTAAGAGTTCCTTCGCCCTCTCTGTCCACCTGTCCCGTCTAACCACCATCCACAGGGGAGACCCGGGGAGGGCAACGGGGGTGCACAGAGCCGCCAGGAGCAGGTCATCTCCATCCGGGCACCTGGGTGGTCTCCGTAAGCGCTGGAGCCCTCGCTCTTGCCCAGGGGTGGAGACGGAACGCTCCTTCCCAGATGAGTGACCTTTGGGGTTTGTTATGAGTAGAGATTCCTTCTGGGGAACGTGATGGCTGATGCTGGGAGCCTGGGTCCCCAGACTTCACCCGCAGGAATGTGGGGCGGAACCTCCAGGCCTCTGCCCTGCAGGCCAGCTCTCTGGACCGCCTTGGGCCAGCCAGAGGAGGGCGGTTCCAGGCAGCTCTCCGGCTCGCCGGGCCTTCTGGGGAGGTGGATTGGGACCTTCGATTCCTAGGCTGGGAGGCAGCTCCTCAGGGTAAAAAGAGGTCCAGGCTTCAAAATCTAAGAATCCTGGGTCTGCCTCCTTCTAGTCATGTGGCACAGGACAGGTGCCCAGCCCAGCGAAGACTCAGTTTTCACATCTATCAAATGGAGCTGATAATTATCCCAAGTCACAGCGGACCTGGGACGAAGATGAGGCAAGCTGGCGCCCAGGATGTGACATTTAAGGAGGCGCTGGCTCTGAAGCAGAAGAGATCCCGTGCCTTGTGAATTAAGTCCCCCTGTCATCTCGCTGCCAACCCTAGTCCCAGCCCTTCCTCCCAGGGCTGTCGTGGGAAAGAAATGAGCTTTTCTGTGCAGACCCCACGAGCACCGTGCCTAGCACACGCCTCGGGCTCACTCTTTGGGAAATGCTACTGCTGGTTTGTTATTCTTACTGACTGTTCTTCAGAAGGAGGCTGGGCCCCTTCCCAGCCTCAGCCCCGTTTCCTGGCTCTCTGCATGGCCGGCATCTTCGCCCACCTGTGCATATGGCGAGGTTTCAGGATTTATCCCCCTTCTCCGGGTCTTTAATTGCTGCGAATTTCCTGACTTGTCTTATGGCTCCTGCTCCACAATGATTGCCAGTATTTACCATGTGCTGTGCACGTGCCGGACCCTTGCTGAGTGTGTATACGCCACCTCTCTCCTAATCTTTTTTTTTTTTTTCATGTGAGAGAGAGAGAGAGAGAATGAGAGAGAAAGCACGAGCAGGGAGAGGGAGAAGCGGGCTCCCTGAGGAGCAGGGAGCCTGACGTGGGGCTCAATCCCAGGACCCTGGGATCTTGACCCGAGCCGAAGACAGACGCCCAATCGATTGAGCCACCCAGGGGCCCCTCTCTCCTAATCTTCCCCATGACCCCGTGAGGTAGGAACTGTGGTATGCCCGTTTTGCAAATGCAGGCGCCAAGGCACCGGAATGTGAAGAAACTTGCTCTGGGATGGACTGTGAGGGAGGGCCGGAGCTCGGGGTAGGCCAAGGCGGTCTAACCACATGGCCTGCGTGATGGAGCCCAGACATGGGTCCTTCTGCCCTTCACCAATCTGTGCCCCACGAGGTGCAGACACATGACTTGAACCAGGGACCCCCATGCCCGCTGGAGGAGACTGACCTCCCTGAGCTGGGTCAGGTGCCAGGCACCCGGGGACAGGGGGATGGCCCAGATGCCCTCTGGGCCTCACCAGGCCACAGTGGGCAGTTTCTGAGCTCCTCCCAGACCAGACAGCGGCTTCTGCCTTCAGGCTGCAGTGGTCATGACACAGAGCTCATAGGCATAGAGCATTCGCCCTGAGCCAGCCCCGTGCTCCATGCCCCACATCCAAGACCCCCACCAATCCTCACAACATCCCTCTCATTCATGATTGTCTATGTTATGAATGAGGGAGACCTCTAGGCACCTGGCTGAGGACACAGCCCACATACATGGCAGGTCCAAGAGTGAACCCCCATGTGTCTGAACTCCAGGTGGGCTGGGGGGTGAAGACTTGGCTGCTGAGAGCCTTGCAGGCACCTGCCCCCAGTCACACTTTCCAGGCCTCCTCCAGCTGCTGGCAGCCACTGTGAGCAAAGTGGGGTTAAGCCCAAGAGTCGTTCCTCACAGGGGCTAGGGCTGAGGCTGGGCTGGGGAAGAAGACACGTTTCTGGGCTGCAAGGCCTCCCAGGCTGGCCAATTTTATGCCCCGGCCCTGGGCCCCAAAGGCATGCACCCATTGCTTTGGAGGAAATGGAACACAGGGCAGGTAAGGTTTGATCTGGGCGAGACAGCTTATCGTCAGTTAACAATGCTGAGATTTGTCATTTGTACCAATTGGTCTCCCCCCCCGCATCCAAACTCCTTCCTTGGTAATTCCTCTTTGATCCCGGCCACCCGAGTGGGCATCCCTTCTGGTCACATGCAAACTCTGCTTGAGACTGGCCCCGGGGTTCATACCCCACGGGACAGCCTGAACCTTTTCCTGGCATTCCAGGCTGTGAGCCGAGATCCCTCAGTCCTCCCCCGCTCGCCTCACTGCCACACCCCAGCCCTGCACACCGCAGTGTTTGCTAGTCCACAAGCAGCTCGTGCTGCAAAGACTAGCAGTACAGTGGCCTGGGCCTGTCTCTTTGCCTCTGCACAGGCGAGT
>LNAC01000202.1:925779-954751 GCA_002007465.1 Ailurus styani | reverse complement strand
CAGGCGAGTGTCCCCCCCCCCCCCAGCCCCCGCAGCCTCGAGTGTCCTCCCTCCCCTATGACGCCTCAGGCTGGGCTGGGCACAGCGCTGAGCTCCCAGGCCGGAGGGTTGCTGTGTAATTTAATACCACACTGACGATGGGGAGCTTAGCTTAGCGGTTACAAATGCAGGCTCTGAACTTCAGCGTGGGTTCAGACCTGGCTTTGCCACTTACCACTGTGGGACCTTGGGCTGGCCTCTCTGAGCCTCTGTTTGCTTCTCCGAACACAGAAAGAGTGACACGACCCACTCCATCTGGGTGCTGAGGAGCTGGAAGGGTGTCCCGCACGCGGAGCACTGGGCTTGGGGCCTGCCGCCTCCCAGGGCTCAGAAAGGATGGGGTGTTCGTTTGCTGGTTCTGCAGCCGAGTGGGTGCGGGCCTCTGTGTGGGTGCGGGGGTAGAGCGGTGACTGGGCTCATGTGGCCCCTGCTCGCTCCCACAGAGACGCTGGAGAGGCAGACGTTCACCCCTTCATGNCTCCCAACCCCCCATACACTCACCTTGACCTTGAAGCTCCCTGGGCCAGGAACCAAATCAGATTTCCCTCCATAACCTCAGCTCCTCAATCATGGTGGAGACGCTCAGCAGATACTTAAGCTGAAAAGATTTCCGTAACAAACACGGTGCTTGGGGCGTGACGGGGCTGCGTGCAGCACTTGGCACATACGAGATCATTCCATTCTATCAACATCTCCATGAAGTGTGTGCTATTATCGTCACCCCCACTTTACAGATGGGGAAACTGAGGCACAGAAAAGTTGAGCGAACTCTCCAGAGTTCGATACAGCCAGTGAGGGTCAAGGTCAAGATCTGAACCCAGGCAGCCTGGCTCCAGAGTCCACAGGCCACGTGCTTCTCTTAAATTGATGCCATTTTCCAGGGGTGTCCAGAAAGGGCCCGGCCTCCGGACCCAGCTCAGGAAGCTGGACCAGGAGGACCCAGGGCCAGCCTGAAGACCTCACCCATCTCTACCACCCCCATTGCCTGGGGGGCTCCTCAGCTTTCCACTCCCCAGGTGGGTCGTGAGGAAAACAAGGCCTCAGCTGCAGCCTTTGATGTCCCCAGCCAAGCTGGCACTTCGAGGCCTGGGGGTGCCTCAGGGGATCCCAGCCCAGCAGCTGGGCCCGCCTCAGGGCCAGTGTTTCCGTAAACACGCCAGCGAGCCAACCCCACGTGGCCAGTCCGTGGGCTGCTGGGCTTGGGGGCGAGGTTTGGCTGACCCTGTGAGGTTTCCTCTCACAAGGCCACTTCCACCCCCTCTGCCTGGCTGGGCTTCCAGTAATGAAGTGTTTTCTCTGAGGCTGGTAGGGCTGGAGGGATGGGGCTCTGGGGGCCTCCCTGTCCCACTTCCTGCACTGGGCTCCTCCAAGTGGGTGCCCCTCACTGCAGCCCCGGGCAGCCCGGATGTCCCTCCGGTGTCCGAGGGTGACATTACCTCTGAGGGGGCCAGTCTTGGGATCCTGAGAGTGGGGGCTGCGCCCAGAGGGAGGCTGTGGCTCCTCCTTTCTGAGGGGTTGCGGGGTTAGAGAAATAGCTTCTCTTCGAGACAGAGCCAGGAAGCTTGGACATGGAAAAGCAAGTCTTAGCTGTGGCTCTGGCCTCCTCCCCACCCAAAGCCAGCGGCTGCAAACTTGGGGGAAGGACTGGTCCGGATGAGCTGCCATCCCCTGAGTGCAGCTCTGCCCCAGCCCTGTAAGTCTCAGGACAACTCTGCTTGGAAACAGGCCCAGAGAGGTGGAGTGACTTGCCCAAGGTCACACAGCGACTGACAGAGCCAGGATGTGCCTGGGTCTCTCTCTTCCTTCTGAATAGCTTCTATCTTATTGTCTGAATCCCAAACAGTAGAAACCGGGAGGTGCTTCCAGACCATCTTTTAAGAGGCAATGCGGCACAGTGGCCTTGGGGGCTGCTGGGGGGCGGAGAGGACCCAGAGCCCCAGCTGAGGGCCCCCACCCTCTGCTTCCTACCAAACATTTAAAGCATTTTCCTTGGGCCTGTTTTAAGTATTAGAGTTTTGTATGGGAGTTCGTTCTGAACGGGGGTCTGCCGTCTTGAGAAGGAGACTCTGGGGTGACAAGGAGCTAGGAGTGGGGCTCTCCTTCCCCTACCTGGGGACCCTGGGCCCAAACTGGTGACTGGCTGGTGACCCACTCCCTTCTTAGGGGACCNTTAGAGTTTTGTATGGGAGTTCGTTCTGAACGGGGGTCTGCCGTCTTGAGAAGGAGACTCTGGGGTGACAAGGAGCTAGGAGTGGGGCTCTCCTTCCCCTACCTGGGGACCCTGGGCCCAAACTGGTGACTGGCTGGTGACCCACTCCCTTCTTAGCACATCCTTCTGTCCTGTGACCGCGAGCCCTCTGGGGGCGGCCCCTAACCAGCGTCCTCCTAACCAATGTCCTCCCCTCCCCCCACACACCGAGGCCTGGGAACGATTAACTTGTGCCTCGGGCCAGGCCAGATGTTCACGTGGGTATTGGTTTTGCTAACCGCGTGTGACTCAAGGGCTCCCTCAGAGCTGGAAGGCCCCCAAGAGGCCACAGAGGCCCACCCTGGGATGTCACAGCGGGGGAACTGAGGCCCAGGTGACTTCCCTAAGGCCACTCAGGGGTAGAGAGGAGGAAGGAAGCTGACATTCTGATGCCTGACCCGGAGCTTTTCTACATCTCTGGCTATCCCTGGATGCCCAAGGCCTCTGTCCCGATGCCTACCCCCAGGCACAAGTATCCTCCCCAACTCTCACAGGGCCCTCCCGTGACCAGGCCTCTCTAGCTTTATCTCAGTCAGCCTCCCACTTGGCTCTCCAGGCTTTATCCAGACTCAGCTACGCACGGCTCCCCAAATGGCTCCTGCTCTCATGCTCCCTCCAGGCCTTTGTTCTCCCAGCCTCTGTTTTAACTGACTTTTTGCCTGGACAACTCCTCCTCTTGCTTCAAGACTCAGCTCAGCAGTCACCTCCTCCAGGAAGGCTTCCAAAGCCACCTCTCCCACCTCCCAGACTGGGTTAGGTCTTCTCTCATTGCTTTTCCACTGACTGTGCTGTAATTGCCCCCACTTGTCTCTCTCTTCCCCTCTAATCTGTGAGCTCATTGGGCAGAGAGCTTATTTTAATTCTTTATGTACTAGTAGGGCATGGCCCACCACATTCAGTGTCTGGTGAATGAATGCATGGGTGGATGGATAACAGATGGATGGATAGAAGGATAGTTGGATGGATGGGTAGATGGAGGAATGGATGGATCTATAGCTGAATGGATGAATGGACAAATGGACCAATGGTTGAACAGATGGATGGATTGACGGACAGATGGATGGATGGATTAGGTACGGACATGGACAGGTAATGGCACCTGTCGGGACTCAGACAGTGAGAGGTAAGTCCCTGGAGACTGGATATTCCCACTGATAGAGGGGCTCTCTTGGATGGGGAGGGAGTAATCTAACCTATCATCTGCCTCCTCCAAGAGGTGTCTGGCCAAAAGCAAAGCTAGCTCTTCCCTGACACTCAGACCCTCCTGAGCAACAATTCGTTCCAACTCAGGGGCGTCTCCTGAACTCTGGTAATTAGTCCGACATCAATGAGTCTATAGGAACCCTCTCTGCCTCCTGATATTCTGGAACTCTGTATTCCTGAGGGCCCTCCCTCCATGCTTCTCTCTGGGTCAGAGCTGCCACTCCATGCTTCTGGGCATAGAAACAGATTCCTAGAGCCAAGAGGTTGTAGAAAATATGGAGTTTGCCCCTCTCCTATTTAACAGATGAGGAAAGTGATGCCAAGCAAGGCCAAGGAACTGGCCCAAGAATGTACAGCTACAGAACTGGGATTAGAGCTTTGGTCCCCCAGTTCATTCATCGATTCATGCATGCACGCACCAAAGACATATCTAGCACCTAACACATGCCAGGTTCAGCACCTTCTCCTTGGCACGCCAAGTCCATAAATAAAGCCTCGTGCCAATTTCCAAAGTCCCATCATGACTTCCTCCCAGCTCCCCAGCAGGCTTATCAATGCTTCACCAGCTCTACCCTTGGCACAGACCCTGGGCCAACCCCCTCACCCAGCAAGTGAGGACCACTTTGTTGCCAGGTCCCCCGGGTCCCGGTGCTATGTGAAGCCGTGTGCATAGGCCATCCCATGCGTGTGCTCCACATTCCAACCCCTCTTTGGGGGAGCCCCATGTCCGTCCCTGCACGCAGAACCTGGCGAGTGCAGACTGAAGCCAAGTGTTAAACTGTCCAAGCCCCACAGCTGTCCTAGGGGAGGAAGAAGGAGCTCAGCATGGCTGATCATCGGGGATCCCAGAGTCAGGGGCAGACCTCTGAACTCCCGCCCAGACTGGGGAATGTATGGAGGAAGGGGGCGGGGAGAGGCATGAGGGTGCGGGTGGGGGGGTGCCTATTTGCAGATGGGCAGCAGGCAGGAGCTCCATCAGCTCCTCCCAGAGTGGCCAGCAGCAAGGATAGCATAGAGACAGCCAGTCTTGGAGAGATGGAGAGATGGAACCTCACATTCCGGGGCAGGAGCCCAGACCTGGGCAAGCAATGGCCATTCACTGGGCCCATCCTATGGACCTTCCTGATGGAGGTGACCCCGCTGAAGACATGGAACAGCTCAGTATCCAAGGGCCCAACCGAGATCCAGCTGTACAGCACAGAAAAACTTCTGGGAACAAATCAATGAACTGGAGAACCAAAGAAGAATGTGGAAGAACAACAGAAGCCAATGCGGCTCCTAGGTTAAAATTCATACGACCCAGACTAGGCCAAGGAAGCGTGAGCAGAAGCATTGGGCATCGCCTCTGGTCCGAGGCAGTGAAGGCCCAGTGTACCTTCTCTGTCCCTCTTCTCCAAGGTGACCTTGGGTGACTCCCAAACAGAAACACACATACAGAACACCGGTGGGCCTCCTTAAAATGCAGATTCTGCTTCTGGGCGGAGGCCTGGGATTCCACATTTCACACAAGCACCTGGGGGGTGCCGACACCCCAGCACACACGTGGGGAGGGAAGAGCCAGGAGATCAGCTCCAAGATGGACAAGTCCTGCCTGACGCCATTGAACTCTTCAGAAGCAAAGATAAACCTTCCGTTGGGTCAAGCCGCTGAGATTTGGGGATTTGTGACCTCAGCATAGCCTAACGTACCCCGATTAACACATTAGGAGGGGGGATTATCATTGAGTCAGGCAGTCAATAGTCACCGAGTTGTTGCCATGAACTCATTTTGGGACCCAGGCGCCTCCCTCCTCAGGAGGCACTCACTCCCCCAGTGGCGCAGTGCACGAGGTGGGGGCACCGACAGGGACGACCCCTCCAGGGCTGCTCCCTCCGGGCATCTAGGAGCACATCTTACCACAACCTAATCCCAGCACCGTGAGTCAGGGCACAGCCGGGATTCGAAGCCAGGATCTTTGGATTTAGGAGCCCGTGTTTTATTCCAGTAACGCAGAGAGCAGCCGGGCTCATTCTGGGGTCTGGTTTGGGGGAAGTACAGCCGCCGCCAAGAGACTCCTGGGTTCTCTGGACCGTCTCATCCCTCTAGCACCAAACTTGGCCGTTTGGGGGGCCTACCCCACATGTAAGCAGTCAGCAAAGTGGCTGTTCCAGCTGCAGGCTTTCAACACTCCGAACCGTGTATGGAAGGCTCATCCCTGACACTTCCATCACCCAACGCCCCGATGCCAGCCCGCGTGCTTCCGGAACTGGCCAGGCCCCAGGGCCTCCCGCTGTCCACACACTGCCATCCCCGGTGACGAGAGAGGACGAGCTCCAAGCTCACGGCCACACTCTGACTCAGAGAGGCCCCTGGGGGCAGGGGTGGGGGGAGGATGGTATGGGCAGCACTTTTACTCGTCTCTGTCGCCTCCCTGGCCTGCGCTGACCTGGGACCCCTTCACTGCCCTGGAAGTCCGCGGCAGCCTCACTGCCTGGCTGTCGTCGGCAGAGCTGGTCCCTTCCATGCGTCCGTCCGTGACCGGTGGGCCTCTGGCCGGCTCCTCCCCACGCCCAAATTCTCCTGTCTTCCTTCTTGCCTCAGACCGAGAAGTGGTTCCAGGAAAAACTGATCAGTAGTGATAGAGGTCAGAAGAGTGAGTACCAGGAAGGGGCACGAGGAACCTTCTAGAAATGTATCTTGCTGTGGGTGGTGGTGACAGGGGTGTGCACGTATGTGAAGAGTTGTTGAGATGTACACGTCACACTAGCACATTCCCCTCGATCTAGAAAATATACACCACTGGGAGCTCTATAAGCCAAAATAAACCATAATAAACCATAACATAGGGTTCAGGAGCCCAGTGGACCTGCACTGAACTCTGGCTCTATTATCTCACTGTGTGCCCTTAGGCAAGTTACTTAACCTCTCTGAACCGCCCCTTACTGAGGTGTAGACTGTGAAGTTTAGAAACACCACTTTTTATAAAAAGTACTTAGCCCAGGGCTGGCTCCTCTGAGTGCCCTTTACGTAATCACTTTCGTTGTTCTTAAAACCAGTGGTGCTAGCAAGGACTGGGCATGGGACTGGTCTTGCCTGAGCATAGGCAATAAGACGGGCACAAGGTCTGTAGAGAATTTAAAGATACAATGAAACTGATGAGAAGTCAGTATATAAATAGAAACCATGTCAGTATGGAAATGTAAATCCTGTCAATCACAAAGTACTTTGTCCTGAAAACATCTTGTCTTGGTCCAAGTTCTAAACGATAGATGCCGGTAACTGCTGAATTTTAATTAAGCTTTGAATTTAGCACATTTTAATTCTCTTTCTTTTTAAAGATTATATTTGTTTATTTGACAGAGAAATAGAAAGAGAGCACAAGTAAGCAGAGCCTCAGGCAGAGGGAGAGAGAGAAGCAGGCTCCCCACTGAGCAGGGAGCACCATGTGGGGCTCGATCCCAGGACCCTGAGATCATGACCTGAGCTGAAGGCAGCAGCTTAACCGACTGAGCCACCCGGGCGTCCCTACATTTTAATTTCTTATCCTTTCTTTTCCCCCTTTGGAGAGAGAGAGAGAGGTGGGGGGGGAGAGTGAGTGCAGGGGAGGGGCAGAGGCAGAGGGAGAGAGTATCTCAAGTAGACTCAGTACGGGGCCCAATCTCACAATCCCGAGATCATGATGTGAGCTGAAATCAAAGAGTTGGACACTTAGCCGACTGAGTCACCCAGGTGCCCCCTAATATCTTACCTTTTTTTTTTTTTTAAGATTTTATTTATTTAGTTGACAGAGAAACACAGCTAGAGAGGGACCACAAAAGAGGGAGTGAGAGAGGGAGAAGCAGGCTTCCCGCCGAGCAGGGAGCCTGATGCCGGGCTCGATCCCAGGAGTTTGGGATCATGACCTGAGCCGAAGGCAGATGCTTAAGGATTGAGCCACCCAGGCGCCCCTTAGCTTTTTTTTTTTTTTTGTTGGGGAGAGAGGGAGAGAGCGCACAAGTGAGCACAAGCAGGGGGAGCTGCCGGCAGAGGGAGAGGGAGAAGCAGGCTCCGCTCCAAACAGGGAGCCTGATGCAGGACTCAATCCCAGGACCCTGGGATCATGACCTGAGCTGAAGGCAGATGCTTAACCGACTGAACCACCCAGGCGCCCCCAATTTCTTTCCGTTTAACAATCCTATCCTGCGTGGAAAGGAAGTTCTCTAGGAAGATCTCTAGGAAGACAGCTGCCCGGCGCACGTGAGCTCAGGAGCACGCATTCACTGTGAGCAGAAGCTCCTGACAGTTCAGAATCTTGCTCAGCCCTGTCTCCAACCTGGGGGTGCAGTTCCGCACCCCGACAGTAGATTCCAACAACAGTGGTCACTGAGTGACGATGAAAATATACGCATTTCAATTCTCATTCTATGTGAGTCCTTGGAGTTTGGGTTTGTGCTTAAAATTTTAAACAGTGAAACAGCGTGACCTTGAAGGGTGAGGGGGCTGTTTTTATTTGGGAAGTGCAAACTTCCCAAACAAATAGTTGTCAAGACTATTTGTCTCATCTCACGGTCATTACTGAGAATAATCCTGTCATGTGAAGGAGGGGGTGCTCAGCCGCGAGGAACGGGGCAGAGAGCACCCAGCCATGCCTCGGACTAAAACATAAGCACGGACAAACAAATGTATCTCCTTCCCCTCAGGCCTGGGGACACCGCCACCCCCACTGCGCCCTCCTCCTCCAGCCAGAACCCCCGGGGACCTAGTGTGCGTTTCCATCTTCGTCCTCCGTCCCGTCGGCCCCTTCAGCTGGGAGGGAGTCTCTCCCTCAGCAAGTCACTCCGTCTGACCCTATCTCCGGTCATTCTCCTTTTTCCTCACCCACCACCCATTCTGGAAGCCAGCGCCCTCACTTTGAGGTTTGGGGTCCTGGTGGAGATTATGGGGGCCAAAGCCTTCTCCAGCCCCTGCTCGACACCCCCTATTATTATCTTTACCAAATTCTATAGTCCAAGCTCTTGTCCTCACACCCCTTACCCCCGGTGGCGGGAATGTTGGAGATGCCCCCAGAAACGGGGGGTTTGAACTTGGGTCTTCTGCTCCCCCACATACAGCACCACTCCCTGTCGCCCTCAGCTCCAGCCACACCTTGGCTCCCAGAATAAGCACATTATCACGCTCACTGCTGCCCGGGCATACGTGCTGTTCCCTCTGCCTGCAACACTGCCTGCTCTTACCCCCTCTGTCTGTGGCTCCCTGGAAAGACACCTCCTCCAGAAAGCCGTCCCTCACCTTCCCTCTGAACAAGGACCCTTCCCCGGTAAGCCCAGGAATTCCGCCGGTTTTCCCCGCTGTCGTCTCCCTCTCTGGGCTTTGTCCCAAGGTCGCTGTTTTGTCTCAGGCTCTTACAGAGGGGACCTCAGAGATGGCCCAATTAAACACAATGGATCGGGTTCTTCCAGATCATCCAGCAGGGCCCAGCAAGTGTTGGCACACAGTAGGTCCAACCTGCACGGGCTCATGCACCGTGGGCCACCTTCCAGAGCCCAGGGAGGCCGGCCGGAGGGAGGCCCCTTGTTGCCAAAAGCAAACAGGCCGCCCAGGGAAGTTTTGCTCTGGGTCACACCCGACTCTGGGTGGCTGCCAATCTTCCTGCCAGAAACCACAGGCCCAGCCGAAACTGCCCAGAGTCCGGGCCACGGGGCTTCGGAGGACTTGGGTCAGCACTGCAAAAGGGGTGTTTGCGGAGCTCCTGCTGGGTCCACGGCGCCCCGGGGCTCGGGCTGGGGTCTGGGGCAGGGCTGCGGACGCCACCCCCTTGGGCTGGGAGGAGCAAGAGAGGCCCTTGCCAGCCTGTCACAGGCTCTTGGCACTGGCTCTGGCTTTCACACGCACAAACACACACACACACTCACACTGGCGAGCACCCTCTTGGTGGCCTCCACGGTCTCATCTTCAGGTAAATGGGCTCATCAGTGGGAGCATGAAGATGGGGACAGAAGGGGGAATGCAGAGACCTGTGTGTGTGTGTGTGTGTGTGTGTGTGTGTGTGTGCGTGCGTGTGTGCGTGTGTGCACACGCGCGCCTGGGAGTGACCTCATAGCCACCGGAACATAAAGACTTACGGTCCTGCCTCCCAGGCTCAAAGCTGGCTCCGTGGGGGACACAGTGACATGGGAGGCACGCCACAGACCCACCTTCTGGCCTTCTCCCTCCTCTGCCTCCTCTCCAAGGTAAGGGGGCCCTGGGCCCCAAAACGTCCTGCTGACTTCCTTGGTGTGGTGGGGGAGGTGTGGGATCCCCTGGAAGAATTCCTGCAGGTCCCCGGTGTTGGGCACAGCCCAGCTGCCCACCCCGGGGCCAGACATTGGTCTCTGGCCAGCTCTGCTGTGCTACCTTAAGCGAGTCCCTTCTCTCCGAGCCTCAGCTGCTTCCTCCGCTAAATGGGCATAGTGATCGAGGCTGTTGTGAAGATCACTGATGGTAACTCATCAGAAGTGCTCAGCACAGGACCTGGAACATGGCAGGTGTCCCAAAGGAGAGGGCCATGACTGCTGGCCGTCCCCAGAGCCCTTCTACAGAGCTGAAGGGGGTGTCCTCATTATAAATGGGGAGACGCAACACAAAAGCTGCTTTGCCTAACTGTGAGCCAGGATGTGAATGGATGTTGGTGTCTAACTGATGGGAAAGTTCACACCGCAAGGGCATTAATGCTGTTGGGCGTGAGTGACCTGCAGACCCAGGCTGAAGGAGGACAGGGAGACATTCGTGGAATAATGATCTCCTCTCAGGGAACCTTTTTTACGAGGTTTGTGAAATATCTACCTTGCCTAACATATCCAACAACATCATAAGGAATTATTATCCCCTGTTTTCGGGCAAGCAAGTTTCAGAGAGGGCAAGCAACTTGCCTAAAAGCACACAGCAAAGAAACATCGGAGTAATAGAGGCAGGCAGTGGAGCCCAGGATAGGCTCGGGTGTGGGGGGGGTGGGGAAGGGGGACTTCTATTTGTGCCTCTCCTGCTGCCTGTGCCTCTTCCCCTACCTGGACCAAGGCCCCGGCTGCCAAGCCCCGTCATTCCCTTGCAAATGCTGAGGTCCCGATGCCATGGAGACCGGCCCCACCACAAGCCACGATCTCATTGTATGTTCACGCCTCTCTGAGGAGCACGGCAGGAGCGTTTCTCTCCTGGGTCCTGAGCAGGAGTGGGGGGCAAGGCTGCAACCCCTGCTGGCATCCCGACCCCACTGTTTCTTCTCCCAATGGGGCTGAGTGAAACACGATGCCCAGGTGGGTGGCTTGGGTGGTTGGAACGGGGGACTTGGGATTCTGGGCCCAGGCTTACATGGAAGACCCAAAGGAAGCCATCTGGGGCTCACTGTCCACCCCTCCCTTACTCCCTGTCCCCAGGAGCCGGGCAGGCAGCATCCCACACAGAATCAGAGACTTAGTCATCATGAACACAGAAAGCCACAACCATCGTCAGGGAGAGAATTCTAAGTCTTCCAGCAGCCTGTGGGCTCCTGGGCTCAGGCCTGAGAACAGGGGCAGGTGGCAGAGACCTGGAAATGGACAGAGTCACCGTGACCAAGAGCTAGCCATGACCTCATTTAATCCCTGTCACCAATTCCAGATAGGTGGTCTTACCCCCTTTCACTGAGAAGGAAACAGCCTCCTCCCCACGAAGCAGTTACATGGCGTGTTGAAGGTCACACAGCCCTTCAGTGGTACAACCTGGATTTCAAGTCTTCTCTAGAATATTCCACATCCAGGGTTCATCCCCCCGGTGACTGCTGCAAGGCTCAGGGGAAACCGCATGTGTCTGGGGTCGTTAGGAAGGGCCTGGAGATCCAGGGAATCCAGAGAGGGCCAATCTCTCCTTGGCTGGGCTCCCTTGACCTGTCACTGTCCCTCCTGAACAAATAGGTAAATTGAGGCAGAGGCTAAGCTGGCAACAGAGCTCCCCAAGGACAAGAGGTAGGTTGTGATAATAAGAGCCTGGACCTTGGATTCACATGCACCTGGATTCCAGTCCTGACTCTACCTCTTATTGGCCTTGTCCCCACACTGCTTTGAGCTTCTGTTTCCCAGGGGACACAAAGCGAGTACCTCATGTGCAGGACTGAATTAGCACATTACAGCTCACGGCGTGCCCGTGGTCAGTGCTGGCCACAGTCACCAATATTATTAGTGGCCCATCCTGGGTGTCAGGACCAGCATATCCCCCTTGGCCCAGCTCGCCCCACAGGGAGTCTGGGCTGGAAACCCAGCACCCCTGATTTCGGGTGGGAGGGACCTGAGAGCCAATTCTGGTCAGGGTCCTCACTTCTCACTACCAAGGGATCCCAACCTCTCTGCTTTTCACGGGGACCCCAAAGTCCGGCTGATGGCTCCTCGGGCCAATTCCATGAGAATCATTTCCAGATTTATTGCAGTGCAACACTGGGTTCATAAAGAAGGGCCCTAGATGCTGCCCCAGACTTCCAGGTGAGCCGGATGCTGCTAGTCCGGACCAGGCTTGGAGGGGCGAGGCTAGGCGATCCTCTCTAGAATCTCTCTGGAATCATCCAATCTCCAGCTTGGAATTCCTGCAGAGAGGACGACTCGTTCCCGTGTGAGGCCCCGGGCACAGAGCTGCCCACCTGCCTCAGGACCAGTGCTATCCCAGCCTGGAGCCCCCACCTCCCCACCCCCGCCCCCCAGGGCTGGTTGGCCAGTCTGGGGTGGCCCCTGGTGGCCGGGGTGCAAGCCGCAGGCCACCAAAGGCAGGTTTGCGGGACTGGGGGATCCTAGGGGTGGGAGGAAGTGGGCCTGAGGGCCTATGGATCATTGCCTGCTTTGGGGCCACCCAGAAGTTCGGAGGTGATTCATATCATCCTCCAGATGAGACCTTCTGGTCCTCCAAGGATCCTGCTGAACTAATGATTGGTCCCCCACCAAGGGGTATACCAGGAACATCTTGAACTATGCCTGCCTCTGGGTCCCTACCTTCAAATGAACATATGGGGAGACCATGGCACCTGGCTTCTGGTTTGGTTGTCTCTCTGTCCTGAGTGTGGAGGAACAACCAGGACACTTGGGTCGATACCTTGACTCTGTCGAGGGTGGGGGGGTCCCTGGCTCAGGCTTTTCCCTATTACAGGATCCTTAAGGAGAAAGCCGGCTCCCAGCTCTGCAGCTAACATGCTCTGACTTTTGGGAAGACCCTTTCTCTCACTGGAGCTCGGTTTCCCCATCTCTCCCTGGCAGGGAATGGAGGTTAGAACTGGAGCAGAGGGGTGGAAATCCTAGCTAGGCATCAGAAGCCCCTGGACAGCCCGATAAAAACAAATTCCAGGGCCCTGTCTCTGGAAGTTCTACTGGGACGTCCCAGGGGAGGCCTGGGGATCTGTATTTTACCAAGTTTCCTGGCCGATCTGATACGTATCCAGAGACATATTGTGGATTGTCCCAAAGATCAAAAACAGCTATGATACTGTTTGATTTATTCAGCTGTCAAGACAAATATTTGCAGTCTACATGCTAGAAAATGTACCGTACCCTGCCGTTGTAACCCTTTGTTTTGTTGCTTTTGCCTTTCTGTAAGCCTCTGAGAGCAGGGCCCGAGTCATTCCTTGTAATTCCCAACAGTGATCGCGAGAGCTAATGCACTGAGAATCTACTACGTGCTGGGCTCTATGCTCAGGGTTTAACACACATCATTTCATGTGCTCCTGAAAACAATCCTCCGAGTGAAATATTATTATTGCCCCCTTTTCACAGATGAAGAAACTGAGGCTTAGAGGGTTTATGTAACTTGCCCAAGGTCACTCAGCTAATAAGGAGTAGAGTCAAGCCTGCAACTCGAGGCCAAAGTCCTTGCTCATGACCATATGGCCACGCTGCCTCTTAGGAAGGGGTGTCACCACACTGCCAAGGTTCAAGGCCAGGTCTGTGTGACCCTGGTGCCAAAGCATGGACCCCTCACTGCCCACCTGGAATGACCATAGCCGAGTGACATGCTCTGTCTCTGCAGGTGTGTGCCCAGCTGTGCCCGATGCCGTGTGCCTGCCCCTGGCCACCACCCCAATGCCCACTGGGGGTGCCCCTGGTGCTAGACGGCTGCAGCTGCTGCCGGGTGTGCGCACGGCGGCTGGGGGAGCCCTGTGACCACCTCCACGTCTGCGACCCCAGCCAGGGCCTGGTCTGCCAGCCCAGAGCGGGCCCTGGGGGCCGAGGGGCAGTGTGCCTCTGTAAGCAGGTTTGCGGGACCGACGGCGGGTGTGTTTGGGAGGGTCAAGGCTGAGGGGTCCTGAGTCAAAGAGAAGCTCTTCTCTCTCTACCTCCTCACTTCCGGTGCACCATCCATTCCAGCCAAACCTGCTGACCCACGTTTCCCTAGGCCCTCCCTCTGCTCCTCCCCTCTTGTCTTTGCTCTAAGCGTGCATCCCCCCCATTCCTACCTGTCCAAACCACAACTGTCAAAGTCAAGCTCAAACACTCCTCCCCCAAGAAGTCCTCCCAGATTCCTCAAACCAGAAATCACTATCCTTTCTCAGGACCTTCACAACACTTCTGAGAAAATAAAAGTGCAACCATTTATTTAGGGAGGGCATAGAATAATAGGTCTCAGGCAGTGTGCTGAAACTTATCCCATGATCCTCGAATACATCACATAATCCTCACAAAGATCTTCTGAAGTAAGTCCTTTCAGACTCATTTTACAGATGAGCAAACTGAGGCTCAGTAATATTAACTGGCGAGATTACTGTTCCACAGCTCGGGACTGGGTCACACAGGTTGTGAAGCAACATTGTGTTCTGTCTTCCTCCTGGAGTGGGAGCCCTTGGACCAGAGTTTGAATCCTGAGTTTGCCATTTACTAGTGACCTTGAGCGTGTTCCATCTCCCACCGTTCCAAGCCTTGGTGCCCTTGGATGCTTTAGATCAGAGTTTCTCAACTTTGCTTTTCGGGCCAGATAATTCTTTGTTATCACTCTATATTGGGGAGGAGGGCTGTCCTGTACTTGGGAGGACCTTCAGCAGCATCCCTGGTCTCTACTCTGTCTTAGACAAATGTCCCCTGGGGAACGAAATCATCTCCAATAGAGAACTGCTACTTTACAGAAACAGAAAAACGGGTGGGTGTTCTTTTTTTTTTTTTTATAAGTTTTATAGAGCAATCTACATCTCTCATCTATTTGCATGTATCACTTTTAAAACAACAACAGGAGAGAGAAGGGCTCATAGATCACTGATAACAAGTCCGCTTACAGGAAAAAAAAGGTTTTAAAAAACCAACAAGACTAATAGACATAAAGTTAATCAATACTAAATCCTTGTTAAACACTTCTTTTTTAATCAGGGCAGTATAATCATGAGAAAATAGTGATTTGTTTTATAAACTCATAGATGATTGTTAATAAAAATGTATCTAGGGGAAAAATGAGAGAAGCATCCCTTATCTTCCCAAGCTGTTATTTCAATGAGCCAGGACACATCTAAAGCACTTGGCAGAACTTTATTTATCGGACAGTGGCATAGCACTTACCAAGTGCCAGGCGCTAAGCGCTTCACAAATACCACCTCATTTAATCTCACAACAACCATATGAAGTTGTTAGTAATGTCATCTACATTTTATGGATGGGGGGAAAGAGGCACAGAGAGGTAAAGCAACTTGCCAAAGGTCACACAGCACGTAAGTGGCTGAGTTGGGATTTGAACTCAGGAGCTGACTCCACAATCTTCATTTCCATCACTCTACTGCCTGACACTCAGCATATGATTAGTACATATTGGCTGTTCCTGTCACTAGGTTTATTAAGGGGCTTTTATTATTCCATCTTGATTTAGACTTCAGACTGTACCTGGTCTTTGCTCCTTCCTACAACTCCCAGCCCTGGTCAGGCAACATAGTGGGTGCTCATGAGGCAGATCTGGAGGCTGGTGAACCCCACAGATGAGAGCTCACAGAGGCGGAGTCGAGGTCTTAGACCTGGAGGGAATATGCTGCCCCAAACTCTCCTGTCAATTCGTAGCCAGACGGACCTCTGACAGTGGACTCTAAGATGCGTGTGTGTGCAACATAAGCTCCCGACCCCCCACACCCCGAGCATGCAGCCTCCCCCGCTCAGCCAAGGGCATCTCCACCCTTCCTGTGGCTTGAGTTCAAAACCTTAGAGTCATTCTTGACATCTCTCATTTTGTACACCCCACATACTACCCACCAGCGAAGTCTTCCCAATATTCTAGAACCTGACATTCTGGTCCCTTCTCAGTCCATCCACAGCTACCAGCCCGGTCTGAGCCTCACCATCACGCGCTGGCTGTTGCAATGGCCCCATAACGGTCTCCCCACTTCTGTCCTCGCCCCCTACTCTGTTCCCAACATAGCAGCCACAGGGCCCCTTTCAATACATACATCAGGTCACATCCCTCTTCCTCTTCAAGGCCTCCAACAGCTTCCCACCACCTCCAAGTAAAAGCCAGTCCTCTCAGAGGCTCCAAGGCCCCGCAGGGCCTGTTTTCTCTCTGACCCCACCTAACTCTCTCTCTCCTGCTCTCTGCTTCAGCCATGCTGCCCTATTTTGTTCCTTAAACACCCTAGAGGGGCTCCCACCACAGGGCCTTTGCACTGGCTGTTTGCTCTACCAGCGTTCTTTCCCCCCAGATATCTGCATGGCAAGTCCCTGCATCTTCTCGTCATCTTTCTCAATTATCACCTTCTCGGGGAGGCCTTCCCCAATCACCATATTCAACACTCCTCTCCTGAACCTTGCCCTCCGTTATTTTTCTAGCTCTAATCACCATTGGACATCATAGACTGTACTTGCTTATAGTGTTTATTTCCACTAGAGAGAAAGCTCCAACGAGGGCAGGATTTTTGCCTGTTTTAGTCATTGCTGTGTCACAAGTCCCTAGAACATGTCTGGCACACAGTAGGCCCCCAGTAAGTAAGGACTGACTGACTGAATGAATGATAGTAAGAGCTCTGAGGAGGTTAGCAGTTACAGATACCATTCAGGGCGCATGTCCTATGGGCACATCCTTTACACACGTGATTTCATTTTACCCTTAATAATGAGGTAGGTCCTATTATTAAATCAACTTTGATGAAGGAACTGGGGTTCAGAGGGGGTGAAATCACCTGCCTGAGGTCACACACTGTGCAAGTGGTGAAAGGTAAAAAAAAAAAAAAAAAATCCTCCGTTGTTCCTTTTCCTGTAAGGGACTCTCGGAGGGAAAGAGGGGCACAGAGATCACCAGATGACTCGACTGGGCTCTGAAGCTATTTGAGGGAGGTTGCTGGACAAGGGGGCATTGAAGTAGGGTTTTAGCAACTATATGTGTATATGGTTGGCAGGGGTGGGGGTGGGTGGCGGATTGAAGAGTGAGTACCTTTGCAGGTGCCTCCTGGTGTTTGAGACCCTGCACAAAGGTGCACAGACCCCAGGGTGGGGAGTGGCCACCCAGAAATCCTCAGCCCCACCCCTAGCCAGCTCCGAGCTGGAGGGCCAGGAGCGGTGCCAGGAAACCTTGCTAAAATTATCAGCCCTGCAGCTGACTTTCCGAAACAATCTCTCTGTTTACCAGGTCCTCCCGGAGACCAGGAGGCCCCGGGGCTGTGGCCCTAGGAGTCTGGTGGGAGACCCCTCAGGATTAAGGTGCAGCTGCCCCTAGTTTCCAGGAAACTAGTGGTCACATGATCCAGGCCCTAGGTCAGGGATTTGGCGTCAGAGGGCTGTGGCCTGGAAGGAGCCGGGAGAGAGCTGGTTCTGGTTCTGTTCTCCCCGAGGAACAGGCGTTCACTGAGCATCTGCTATGTTCCAGGCTTGCGGTGCAATGCCTTAAGATCACTAGTTCCTTTAACCCTCCAGCGGCACTGGGAGCGGGGTAAGGTGGATCAAGAGAGGTGCAGTGACCTGCCCCAGGCCCCACAGTTAGCAAGAGGGAACAGGGGCTGGCACCCACATCTGCGCAGGCCCCAAATCCCCGCATAGGTAGGGGCCTGTTGGAGGTTTTTCTCTGAAGACCTGGGAATACCTGCCTTCAGGCAAATCTTTCCCCAGACCCAGCAGATCTACCACCGGCATCTCTAGGACCTCCAGCTCCTTGCTCTGCCCTCCCTGGGTGGCTCACCTGGGCCTCTCCGCGACTTTTCATTCCACCTGGCAGATGGTGACTTTCACATCTGTCCCCTGCCTGGCCCTCCATCTCTCAAGACAAGGACTGTTCTTAGTCCTGTCTAGGAGCCCAGTGCTTGGCACCCAGGAGGGGCACCTTACGTGTCTCTGGAATTGTAAGAAGTCAGAGCTCTTTCATGAGTGTCTCTTCTGTGCTGGGCTTTGCCTGAGGCATTCATTCAAAGGGCATTTCCTGAGGGTCTGTGTGTCCCATCCATGCTCTGAGCCAGCATGGGGTGGCCCTGGCCCTCAAGGAGTGCTTGTCCAGTGGAGGAAGTGAGAATAACGCCCGTATCTTGAGGGCTTCATTTGAGTGTTTCTTGAGCACCTACTATATGCCTAGCATAGCGTGAGATGTTATGGAATCTTGTCTCCTGTACCTGAAGGTCCTGAGCTGTTCTCATCATTGCTATTGTTAAGGCGACTCAGAGAAGTTAAGCAACTTATTTAAAGTCACAAAGCCAGCAGGTTAGGCCGGGGCCTGGCAGTGATGACTACAACCTAGCGGCTGCACAGTGCAAGTGTGTTGCATGAATTCTCAGTGTGTATGTAGGTTATGTATTATTAATACATAGTAATTAATTACATTAATAGTAACAACAGAGCATCTGGGATCTGTTGAAGGTCTCTTTTATGTTGGATTCATTACATACACCATTTCATTTGGTCTCTACCACAACCCTGTGAAATAAGTGCCATTATAACCCATTTTGCAGATAAGGAAACTGAGGCAAGAAGAAGTCAAGTCTCTTGGCCCAGTTCCATAGCTAGTAAAAAGCAGAGTAGGGGCTCCAACCAGGCCAGTGTCCCCGCAGCCCCTGTGCCAGAATGCGGTACGCCCCGCTGTCTGACCGCAGGCGCCGGGGCAGGCTGGCAGTGGGCACCGGCTGGAGCCCCCAGGCAGTGCGCAGACGCAGAAGGGCCCTGGTCCCAACAGGATCTGGGCCAGCGCTGCAGAGAGACCGTGTGGAGGATGTGGCTGGCACGGTCTTGCCCAGGGAAAAGTTGGGGGTCATGGATGGGGGTCCGGTTTCTCCTCTGCAGGGGGAGAGGATGACGGGAGCTGTGAGGTGAATGGCCGCCGGTACCGGGACGGGGAGACCTTCCAGCCCCACTGCAGGATCCGCTGCCTATGTGAGGACGGTGGCTTCACCTGTGTGCCCCTGTGCAGCGAGGACGTTCGGCTGCCCAGCTGGGACTGCCCGCATCCCAGGAGGGTTGAGGTCCCCGGCAAGTGCTGTCCTGAGTGGGTGTGCCACCAGGGAGGGGAGCCGGGGGTCCAGCCCCTCCCAGCTCAAGGTGAGTGCTGGGGGCGGGGCCGGGGTCCTGGGGGCGGGAGCAGGGACACCTGGACCTGCTGAGCACAGTTCTCCCGACCACAGCTACAGCTGGGAGAGGCTGGTGGTGGAGACTAGGGGAGGCAGAAGACCCCTTTAAACTGACCAAACAGCAAGTAAATAATTTTAAATCATAAATAATGGAAAACAAAAGTGGGTGGCGGAGCAGGGAAGGGAAAGGAGGGCTAGGATACTTGGATCAAATAGCAGAAGTATACTATTCATATTCATAGCAGAGGTATACTATATGACATATACTATTATTCTATTTCTAATATATTAATATGTATTAATAATACATTTATATCATTTAAAGATTACATAATATTATTAATAAGTAGTTATTCGGGCTTATCCAAAGAGGCACTCAAAACTGAACCAGATGAGCTGGTTGTCTCTGGCATGTGGGCTCAGGGATGAGCAGAGGTGGAGGAAAGACAGTTACCTCTTGCTGTAAACTCTTTAGTTTTAGAGAATGTGTTACTGTTAACATCAGTGGGTTATTATAATTATATGACATGATCTCTTTAAAGAAAGGCATCTGATAAGAAGGCATTGGTTCACTGATGACAGTGCTGCATGAGAGTAGAGCATGTGGGTTCAGCACGGAGTCTGCCCGGGTTCTAAGCCCAGCTTTGCTATTTCCTAGCTGTGTGACTCTGAGAAAGTTGCTTAACTTCTCTGTGCCTCAGTTCCTCCAACTAGAAGATGAGAGTAAGGGCATCCACCTTGCGGAGTTGTTGTAGGGACTGAGTGAGTAAACCCAAGGAGAGCGGTCACAGCACATAGCACTCCATCCGTGGTGGCTGTCAGTATCCCTACGATGGAATGGGACACATCCACTTAAATACATGGGAGAATGACAGGGAGTTCAACTTATGTACAAAAACCAGGATGGGACACTGTAGATGCAATCTCATCTCCATCACGTGTGTCCGTGTGTGTCCATGTGTGTGCGTACGTCCTGCACACAGGTGTGTATCACGCAGGCTTTCTCAGCCTGGGCACCAGTGACGCTCAGGCTGGGGCACACTCTCAGCGGGGAGCTGCCCTGTGCCTGCAGGGTGTTCAGCAACATCCCTGCTGGGTTCCAGTAGCCCCACTCCCAGCTGTGACCACCAAGATGTCTCTGGACATTACCAAGTGTTCCTGGGGGGGTGAGCAAAGTCGCCCCAGTGGAGAACCATTCGGTTAATAAGGCCGGGAAGAAAGGACACTACAGTATTACGAGAGCAGAATAAGATGTGAGGAGGAGGAGAAGCTAGACGGTGCTGAACCCCCCATCTTGTTCCAGGTACAGCCTCAGAAACCCTAGCAGCTTTGCCACCGGGTCCCAGCACCTCTACCCACAGGCCACAACCTCCTTCCTGGAAGATGCCGTGGGGTGCAGAAATGAGAAACCCACCACGTACTGGGGGAACCATCACGGCCAACACCACCATAGTTGCCTAGTTACCGACACAAACGAGGAACTTACAGCACCCTGCTAAGCATGCCGCCCCCTCCATTATTTTATTCAGCCCTGACTACCGCCCATTAGAAAGCTCACGTAGGAAGAAACTGAGGTCCAGAGAGGCTAAGCGACGTGACCGAGATGGCACCGCTGGCAGCTGGGTTGACTTGGCTGCCGAGCCCTGACCTCACAGTGTTGACCTCTCTTTCTTCCCCCAGGACCCCAGTTTTCTGGCCTTGTTGCTCCCCTACCCCCTGGCGCCCCCTGCCCAGAGTGGAGTACAGCCTGGGGCCCCTGCTCAACCACCTGTGGGCTGGGCGTGGCCACTCGGGTGTCCAACCAGAACCGCCTCTGCCGACTGGAGACCCAGCACCGTCTCTGCCTGCCTGGGCCCTGTCCACCTCCCAGGGGCCGCGGCCCATGGAACAGCACCTTTTAGAGCAGGGCCAGGGATCTGGGGGCTCCATGCGCACCCTCCCCAGCAGGCAAGCCAGCGCTTGGGCCCTGCGCAAAAGGCAAATGGCCCCTCCCTGCGCCCTTGGCTGGGGCGACGGCATCCAGGCCCGGGAGGACCAGAATGTTCTCAAGCCGTCTGCTCCATCTGGACCCTGAGATAGAGCCGGGATGTCTGCCCCAGGCTGCCTTCCTCTACCTCACAGCCTAGGGGGATGGCCAAGGTTTTTTTCCAGGCTCTTCTGGTCCATTCCCAACAGGCTTATCAAACATGTGCATAGGCAAGCTTCCCAGCAGATAGGGCGACCAGCTGTCCCTTCATCATTCGGACGAGGCAGGTGCTGGGCTGGACTGGCTACTTTTCTGGGGGTGTGGTGAAGAGGGGCATGCAGATATTCTGAATCTCCTGCTTCCTTTCCTGGAGTGACATGGAAACATCCCCGTATACGTGCCTGTGCAAGAGCTTATAGGTCAGGCTTACACTGTCTGAGCACCACCTCCCACCCCCATCCAGGGCAGAATTCAGAGGCCGCACGCTTTGTGAAAGTCACAAGGTGAAATCACACTGTCTGGAAGAAAGTCAGAAAACAGGCCTGAAAGTGATCCGTTAAACCCAACTTGTAGTCATAAGAAGGAATGAACCTTTCTCAGGCACCTACAATGTGCCAGGCGCTGAGCTAGACACTTTATATATAGGTTGGTGCTTTGCAACTTTTAAGACCAGAGAAAAGTAGGGGAGAATGAAGGATAGCCCCTGGGGACTGGGGAACGTGGCCTGAAATAAACCAACCCAAGTGTGAAATTCTGTCTGAAGTCTCATGTGTTATTGTTGGTTGTTTTTTTTTTAACCCTACATACAAATTTTCCAACTTCCTCTGTGATCTACATGTTATGTTTAAAAATAAAAACTATGTTTTCATCAGACTCCAACCAGGAAATTGGAGACACTCTCAGTTTTTAAAAAGTGTTTTCCTCTTATTAAATTAATTTTATGGAGACATGGTTTACACACCATGAAACACACAGGTCTTAACATACGGTTTTCAAAGTCTTTGCAAATGTGAACACCTGTGTAATCAATACCTGTTAAGGTACAAAACATTTCCAGAATCTCAGGAAGTTTCCTTTGGCCCCTAACCGGTCATCCCCTCCGCCCATGAAGGCAAACCCTGTTCTGAGTTCTATCACCAAAGAGGATGGAGAGCCAGTTCTCGAACCTCACATCAATAGGCTCATGCAGTAGGTATTCTTCTATGAATGGCTTCTTTCACTTGGTACCAGCTGTTGGGACTGAGGGTTTGAAGGAGAGCCCAGAAGCTGGGACCAGCCAGCGGAAGATGGAATCACAGCAGGTCCCTCCACCGGAAGCAGGTGCAGCCTTACAGACCTAACAAAGAGCCGATGGACCTGGGGAGGCAGACCTGGCTTCTGTTCTCTCCCAACCCAGTTTCTAGGAGTGCCCCCCATGGGTCACCCCACTGGGAAGGTGAGAGGCAGGAGCCTGGGAGTGTGAGGCTTTGATGTGTAAAGCAAGCAGGGGGAGGGCGACCCCAGCTCCCAGGATGCCCACGACCCTCCTTCGGAACAGTTGTCCCCAGCACTTTGCTCAGGGACCACCTCCTCCCAAAACCCCAGATGGAGAATCACAGGCAGCCTCTGAGCCACCCAATCCTCACAGAATAGAACTAACTTCAGTGCACAGAGGAGGAGATTGCTTGGGAAAGTGATCTGTCCAAAAGCTGGTCTGCAGCTGGGGAGGGATTTTAGCCCACGCCAAGCTGACCTGACTCAAGACTGTGTTGATGGTCTCTCACATGCTAAGAGTTTCAGAGGATCAGACTACGCAAGGGTAAACTCTGAACACATTGCCAGGAAAAATTCAGGTAACATCTCTAGAAGTGATGACAGCCAGGATGAAGACAACAGACCTGCACTGAATGAGGTTTGCATGCGGGGCCTTTGCTGCTAGTTTTCCCCACAACTCTATGTTGTGGGACACCCCAAAGGAAAGTGCTACTTATGTTCCCATTTTAGAAATGGGTAAACTGAGACTCAAAGCAATGAATGAGTTGTCCTGGGGTTGTGGTGCTGGGCCTCTGGCTGGCTGGCTGCAAGGTCTGTGACCTCACTACCAAGCAGCTGTGAACAGAGTTGCACAGAGTTGCACAGAGTTGCACAGAGCGGACTCAGCCACCTGCCTCATCTTTGCTCTGAGGTTTCCTAGTGTGATCTTAGGCAGGGTACCTAACTTCTTTATGCCTCAGTGTCCTTTCCTCTAAAATGGGGATGATGCAGTACTCTACACAGAGGGTTATTGAGTATTATGTGATTTAAATAATAATTTTAGCCATCATTCTCTTGATCTTTTAGTGCTTTAGCCTTTTCATCTGTAAAATGGGCATAAATAGCAGTGCCCACCCTATAGGATCACTGTGTTGAGTGAGTTCCCATCACGCGGTTGTGTTGTGAGTATTAGGTCAGTAATTCCTCTGTGTTCACTTGAAATATAATCTATAGGGATGCCTGGGTGGCTCAGTTGGTTAAGTAGCTGTCTTCGGCTCAGGTCATGATCCCAGCATCCTGGGATCGAGTCCCACACCAGGCTCCTTGCTCAGCAGGGAGCCTGCTTCTCTCTCTGTCTCTGCCTGCCACTCTGCCTGCTTGTGCTCTCTCTCTCTCTCTGACAAATAAATAAAAACAAAATCTTAAAAAAAAAAGAAATATAATCTATATAATCCTGCCTCCACGATTCTTTGCAAGTCAGAGTGTGATAGGAGGCAAAGGCTGAGAATTTTCTTGCTTGTAAACAAGAGAAGGTGGTGTTGGGTGCAAGGTTACAGGTAAAAATCAGACTAACCCCCACTGAAACTCACCACCCAGAGGTACCCAGCCCAGCCATTCATTCCCCATTATATATTTATTTATATTTATATTAAAGATTTTATCTTTAAGTTATCTCTGTACCCAACGTGGGGCTCAAACTCACAACCCCAAGACCACGAGTCGCACGCTCCACGGAACAAGCCAGCCAGGCACTGCCCCTCCCCCCATTATATTTATATTTGTAATATCTGTGTTGTCACAAGTAACCATAGTGCATTCCTTCTCGGTACTGTATGGCACTCCATTGTATGAATATACTGCATTTCACTTATCCATTCTATACTTGAGGGGTAGTTTCCCTTCTGGGCTATTAGAAGAGGGCATTGTGAACATTCTAGCCCACCGTCTCCTGCTGGACATTGGTGAACATTTCTGTTGGATGAACATCCAAGAGTAGAATTGCTAGGGTCTGCACTCTTTATCCTGGGTCTGACTGTCTCCCAGTACAATGCAGGTCTCTATATAATAAATGCTCAATAAAGACTGCATAAATAATAAAGGGAAGAGCTAACACTCATTGAGTTCTAACCATATACAAGACTCTGCTCCAAGCATCTTCTATGTAATCACTCACTTGACCCTCATAACAGCCATCGGAAGTATAATTATGTCCATTTCACAGAGAAACTGAGAGACGGCAAATTAAGGAAATAGCCCAAGCTCACCGAGTTCACAGTTGGCAGAACCAGGATTCAAACCCAGAGAGTGGTGCTCGGGGCACGTGCCCGTGGCCACCAGGCTCCCGGGCATGCAGTCACTGCAGGGTCCGAGAGAAGGCCAGCAAGCCTGGACAGGTGGTGGGAGCAGAAAGAGGAAATGGGAGAATCACATGGCCTGACATTGTCTGTGGGATCTTGTTTGAAGGATGGATGTGAGAAGTAGGGGAGCTAAGACCCCCAACACGGCCCTGGGCTTCGTGCTGGAGGTTGGCAGAATGGAGGGGCCACACCCGCAGAAACCGGGGGGAGTGGGGGAACCCCTACAGGTGGCAGATGGAGGGGTATCCTCAATGTTTTGAGTTTAAGGAGGAAGTAGTCACCCAGGACAGTGTGGCTGGAGGCCACTAGAGATCAAAGATGGGTCCGGGGGCCATGGACAGATGTAGAGACAAGAGTTCAGGTTGGGAATTAGAGTCACTCGCACAGAGGAGTAGATCATCAGATCGCCCTGGCCATTTAGTTACGGAAACACAGATGAGTACGTGTGTATGCTGGTGTGTACCACCTCTTACCGCCCATCCCCCCGCTGCTCCCCCAGCCAGGGCCACCACCATCTCTGCCCTGATGACCCCTGCAGCCTCCTCTTGCTCTCCTGGCTTCCTCCCTGCTCCTTACAGTATGTGCCAGAGGAATCCCCAAACCAGACCATGCCACGCAACCCACAGGGCCCCACTCTGTGCCTCAGTCACCTCTCTGCCCTCAACCCCTTGCTCACGCTGCTCCGACCTCACTGTCCTCCTGGTTGTTTCTTGAACATGCTAGACACATTCCCACCTCAGGACCTTTGCACTGGCTGTTCCCTCTGCCTGACATCATCTTCCCCCCATGACGACTCCCCTTGCTTTCTTTCGAGTTTGACTCACAAGTTAACACTTCATGGAGAACCCACCTCGGCCACCCTCTTGTAGCCCCCCGATGCATGTTGCACACATCATGCCTTAACACACTACCTGACCTGTTCGCAACGCAACATCTATTATTCACTGACTGACACCACAAGTGCTGGCTGGGGCTTCATTTTTCTGCTTTGTTCCCTGATAGATTCCCAGGACCTAGAACAGTACCCAGGACAGAACCAGGCTTGGTCCTTACTGAATGAATGAAATAATAGATCTTCCTTTTGAAAAAGCCCAGGTGACAGGGATCTCCCAGTGGCCACGTCCCCCCACCCCCACCCAACATTCAACTTCAGTAGTTCTCCAAGTGGGGTCCCCAGACCAGAAGCATCAGCATCACCTGGGAACTGGTTAGAAATGCAAATATCTTGTGTCCCGCTCCAGACTCACAGAAACTTGTGGGATGGGACCAGAAGTCTCTGTATTAATAAGTCCTCCACCTCATTAAAGTCTGTGTAAGATTTCTGGAGTGTGGCTCGGGGAGGAGAACGGGAGAAGACGGTGGTGCGCTGCTGCCCCCTGGTGGCACCGCGGTGCACGGACGGACGGGCTGCCCGAGCGGGGAGGAGCCCTCCCACCGCGCCCGCCCCTGGGAGTCTCAGCCAGCCAAGGGCCTGGGAGTGAGGCAGTGACAGGGCTCCGCCTGGGATTCCTCCCGGTTTGTGCGGTGGTGCGGCAGTTTCCTTTAGTTCAAATACTACACCGATGCCTATGAGCACCCCTGCACTGCCCTGAGCCAGAGCCCCATCCTCTGTCCCCAATGACTCCCAGCTCCCTCCTCCCACCGCCAGACTGCAGCCTGAGGCTCTTTGGGGAGCACAGTTCTGGTTATGTCACTCTGCTCCAACCACTCTGAGGCTCAGAGCTGCCTTCTGGGATGGGTCCAGGCTCCTTCCATGATTCACGGGCCCCCTCTGTGCCCCACCACCCTGGATGGTTGGGGCTCCCCACTCCAGCCCCCTGGGGGCACTCTCTCCCCTTCCCCCCACCCCGTCTAGCCTAGATGACCCCCTCATTATTCTCCCTTAGTCCCGGTTACCATGTCTACCTGGAGCCAACCCTCCCCTTGTGCACTGGCTCCCATCCCTCTTGCCTTCCGGGTGATGCAGCCCTGCCAGGCCCCCTTTCCCCTCCCGTGCCTTCCACGTCTCCCTCTCTTCCAGATCATTCCCATCAACACACATGTGTTGGCTACTCCGCTAGCAAGAGGTAGGGTGCCCTCTTCAAGGGGCAACTCCAGCAGCCTCACTGGGGGGTATCAGGTGCTATCAAAAAATCCACCTGCCTCTCGAAGGCTAAAACGTGGTCTAGGATCTCTGCCATGTTCTCAGCAACAGGGTCATGATTTAGCCAATTCTCAAGAACTTTCTCCTCTTCTGCTATGATTAAGGACAACATCAGGGGGAACCCAAGGGCAGCAGCCCAGGCCTCTTAGACACCCTGAGGTTGGCCAATGAGCACAGCTGTAAATGGTCCCATCACACTGATCTGGTTCTTATCCATGGCCCATTCACTGCCTCCTGGCCCCTTGCTACTGACTTTCCTGAAAGTGTTCTGAATCGCACTGCTGGGCTAGTCTTTTCATCCACTCTGGGTGAGATGGGAGACATTAGCAGGAGCTGCTTCTCCCCAGCCCCGAAGCCAGCGGCAACCAAGCACAGGTGGTTGACTTTGATTTTGACCCTCTTCTCCCCTCGGGGACTGGACCTCCATGTCTTGATAACCCTCCTGCACCCCCCAGTCTCGGAGACATCCCCTTCACATCCCGTGGCCCTTCTGTCCTCTCCTGGTACCTGCTCTGTGCCCTACGCTCACCCCCATCAAAGGCCAAGGTTTTGGAACCAGATGCAGCATCTCACGGCTTACTTTAGGTGCCCAGACCAGGACCCTGGTGAGAAGCTTCCTTGGGGCTTGCTTGGGGCTTTCCACTCAGCAGATTACTCAGCCATCTGAACTTGATCTCCAAAAGAAACTTACACTTATTTTAAAATTTCATGTCAACGGTCCTATTTGTAATGTTTCCTTAATCACCGTGATGTACATATGGGTCTTCATCATAGTGCTACTTCAACCCTGACGCAGGTCTTTATTAACTAGGATGAATCAGATTCCAGTAGTAAGCAGGCCCCCAACCAGGAGCATTCTTCCTGGGGAGGGAATATTGTAACGCTGGCCATGTTTAGATTTACTGGTATGGGGTGATGCTAAAAAGCAGATCGAATCTAGCCAGTTTTATTATAGTTTTGAAAGTCTTTAAAGTCAAGGCCCCCCTTTGTCACTGCATCTGTTGGCAGACCACCCCACCACCATGACCCCCCTTGGCACACCACAGCTTACTAGCTAAACCACAATCTCAGTTACATAACATTCCTAGCAGATGTCTCTGGTAGGTGGTCTCCTCCACAAAATGATTAAGAGACTCAGGCTCCTTCAATCTTATGGCTCCACCTCATCCCCTCCTTACCTGAATCCAGAATGGCACCAACAGGTCAGGTGGGTGGTTTGGCCATTCCATGCAAAGCCTCAAGACCGTTTCTGGAACAACTGGGTTAGGATTATCATCGTTTTGACTCAAGTAGCCAAACGATTACAGGGTAAGTCTTCGGTTGCCAGAGGCTATGTCTGCCACCCTGAGAAGAGACAGCCTGAAAAATAAAATCACACAGAGCTGAGTAATTAAGAGAAACAGATGCCAGGCAATAGGGTCTGAGCTGCTGGATCCAGCCATGCCTGAAGTTATACATCCCTAAACGTTTCAGTTACGTGAACCAATAAATTCCATTTATATTTAAACGAGGCTGATTTGGGTTTCTATCACTTGGGCTAAAAGAGTCTTGACAAATATAATTGTATATACGGCAGTGTAATTACCGGTCTATTTTTGGCCTTTCTGTTGGGCTTTTCTCACTAGAAGCCAAGTAGATTTCTGATTCATCCTTGCGTCCCTGAAGCCAGCACAGGACCTGGCACATGGTAGGTATTTACCGCATCCCCGCTGAATGGTGACAAACACCTGGGTTCCAGCCCCAATTCTGCCTCTGGTTTGTGACCTTGAGCATCTGATTCTCCTTTCCAAGCCCCATTTCCAAGTGCAGTGGAGATGGTCGTCTCTGCCCTGTCTTGCTCGAGGGCTGTGGTGAGGACAGGATAAGTCCAGGCTTATGAAAGTGCTTGGCAAACGAAAGCTCTACATACACAGAAGCTATAATTATATTTTCAAGGATGTACACTTTGTCCTAATTTCACCAGCCCCCGACAGACTGTGGGTTCTTGGGACACAACGCAGACAGCACGTTGGAAGAACAGAAGGAAGGTGTGAGAAGAGCAGCCCCAGCTGCCCCCAGCACCACCTCCCTGCAACAGCAGCTCTGATGCGCCTGCAGACGAGATGAGCAGAAATCACTGACACGAGGGGTCCCAGTGTCTCCTTGAATCTGAGTCCTTGTAAGTGACATGACGACGGGGCGGAGGCTGGCTGCTTGTTCTCCGAACTGTCTCTCTTTTCTTCCTGGGCACCCAGAGAAAGACCACATCTTCTGGCCAGGTGACTGAGGGCTGGCCGTGGGCTATGATTCCAGATCCGAACCATAAGCCCTCCCCGCCCCCCCCCCCCCCCCCCCC
>LNAC01000202.1:904359-925332 GCA_002007465.1 Ailurus styani | reverse complement strand
GGGGCCGGGGTCCTGGGGGCGGGGCGGGGGCGGGGCTTCCGGGAGCAGGGACACCTGGACCTGCTGAGCACAGTTCTCCCGACCACAGCTACAGCTGGGAGAGGCTGGTGGTGGAGACTAGGGGAGGCAGAAGACCCCTTTAAACTGACCAAACAGCAAGTAAATAATTTTAAATCATAAATAATGGAAAACAAAAGTGGGTGGCGGAGCAGGGAAGGGAAAGGAGGGCTAGGATACTTGGATCAAATAGCAGAAGTATACTATTCATATTCATAGCAGAGGTATACTATATGACATATACTATTATTCTATTTCTAATATATTAATATGTATTAATAATACATTTATATCATTTAAAGATTACATAATATTATTAATAAGTAGTTATTCGGGCTTATCCAAAGAGGCACTCAAAACTGAACCAGATGAGCTGGTTGTCTCTGGCATGTGGGCTCAGGGATGAGCAGAGGTGGAGGAAAGACAGTTACCTCTTGCTGTAAACTCTTTAGTTTTAGAGAATGTGTTACTGTTAACATCAGTGGGTTATTATAATTATATGACATGATCTCTTTAAAGAAAGGCATCTGATAAGAAGGCATTGGTTCACTGATGACAGTGCTGCATGAGAGTAGAGCATGTGGGTTCAGCACGGAGTCTGCCCGGGTTCTAAGCCCAGCTTTGCTATTTCCTAGCTGTGTGACTCTGAGAAAGTTGCTTAACTTCTCTGTGCCTCAGTTCCTCCAACTAGAAGATGAGAGTAAGGGCATCCACCTTGCGGAGTTGTTGTAGGGACTGAGTGAGTAAACCCAAGGAGAGCGGTCACAGCACATAGCACTCCATCCGTGGTGGCTGTCAGTATCCCTACGATGGAATGGGACACATCCACTTAAATACATGGGAGAATGACAGGGAGTTCAACTTATGTACAAAAACCAGGATGGGACACTGTAGATGCAATCTCATCTCCATCACGTGTGTCCGTGTGTGTCCATGTGTGTGCGTACGTCCTGCACACAGGTGTGTATCACGCAGGCTTTCTCAGCCTGGGCACCAGTGACGCTCAGGCTGGGGCACACTCTCAGCGGGGAGCTGCCCTGTGCCTGCAGGGTGTTCAGCAACATCCCTGCTGGGTTCCAGTAGCCCCACTCCCAGCTGTGACCACCAAGATGTCTCTGGACATTACCAAGTGTTCCTGGGGGGGTGAGCAAAGTCGCCCCAGTGGAGAACCATTCGGTTAATAAGGCCGGGAAGAAAGGACACTACAGTATTACGAGAGCAGAATAAGATGTGAGGAGGAGGAGAAGCTAGACGGTGCTGAACCCCCCATCTTGTTCCAGGTACAGCCTCAGAAACCCTAGCAGCTTTGCCACCGGGTCCCAGCACCTCTACCCACAGGCCACAACCTCCTTCCTGGAAGATGCCGTGGGGTGCAGAAATGAGAAACCCACCACGTACTGGGGGAACCATCACGGCCAACACCACCATAGTTGCCTAGTTACCGACACAAACGAGGAACTTACAGCACCCTGCTAAGCATGCCGCCCCCTCCATTATTTTATTCAGCCCTGACTACCGCCCATTAGAAAGCTCACGTAGGAAGAAACTGAGGTCCAGAGAGGCTAAGCGACGTGACCGAGATGGCACCGCTGGCAGCTGGGTTGACTTGGCTGCCGAGCCCTGACCTCACAGTGTTGACCTCTCTTTCTTCCCCCAGGACCCCAGTTTTCTGGCCTTGTTGCTCCCCTACCCCCTGGCGCCCCCTGCCCAGAGTGGAGTACAGCCTGGGGCCCCTGCTCAACCACCTGTGGGCTGGGCGTGGCCACTCGGGTGTCCAACCAGAACCGCCTCTGCCGACTGGAGACCCAGCACCGTCTCTGCCTGCCTGGGCCCTGTCCACCTCCCAGGGGCCGCGGCCCATGGAACAGCACCTTTTAGAGCAGGGCCAGGGATCTGGGGGCTCCATGCGCACCCTCCCCAGCAGGCAAGCCAGCGCTTGGGCCCTGCGCAAAAGGCAAATGGCCCCTCCCTGCGCCCTTGGCTGGGGCGACGGCATCCAGGCCCGGGAGGACCAGAATGTTCTCAAGCCGTCTGCTCCATCTGGACCCTGAGATAGAGCCGGGATGTCTGCCCCAGGCTGCCTTCCTCTACCTCACAGCCTAGGGGGATGGCCAAGGTTTTTTTCCAGGCTCTTCTGGTCCATTCCCAACAGGCTTATCAAACATGTGCATAGGCAAGCTTCCCAGCAGATAGGGCGACCAGCTGTCCCTTCATCATTCGGACGAGGCAGGTGCTGGGCTGGACTGGCTACTTTTCTGGGGGTGTGGTGAAGAGGGGCATGCAGATATTCTGAATCTCCTGCTTCCTTTCCTGGAGTGACATGGAAACATCCCCGTATACGTGCCTGTGCAAGAGCTTATAGGTCAGGCTTACACTGTCTGAGCACCACCTCCCACCCCCATCCAGGGCAGAATTCAGAGGCCGCACGCTTTGTGAAAGTCACAAGGTGAAATCACACTGTCTGGAAGAAAGTCAGAAAACAGGCCTGAAAGTGATCCGTTAAACCCAACTTGTAGTCATAAGAAGGAATGAACCTTTCTCAGGCACCTACAATGTGCCAGGCGCTGAGCTAGACACTTTATATATAGGTTGGTGCTTTGCAACTTTTAAGACCAGAGAAAAGTAGGGGAGAATGAAGGATAGCCCCTGGGGACTGGGGAACGTGGCCTGAAATAAACCAACCCAAGTGTGAAATTCTGTCTGAAGTCTCATGTGTTATTGTTGGTTGTTTTTTTTTTNAAGTAGGGGAGAATGAAGGATAGCCCCTGGGGACTGGGGAACGTGGCCTGAAATAAACCAACTCAAGTGTGAAATTCTGTCTGAAGTCTCATGTGTTATTGTTGGTTGTTTTTTTTTTAAACCCTACATACAAATTTTCCAACTTCCTCTGTGATCTACATGTTATGTTTAAAAATAAAAACTATGTTTTCATCAGACTCCAACCAGGAAATTGGAGACACTCTCAGTTTTTAAAAAGTGTTTTCCTCTTATTAAATTAATTTTATGGAGACATGGTTTACACACCATGAAACACACAGGTCTTAACATACGGTTTTCAAAGTCTTTGCAAATGTGAACACCTGTGTAATCAATACCTGTTAAGGTACAAAACATTTCCAGAATCTCAGGAAGTTTCCTTTGGCCCCTAACCGGTCATCCCCTCCGCCCATGAAGGCAAACCCTGTTCTGAGTTCTATCACCAAAGAGGATGGAGAGCCAGTTCTCGAACCTCACATCAATAGGCTCATGCAGTAGGTATTCTTCTATGAATGGCTTCTTTCACTTGGTACCAGCTGTTGGGACTGAGGGTTTGAAGGAGAGCCCAGAAGCTGGGACCAGCCAGCGGAAGATGGAATCACAGCAGGTCCCTCCACCGGAAGCAGGTGCAGCCTTACAGACCTAACAAAGAGCCGATGGACCTGGGGAGGCAGACCTGGCTTCTGTTCTCTCCCAACCCAGTTTCTAGGAGTGCCCCCCATGGGTCACCCCACTGGGAAGGTGAGAGGCAGGAGCCTGGGAGTGTGAGGCTTTGATGTGTAAAGCAAGCAGGGGGAGGGCGACCCCAGCTCCCAGGATGCCCACGACCCTCCTTCGGAACAGCTGTCCCCAGCACTTTGCTCAGGGACCACCTCCTCCCAAAACCCCAGATGGAGAATCACAGGCAGCCTCTGAGCCACCCAATCCTCACAGAATAGAACTAACTTCAGTGCACAGAGGAGGAGATTGCTTGGGAAAGTGATCTGTCCAAAAGCTGGTCTGCAGCTGGGGAGGGATTTTAGCCCACGCCAAGCTGACCTGACTCAAGACTGTGTTGATGGTCTCTCACATGCTAAGAGTTTCAGAGGATCAGACTACGCAAGGGTAAACTCTGAACACATTGCCAGGAAAAATTCAGGTAACATCTCTAGAAGTGATGACAGCCAGGATGAAGACAACAGACCTGCACTGAATGAGGTTTGCATGCGGGGCCTTTGCTGCTAGTTTTCCCCACAACTCTATGTTGTGGGACACCCCAAAGGAAAGTGCTACTTATGTTCCCATTTTAGAAATGGGTAAAGTGAGACTCAAAGCAATGAATGAGTTGTCCTGGGGTTGTGGTGCTGGGCCTCTGGCTGGCTGGCTGCAAGGTCTGTGACCTCACTACCAAGCAGCTGTGAACAGAGTTGCACAGAGTTGCACAGAGTTGCACAGAGCGGACTCAGCCACCTGCCTCATCTTTGCTCTGAGGTTTCCTAGTGTGATCTTAGGCAGGGTACCTAACTTCTTTATGCCTCAGTGTCCTTTCCTCTAAAATGGGGATGATGCAGTACTCTACACAGAGGGTTATTGAGTATTATGTGATTTAAATAATAATTTTAGCCATCATTCTCTTGATCTTTTAGTGCTTTAGCCTTTTCATCTGTAAAATGGGCATAAATAGCAGTGCCCACCCTATAGGATCACTGTGTTGAGTGAGTTCCCATCACGCGGTTGTGTTGTGAGTATTAGGTCAGTAATTCCTCTGTGTTCACTTGAAATATAATCTATAGGGATGCCTGGGTGGCTCAGTTGGTTAAGTAGCTGTCTTCGGCTCAGGTCATGATCCCAGCATCCTGGGATCGAGTCCCACACCAGGCTCCTTGCTCAGCAGGGAGCCTGCTTCTCTCTCTGTCTCTGCCTGCCACTCTGCCTGCTTGTGCTCTCTCTCTCTCTCTGACAAATAAATAAAAACAAAATCTTAAAAAAAAAAGAAATATAATCTATATAATCCTGCCTCCACGATTCTTTGCAAGTCAGAGTGTGATAGGAGGCAAAGGCTGAGAATTTTCTTGCTTGTAAACAAGAGAAGGTGGTGTTGGGTGCAAGGTTACAGGTAAAAATCAGACTAACCCCCACTGAAACTCACCACCCAGAGGTACCCAGCCCAGCCATTCATTCCCCATTATATATTTATTTATATTTATATTAAAGATTTTATCTTTAAGTTATCTCTGTACCCAACGTGGGGCTCAAACTCACAACCCCAAGACCACGAGTCGCACGCTCCACGGAACAAGCCAGCCAGGCACTGCCCCTCCCCCCATTATATTTATATTTGTAATATCTGTGTTGTCACAAGTAACCATAGTGCATTCCTTCTCGGTACTGTATGGCACTCCATTGTATGAATATACTGCATTTCACTTATCCATTCTATACTTGAGGGGTAGTTTCCCTTCTGGGCTATTAGAAGAGGGCATTGTGAACATTCTAGCCCACCGTCTCCTGCTGGACATTGGTGAACATTTCTGTTGGATGAACATCCAAGAGTAGAATTGCTAGGGTCTGCACTCTTTATCCTGGGTCTGACTGTCTCCCAGTACAATGCAGGTCTCTATATAATAAATGCTCAATAAAGACTGCATAAATAATAAAGGGAAGAGCTAACACTCATTGAGTTCTAACCATATACAAGACTCTGCTCCAAGCATCTTCTATGTAATCACTCACTTGACCCTCATAACAGCCATCGGAAGTATAATTATGTCCATTTCACAGAGAAACTGAGAGACGGCAAATTAAGGAAATAGCCCAAGCTCACCGAGTTCACAGTTGGCAGAACCAGGATTCAAACCCAGAGAGTGGTGCTCGGGGCACGTGCCCGTGGCCACCAGGCTCCCGGGCATGCAGTCACTGCAGGGTCCGAGAGAAGGCCAGCAAGCCTGGACAGGTGGTGGGAGCAGAAAGAGGAAATGGGAGAATCACATGGCCTGACATTGTCTGTGGGATCTTGTTTGAAGGATGGATGTGAGAAGTAGGGGAGCTAAGACCCCCAACACGGCCCTGGGCTTCGTGCTGGAGGTTGGCAGAATGGAGGGGCCACACCCGCAGAAACCGGGGGGAGTGGGAGAACCCCTACAGGTGGCAGATGGAAGGGTATCCTCAATGTTTTGAGTTTAAGGAGGAAGTAGTCACCCAGGACAGTGTGGCTGGAGGCCACTAGAGATCAAAGATGGGTCCGGGGGCCATGGACAGATGTAGAGACAAGAGTTCAGGTTGGGAATTAGAGTCACTCGCACAGAGGAGTAGATCATCAGATCGCCCTGGCCATTTAGTTACGGAAACACAGATGAGTACGTGTGTATGCTGGTGTGTACCACCTCTTACCGCCCATCCCCCCGCTGCTCCCCCAGCCAGGGCCACCACCATCTCTGCCCTGATGACCCCTGCAGCCTCCTCTTGCTCTCCTGGCTTCCTCCCTGCTCCTTACAGTATGTGCCAGAGGAATCCCCAAACCAGACCATGCCACGCAACCCACAGGGCCCCACTCTGTGCCTCAGTCACCTCTCTGCCCTCAACCCCTTGCTCACGCTGCTCCGACCTCACTGTCCTCCTGGTTGTTTCTTGAACATGCTAGACACATTCCCACCTCAGGACCTTTGCACTGGCTGTTCCCTCTGCCTGACATCATCTTCCCCCCATGACGACTCCCCTTGCTTTCTTTCGAGTTTGACTCACAAGTTAACACTTCATGGAGAACCCACCTCGGCCACCCTCTTGTAGCCCCCCGATGCATGTTGCACACATCATGCCTTAACACACTACCTGACCTGTTCGCAACGCAACATCTATTATTCACTGACTGACACCACAAGTGCTGGCTGGGGCTTCATTTTTCTGCTTTGTTCCCTGATAGATTCCCAGGACCTAGAACAGTACCCAGGACAGAACCAGGCTTGGTCCTTACTGAATGAATGAAATAATAGATCTTCCTTTTGAAAAAGCCCAGGTGACAGGGATCTCCCAGTGGCCACGTCCCCCCACCCCCACCCAACATTCAACTTCAGTAGTTCTCCAAGTGGGGTCCCCAGACCAGAAGCATCAGCATCACCTGGGAACTGGTTAGAAATGCAAATATCTTGTGTCCCGCTCCAGACTCACAGAAACTTGTGGGATGGGACCAGAAGTCTCTGTATTAATAAGTCCTCCACCTCATTAAAGTCTGTGTAAGATTTCTGGAGTGTGGCTCGGGGAGGAGAACGGGAGAAGACGGTGGTGCGCTGCTGCCCCCTGGTGGCACCGCGGTGCACGGACGGACGGGCTGCCCGAGCGGGGAGGAGCCCTCCCACCGCGCCCGCCCCTGGGAGTCTCAGCCAGCCAAGGGCCTGGGAGTGAGGCAGTGACAGGGCTCCGCCTGGGATTCCTCCCGGTTTGTGCGGTGGTGCGGCAGTTTCCTTTAGTTCAAATACTACACCGATGCCTATGAGCACCCCTGCACTGCCCTGAGCCAGAGCCCCATCCTCTGTCCCCAATGACTCCCAGCTCCCTCCTCCCACCGCCAGACTGCAGCCTGAGGCTCTTTGGGGAGCACAGTTCTGGTTATGTCACTCTGCTCCAACCACTCTGAGGCTCAGAGCTGCCTTCTGGGATGGGTCCAGGCTCCTTCCATGATTCACGGGCCCCCTCTGTGCCCCACCACCCTGGATGGTTGGGGCTCCCCACTCCAGCCCCCTGGGGGCACTCTCTCCCCTTCCCCCCACCCCGTCTAGCCTAGATGACCCCCTCATTATTCTCCCTTAGTCCCGGTTACCATGTCTACCTGGAGCCAACCCTCCCCTTGTGCACTGGCTCCCATCCCTCTTGCCTTCCGGGTGATGCAGCCCTGCCAGGCCCCCTTTCCCCTCCCGTGCCTTCCACGTCTCCCTCTCTTCCAGATCATTCCCATCAACACACATGTGTTGGCTACTCCGCTAGCAAGAGGTAGGGTGCCCTCTTCAAGGGGCAACTCCAGCAGCCTCACTGGGGGGTATCAGGTGCTATCAAAAAATCCACCTGCCTCTCGAAGGCTAAAACGTGGTCTAGGATCTCTGCCATGTTCTCAGCAACAGGGTCATGATTTAGCCAATTCTCAAGAACTTTCTCCTCTTCTGCTATGATTAAGGACAACATCAGGGGGAACCCAAGGGCAGCAGCCCAGGCCTCTTAGACACCCTGAGGTTGGCCAATGAGCACAGCTGTAAATGGTCCCATCACACTGATCTGGTTCTTATCCATGGCCCATTCACTGCCTCCTGGCCCCTTGCTACTGACTTTCCTGAAAGTGTTCTGAATCGCACTGCTGGGCTAGTCTTTTCATCCACTCTGGGTGAGATGGGAGACATTAGCAGGAGCTGCTTCTCCCCAGCCCCGAAGCCAGCGGCAACCAAGCACAGGTGGTTGACTTTGATTTTGACCCTCTTCTCCCCTCGGGGACTGGACCTCCATGTCTTGATAACCCTCCTGCACCCCCCAGTCTCGGAGACATCCCCTTCACATCCCGTGGCCCTTCTGTCCTCTCCTGGTACCTGCTCTGTGCCCTACGCTCACCCCCATCAAAGGCCAAGGTTTTGGAACCAGATGCAGCATCTCACGGCTTACTTTAGGTGCCCAGACCAGGACCCTGGTGAGAAGCTTCCTTGGGGCTTGCTTGGGGCTTTCCACTCAGCAGATTACTCAGCCATCTGAACTTGATCTCCAAAAGAAACTTACACTTATTTTAAAATTTCATGTCAACGGTCCTATTTGTAATGTTTCCTTAATCACCGTGATGTACATATGGGTCTTCATCATAGTGCTACTTCAACCCTGACGCAGGTCTTTATTAACTAGGATGAATCAGATTCCAGTAGTAAGCAGGCCCCCAACCAGGAGCATTCTTCCTGGGGAGGGAATATTGTAACGCTGGCCATGTTTAGATTTACTGGTATGGGGTGATGCTAAAAAGCAGATCGAATCTAGCCAGTTTTATTATAGTTTTGAAAGTCTTTAAAGTCAAGGCCCCCCTTTGTCACTGCATCTGTTGGCAGACCACCCCACCACCATGACCCCCCTTGGCACACCACAGCTTACTAGCTAAACCACAATCTCAGTTACATAACATTCCTAGCAGATGTCTCTGGTAGGTGGTCTCCTCCACAAAATGATTAAGAGACTCAGGCTCCTTCAATCTTATGGCTCCACCTCATCCCCTCCTTACCTGAATCCAGAATGGCACCAACAGGTCAGGTGGGTGGTTTGGCCATTCCATGCAAAGCCTCAAGACCGTTTCTGGAACAACTGGGTTAGGATTATCATCGTTTTGACTCAAGTAGCCAAACGATTACAGGGTAAGTCTTCGGTTGCCAGAGGCTATGTCTGCCACCCTGAGAAGAGACAGCCTGAAAAATAAAATCACACAGAGCTGAGTAATTAAGAGAAACAGATGCCAGGCAATAGGGTCTGAGCTGCTGGATCCAGCCATGCCTGAAGTTATACATCCCTAAACGTTTCAGTTACGTGAACCAATAAATTCCATTTATATTTAAACGAGGCTGATTTGGGTTTCTATCACTTGGGCTAAAAGAGTCTTGACAAATATAATTGTATATACGGCAGTGTAATTACCGGTCTATTTTTGGCCTTTCTGTTGGGCTTTTCTCACTAGAAGCCAAGTAGATTTCTGATTCATCCTTGCGTCCCTGAAGCCAGCACAGGACCTGGCACATGGTAGGTATTTACCGCATCCCCGCTGAATGGTGACAAACACCTGGGTTCCAGCCCCAATTCTGCCTCTGGTTTGTGACCTTGAGCATCTGATTCTCCTTTCCAAGCCCCATTTCCAAGTGCAGTGGAGATGGTCGTCTCTGCCCTGTCTTGCTCGAGGGCTGTGGTGAGGACAGGATAAGTCCAGGCTTATGAAAGTGCTTGGCAAACGAAAGCTCTACATACACAGAAGCTATAATTATATTTTCAAGGATGTACACTTTGTCCTAATTTCACCAGCCCCCGACAGACTGTGGGTTCTTGGGACACAACGCAGACAGCACGTTGGAAGAACAGAAGGAAGGTGTGAGAAGAGCAGCCCCAGCTGCCCCCAGCACCACCTCCCTGCAACAGCAGCTCTGATGCGCCTGCAGACGAGATGAGCAGAAATCACTGACACGAGGGGTCCCAGTGTCTCCTTGAATCTGAGTCCTTGTAAGTGACATGACGACGGGGCGGAGGCTGGCTGCTTGTTCTCCGAACTGTCTCTCTTTTCTTCCTGGTCACCCAGAGAAAGACCACATCTTCTGGCCAGGTGACTGAGGGCTGGCCGTGGGCTATGATTCCAGATCCGAACCATAAGCCCTCCCCCCCCCNCCCCCGTCCAATCCACTGCACTCGCTCTCTGCTTTGTCCACTGGTCCCATGCAGGGGACCCAGTGGAGGACTTCATGGCTCTAGAACACGGTTCTTAATGGTTCTTTATGAGCCTAGGTCTCCTCAGACAGGTTGCTGGGGAACACAATCAAAAAGACATGACTGGGGCGCCTGGGGGGCTCCGTGGGCTAAAGCCTCTGCCTTCGGCTCAGGTCATGATCCCAGGGTCCTGGGATCGAGGCCCGCACCGGGCTCCCTGCTCGGCGGGGAGCCTGCTTCCTCCTCTCTCTCTCTCTCTGCCTGCCTCTCTGCCTACTTGTGATCTCTCTCTGTGTGTCAAATAAATAAATAAAATCTTAAAAAAAAAAAAAGACATGACTGCAGGTTGATCCCTGAGATAGACCCAGAACTCAGAGGCTCCCCACCCCCGCCCCTGTCCTTGGAATGTGGGTTCCACTTGCCTTCCCTGCTCCCAGAGATCACTCCAAGGACACAGCCTTGAGATGGTGATGTGGCTTTGAAAACACCTGTATGGTGTATGTGACTGAGCCCAGGTAGGACTTCCTTATAAGGCTTTAAGATTTGGGGGGCAGGTATACGGAGTCACTGGTCTTGCTGCTGCCCAAGACAAGTCCCCTTGGCTAGGATTAAAACTGCCACCTACCGGGTGCCTGGGTGGCTCAGTGGGTTAAGCCTCTGCCTTCGGCTTGGGTCATGATCTCAGGGTCCTGGGATCGAGTCCCGCATCGGGTTCTCTGCTCGGCAGGGAACCTGCTTCTCCCTTTCTCTCTGCCTGCCTCTTTGCCTCCTTGTGATCTCTCTCTGTCAAATAAACAAATAAAATCTTAAAACAACAACAACAACTGCCACCTACCAAGCTGGAGTGTGCTGCTTCTTCCTTCAGTCTCCCTGCCCTCCGCATATGGGGAAGACGTCTATACCTGGAAGCTCCCGAGAGAGTTGTGAGCCTACGCTGGTAAAATCTATGATTTCCTTCTCAGACTAAGTAATGCGTAAATGATGCATAAAATAAAATATATGGCATTACAAGGGAAACAAATGATCAAAATGCGGTCACTAAAACAAAAAAGTGTGCGAGACAATTACACGTGCGCTTTTTTTTTTAACACAGCAAACAAGATTGAGTCTGGTTATCGCAATTTCAGTGTGGCAGGTAGGGAGGATCAGAGTACTTTGTGATGTCCCCATAACAGCAGTGAGATATGAAAGCGCCTGTGATTTCTACTGGCAACAAGTAAGTATGGCTAATACTACTTTAAATTCTATCCACAGAGCCCTTGTCTCCAAGGATGAGTCTCTGTGTTAGGGCACGATGGAACCACAAGAAAGAAGGAGCCTGGGTCCCTGGGTGACCACGTGGAGCAGAGGCCCCTGTAACACATATTCAACCCAGAGGAAAAGATGAATTTATCCAGGAATATCAAGACTCGGGGGCCAGCTGGGTGAACCTCAACAAGTCATCCAGCCTCTCTGATCCTCAATACCCTTATCAAGAAAATGTAGACTACGATCCCAGTCTTACAGGGTAGCCATGAGGACGGGGCACATGCAAACTCTGTGTAATTGATATCGGAGGTCTTCGGACACCAGCCTAGGAACTGGGACTAAAAATAGGGACAGCACAGTGGAATTTCATTAAGTCAAATGGACGCCATCTGTAGGACGATCCTTTACTCTGAAATGATGACCTTCCTAATTGGAGGGGTTATGACATTCATCCTTCTATAAGTTGAGGATGATTATAAATAATACCTGTGGATTTTCCCCCCTATTTTTCTTACTTCACAAGCGGAGTTGGGAGTGTTATTTAAATTCACACATATTTTATGAAATTTGGTGGTTTTGAAGACCACAAAGTAGGAGACCACAAAAATAGCCATTCATGTTATTGCCCCAAACTAATCAAGCTTACAGAGGATTTGATCCCCCACCTGGCAGAAGTTTGAATAACAGTAATATTTAACATGTATTGAGGGTTTCAATGAGTCCCAAATTGATCTAAATACTTGACCTGTATCTTTGGTTTATTGAGCAATTTGAACTTGGTGAAGGACACACAGAAATGGGTGTAGTTTTTCTTCAACCAATCTCTTCAAACACATCCAGTCAAACCTCTCCTTGCCCATGCCTTTCACTCTAGCTTGAACATCTCATCATATCCTATTGAATGCTTCTTCTAAATCAGGACTGACTCTTCACCTCGACAATGCATTGTTATTTAACTCAACAAACTGTTAAGTGGCCTAACTGGGTGCACCTTGCAACACTATGTGGCAGGTACTATTATTAATGGCATCTTACAGATACTAAGGCCCAGAGAGGTAAGGTAACTTGCCCCAGGTCACACAGCTAGTAAGTTATAGACGCAGGATTCAAACCCAGGCTGTCTGGCTCCAGAATCTTGCCCTTAATCTCTGCCTTATCGTTCTCCGCAGCCCTGAGAGCAGTGTGAGGGTCCCTCCCACACCTTTCTCACCTCCAACCTGTCTAAGTTCTAGCTTCTCCTGTTTATGAGGCCTGAAGGGAGCAATGAAGGAAAGGGGACAAAAATCTAGCTGGTGTTGCTTCAGGTCCTCTCAGGGGGATGGATTCCTTCTGTGTGGCAAGTGTTCAAAGGCTGGTATCCCTGGGGCACGTGAGGAGCTTATTCAGGGCCCCTGGAGTGATCTCCAGTCTGTTGGGGGAGACCTAGGACCCCCTGACCTCTCTCAAACTTTGTCCCCAGAAGTACAGTTCACAGCCTCTTTCTACCAGAGTCCTCATTCCTGGAAAGCAAAACAATCATCCCTTTTGGGCAGGATACCGAGCAGATGGCCCAGCACCTACTCAGCTCATGGGAAGCTCGCCCATCCTTTAGTGGCCAAATGGCTGGGTGTACAGAATGCCCCCCCCATCTCTCTTGAACCACTTTCTCCCAGCTCAACAGACACTATGGGCAGATGAGCAAACCTGCCTGATAAGCAGTCAGAGAATTAGATACCACTCACTACTTCTGGCAGGAACCCCAAATATCTACCAGCAGAATCTGTCAGGATGAGGGGAGTACACCTCTCTTCTTTCCCCAAGAAAAGAGAAAAAGAAAAGATAGGTCATTTCTCCTTACTCTAAAAATTTATCCTCAAATTCAAGTCTTTTGCTTATGGAGAAGAATCTTCTGTTTATGCTGAGGAGGCAGGGATGGGGTAGGAGAAAAGCTGGTATGACGTCCTTCAGAAAGCCCTACAGACACGGGTCTTGTGGCTTTCTGGAATATGGGGGCATTTAACATCTTGTGGTCTTAACTGGAAATATGAGGCGACAGGAAAAGTCCCATTGAAGAGTCTATGATGTGTCTGTCATCAAATTTCATCCCCACAACAGCCCTATACAGTGAGTTTATTAATTAGGATAATGGCAGTTGCTATAACAACCAAACCCCAAAATTCAGCTGTTTCACCCAACAGAAATTTATTTCTTACTCACATAATATTCCAAGGCAGGTGGTTTTTTGTTGGAGATCCTTCGTGTGGTCAGCCAGGTGGCTTACAGGCTGTTGTTCCACCAAACTCCTGGGCCTGGGACCCGGTTGGGGGGGGAGGGGCTTCTGCAGCTAGATTTCAGGCAGGGATAGAGAAGCTCACCTGCTCCCTAAAGGCCCAGCCTGGATATGACATTGGCCACTCCCACTCTGATTCCATTGGTGGGGACTAGTCACATGGTCATGCTAGGATGCAAAGGAGGCTGGGAAATTTTGCTGGGAAATGTAGTCTCTGTCTGGACAGGTATCTTCCAGAGACAACACCACACTAGCCTTTAGTTAGTGTGATAAAGAAGCTTTTTTTCTTTTTTCTTTTTTAAAAGACTTTGTTTATTCATTTGAGGGAGAGAGAAAAAACATGAGCAGGGGAGGAGCAGAGGGAGAGGGAGGAGCAGACTCTTCCCTGAGCAGGGAGCCCAGTGTGAGGCTCAATCCCAGGATTTGGGATCATGACCTGAGCTGAAGGCAGAGGCTTAACCATCTGAGCCACCCAGGCGCCCGCAAAGCAGCTTTCTTTACCAATGTCTAATTAGCTCACCAGGCTAACCTGCTCCGCATTCCTTCTGAACACAGCTTCTGCCCCGGGCATAATGAATGCTTACAGCTGGTGGCCCACTCTCTGGCACTCTTGCCCCCTTCTGCTCCCCCCTCCCCCCACAGAATGATGTTATGGATCAAAAGTTTGTATACTTCCCACCCCCAAATTCCTGTGTTGAAATCCTAATCCTCAGTGATGGTATCAGGAGGCAAGGTCAAGAATGGCTCTCAAAGGAGCCATTCTGAGTGGGATTAGTGCCCTTACAGGAAGAGGGATGAGAGGGTTTGCTTCCTCTCTCTGTTCTCTGCCATAAGAAGGGAAAATGAGAAGACCACTGTCTGTAAACCAGGAAGAGGGCTTTCACCAAGAACCCAGCACACTGGCACCCTCATCTCGGACTTCCAGCCTCCATCGCCGTGCAGAAAAAGCCGCCTAGTCTATGGTATTGTTATAGCATCCTGAGCTAAGACAAACGGCACGTATGCCAAGAATCTGTGGGGTTTGTTCCCAAACCAGTTTGCACCTGCCACACTTGTTACTGTAACGATATTCCACATGCGGATGAAATATGAGTGCAAAAAGGGAGAGATTTGTTTTTATGAAAATTCGACAGAGATGAGTTGCTAAAAAATACTGTCAATTTAGGCAAGGAAAAAACAATGACAAGAGAGCCAGAAAAAAGCTGCCACAAGAATCTAGAGAGATTCTGCGCCCAAGCTGCTGCACAACGTCTTCGAATGCTTGTTCCGCTTGAAATAAGCCCAAATCGGAAATCAGAAGAGAGATTCAGTAGCTTATGTAAGGAGGGCAATGTGAAAAGCCAATTAACAGCTCCAAACTCAAAGAACGGCAAACATTCAAGGTGCATATCATTTAAAATAATTCCTCGCTTTTGCGAACTAACCCTGGTCCCAGCTGAGCTGGATATGGAGGCTTCTCTCGGATCATTAGCCTCATTTTACAGGTGAGTAAACTGAGGCCCAGGGTAACAGCAGCCAAATGGTGGAGCCAAGATTCAAAAGCAGCCAGTCTGGTTGCAAAGTCTGTGCCGACTCCCTATGCCAGCAAAGTCCAGTGGAAGTTTCCGTGATGATGGTGAGGTTCTGACCTGCTCTGTCCGATGTCTTAGCCACTGGCACTTGTGGCTAATGAGCACGTGAAATGCATCTGGTGTGATCGAGGAACTGGATTTTAAAGCTGAATTGAATTTTTATTAATTTCAAGATCAACGGTCACCTAGTGGTTACCACAGGGGACAGAGCAGCTCTGTGCCACACTAACTTTAACACATGCCTTGCTGAGCATCTTTTATGTCTTTGCCTTGACCTTTCCAGACAATGATGTCTTCTGAAATCAAACCCTATCCCCTTTGATTCAGATGTCCCTTGATTCCAATCCATTATGCTGACTGTGGAATGGGAGGGGTGGGCGTTAGCAGGAGGAGAAGGGACAGGCCTGGCAGGAACGGCTGAACCCCAGTTGCCATGTGGCCATGATCACCATCTTGTGCGGGTGCTCCACTGTGCTCCTCAGGGCGGGGAAGTGTGGCCTTTTGGAGCGAGAGCTTGCCAGCAGCACAGGCCCGGACGGCTCCCTTCCCCCTTGACAGAGGCTTCCTCCCCTGGGAGGTGGGATGAAAAGTCCCGGTGTGAGGATGACATGAAGAGACATCTGCGGAGCACCTGGCTTCCTGCTTGGATCCTAGTCACTGCTCCGGAAATGTCCTTCCAATTCACTCCAACCCACAGAGAAACCCTCCCGTGGAAACAGAAGGGGGTGGGGATGGAGAGAGAGAAAAGGTTCTTTTAAAAAAACAATTTTATTGTGAAAATTCTCCATCGTACATGAGAGGACACAGAATGGTTTAATAACTCCCTGTACTCCTATCATTTGTTTTTAAAATTATTAACCAGAGAAAAGGTTTTCATCTCTCCATTAACCCAAAGATACCCATCCTCAGGAAAGTGAAGAACTCCCAAAAGCTCCAACCAAATGGCCACAGACTCACTCTGGGAATCCTTTGAGCTGCTCTGGCGAGTCCCAACAGTCAGAGACAAGGTCATGCTCAGACAGTTCCCACTTGTCCCCCGAATAGTGTCTGCATCAACCTAGGAACAATTATGACCCCCTTCCCCCACCCCGGGTACAGCTATGGTGATTCCCTGATGTAGGTTCCATCTCTCTGGGTCCCTCAAACCATATGGTTTGTCTTCCAGGGCCTGGAAGATTCTGCAAGAACCCCAGATCCTGCCTATAACGTTCTTTAAATTAGCAAGAGGCAGCTTTTGATTTCTTGCAGCCCAGGTCCCTAAGTGATGCTCAGGCTGCAGAAAGGTTACAGCTGCCTTCTCGAAGGAGCTGATACCTGAGGCCAAAATAATCCATTCTTTTAGGACAGAGACAAGAGAGAGATCTTATCGGGAAAAACACCTGGGCCCTCGGGGCTTCTGGAAAATTACTGAACTATATTCTAACTATAAAAATCAATCCTTTAAGCTCCCAGGAGGCCTGGGGAATAAGTAGTGTGGAAAAGGAAAAGAAAAAATTAATTGGGTGGAAGGGATACTAACATTTTCCGGGCACCTACTCTGTGCTCAGCGCTCCTTCGAACTTCCATTTAATCCTCCCAGAAATCCTGGGAAGCTGATATCTTTATGCCCATGCCACAGATGAGGAAACTGAGGCTTGACGGTCAAGTCACTTGTCCAAGAGGGAACTGAGGTCTGGTTCCCTCAGAAACTCCCGTTCTTTTTTCTGCCCTGCCATGCACCACCCCTACGTGGCAGCTGCTTCCTCTCTCTGAGTCTGTGTCTTCTTTCTGACATGGGAACGGCAAGGCCTGCCTGACTCTAGAAGGCTCTAGACTCATCAGGGATGCAGACTTCTTTGAAAGGCACCCAGAGTCCAGCCAGGGACTTCCTCATTGTCCTCCAAGCCAGCGACCCTGGGGCCCTGGAAGAGGACCCAAGGCCTCACTGAGAGGCCACTTGTGTGACTGGCATGAAGGGACAGAGGAAAATCACTGGGTCCCCTCAGGTTCCGGAAGGAGGAAGGCGCTGCGGAGGCAGAGGGAGGGGCAGCAGAAGGGGTGCCTTGGAGTGCTGCTGTTTTTGGTGACGGCAGCTGATGGTTTTGTAAGCTGAGAAATACACATCCACAAACTCTAACCTCTTCTGGCTTAAAATAGAGCTGCTGAACCCAAAATGCCAAGCACACGGTCGAGTCACCTGCCCGGCAGGGCCAGACAGCTCCCCCTTGGCCCCAATAATACCCACCCCCAGTGGGCTCAGCTGTGTGTCACAGGGGGGCCTCACGGTGCTGGGAGCAGCCAGCAGGGCTCCTCTGCTTCAGCTTAGAGACGGGGCAGGTGGAGGCCAGAGAGGCAATGGGAGGGGGATAGAGCCGGGGGCATGATGCCTGACGAAGCGGCGTGGTGCACTGGAAGGATCGTGACCTTGGGGACCACACGGCCCTGAGTTCAAGTCCAGATCCAGCCGCCATCTGGCCGTGAGGACCTGGCAAGCGGGGCGTCTTCCCCTCCGTGCCTTGGTTTCCCGCACTGGAAAGTGAGGGCTCTGTTAGGAAGGTCTGTGAATATGCCTAGCACAGTCATGTGCTTCCAGAAAAAGAATTCCTGACATCTGCAGGCAGACAGTCAGTTGTACAAAGGGAGGAAAGGCAGGTACTGCTACCGGGCTCCTGAGAAGCGACACACAAGATCTTTTATGCTCCTCGGCATGGTCCCCACGAGGTGGGCATCGTATCACCTGCGTGTCTCAGATGGGAAAACAAGGCCAGAGAAGTGTTCTAGCCACATTCACCCACCTAGGAAGTGGAGGAGCTGGAATGTGAGCCCAGTGTCAGTGACCAGGACTCATTAATTGTCCCCAAAAAGCTCTTTCCAGACCCTTCTCAGGCAGTAAATCCATGGTGCTCCAAACACCCACTGAGACTGTGACCCAGGCTCCGGCTCCTTTGAAGCCTGGGCAGGAATCAGGAAAAGCAAACTTGCTGAAGCCACTATTGCAAATGAGGCTTCTGGGCCACGGAGCTGCAGTCCGGCTTCCCAGCGGAGCACGGGTGCAAGGCCCCCGATTCGACCCCAGAACTGAGTCAGAAAACACGCTATAATGTCTGCGGGCCCGGGCATTCACTCACTTGTGACGTTTGAAACAGTGGCTGACACTTCCAGATGAGTCCTCAGGGCCAGATGCTGCCCTTAGTGCTTCCTGCCTATGGGCTCCTCCATCCTGACAATCACTGAAGTCACTTCCCGCCGCTGCTCAAAGAAATGATCACCAGCATAGCGGCTTGAACAACACCCATGTGCCATCTCCCCCTTCTGTAGGATGGAGGGCTACACAGGTCGCACTGGCCTAAAACTGAGGAACTGGCAAGACTGCAGTCCCTTCTGGAGGCTCTAGGGAGGCATTTCCTTGCCTTTTCCAGATTCTAGAAGTCACCTGCTCTCCTTGGCTTGTGGCCCCTTCCTCCGTCTCCAAAGCCAGCAACATCAGACCAATTGCTTCTCGAATCTCCTTGGTTGTCTTTCTTCTGCCTGCCATGCCCACGTATAAGGACACTTATGATGACACCGGGCCCACTCCGATAGTCCAGGATAACCTCCCATCTCCAGATCAGCAGATGAGCAACCTTCATTCCACCTGCAACCCTCTCTCCTCTCTGCTGTGTATCCTAACCTATTTACAGGTTCCAGGGAAAGAACGTGGGCATCTCTGTGGAGGGGGCGGGGCATGGCACCTTATGAGATAGCAACTTCTCTAACCCTGTTTTACTGGGGGGTGGGCACCGAGTCATCACCAGTGCTTACTGGTAAGCGGCAGACTGGGATCTGAACCCAGGCAGTCATGGTGCAGAGTCCCTGCCCTGAACTCCTACTGGCCACTGCTGCTCATCGGTCCACAGTCACTGGGTGTGTGCTGTGCCAGACCCGGGTGCCGGGGACAGAGAGGTGACCAAGGTAGGATCCCTGTCCTCTGGAGGAACACAGATATGGAATGTGAGGATCACAGTGCCGTGGGACGAAGGCAAGAGGGCAGGAGCTCAGAGGCCTTTGGCAGCACGGAGGAGGCCACCTGTGGAGGGGCCAGGGACGGCCACGGCCAGTAAACTGGGAGCTGAAGGAGGAACGGGGCATTGGCCAGCCATGCCTACAGCGTAAGGAGGCTGTTGTGATAAAATGCATTGACACCTGCAAAGCGCTTCACCAGGCGTCTGGCCCCCGGCAGGCATTTGATAAACGTGGGCTGTTGAGTGTGATGGGAAGGGGACTGTTCTAAGCAAAGCAAGAATTTGTGCAAGGAGCTGATAGTTCAGTGTGACTGAAGCAAAAAAAAAAAAAAATCACAAAGGGGCTGCGTGGAGAGAGGCTGGAGTAGAGACGCGGGGACAGGGGATGCGTGCCAAGGCTGCAGCAGAGACCAGGCCACGCAGATGCTCTGGACACCTGCAGGAGAGGCCGCCGGGTGCTTGCACAGAAGCTGCACAAAGACCGACCCCGGACTCTGGTGCTGGGCAGCAGGACTGGATTCCTTGGGGAGTGAAGTCCATGGAAGGTGGCCCAAGCACCCAGCTGTTCAGGCCAAAGACCCAGGGGTCACCTGGAGTCCCCCTTTGCCCCCCACATCCAGCCCATCAGCAGGTGCTACTGCTCCACGCATCAGGATGACACCCGCTGGGGTAACAGACTGAGCCCACAGCTCAGGGGCTCAACACAACAGAAGTTCAGAATCGGTGCTTCTGGCGTCGGGGCGGCCTCGAGACATCATTGGGGTGCCCAGGCTCCTTCCACCTTGTGATGTGCCTTCTCCTAAAGACTTTACGTCTCCGCATTCAGCCTGCGTGTGGGGGTGGAGAGGAGGAGCACGGCTTGGGAAGGGGTTTACCGGCCAGGCCTGGGAGCTGACACCGATCACTTCTGCCCACAGGCCATTGGTGACAGTTGTAAGTGCAAAGGAGTCTGGGAAGTGTGGCTGGCTGTGTGTGCCCAGCCCCAGCCTCCCACCCTATCTCCGATCCACCGGCTTCTCCGCACCTCCAGCGCCGGGCCCCTGGTCCGCGCCGCCCCCCGCCACGATCGTGGACCACAGAGTTTCCTAATTGGCCTCACTCTTAGCCAGCACCCCTCTTCCACCGGCACAGCCAGGATGCTCTTTTTGAAAAAATGTCAATCACATCACCGGTGTGTGTTTGTTTTCCTGCTTACAGCCTTTCTGGGCTAAGGGCCTAGAAGGCCCTGAAGTCCCCTCTCTGTCCTCCTTCTGCTCCCTGCTCCTCCACCCCCCAGCACCCCGATTCCCCTGCTTCCAGCCACACCCGTTCTCTGCTTGAAGGATTTGCACCTGCTGCCTGGACACTCCCTCCGCAGCCACTCTTTTGCCCACCACCTCAGCTGGCGGCGCCCACCTCCCCCAGAGACTGTCTCCCTTCTGTCTCACACTTGTCTTCAACGACCTTTGTGTGTCTGTTACCCAACCCAACCCTCCTTTCCAGGACATCGGCTCCGTGTACCCCAGGACGCTTGTCTGTCCCAGTAGGTGCTCAGTAAAGTTGTGTTGGCTCACTGGCCCAAGGTCACAGGCCCGCAGTGGTGGAGACCGCACTCCAGCTGTCACGGGAGAGACACCTGCGCCGGAGCGCGGGCAGGTAAACGAAGGCAGGTGTGGCGAGGGGGCGGGGCGGCAGGAGGAGCTCTGCCCCCTCC
>LNAC01000202.1:884869-899935 GCA_002007465.1 Ailurus styani | reverse complement strand
GAGCCCTGGGGCCGTGGGCGGCGGCGGCGGCGGGGCACGCAGGCCCCCCGGCCGGAGGAAGTCCATCTGACAGCCCAGCGCGGGCCGGGGCCCGGGGTCCCCTGTCTGTGCCCCCGCCCCAGAGCTCGGAGAGGGGTGAGGGGCCGTGGCCTCGAGGCCGCCTTCAGCCACGGGCAGTCTGTCCTTCCCCTCTGTGACCAGCCCCTCGCTGCTCCCCCCAAATCCATGAAGGCCGCACCATAAGCACGAGGCCCACTCTCAGTCACCCCGTAGGTGCAAATCCCTTGTGGTGCAAGTTGTTTCAGGAAGGCGTGGCCACACCGGCCCCCCAGGAGAGGCTCTCCACAGGCCCGCGTCACCAGCTGGCCCTCTGGAGTGGAAACAGGTGGCCGCTTTTCTGCTGCGAGAAGAGGCAGGCTTTCCGTGCTGCGGGGCAGACGGGTGACCGTCGACACTGGAATCGCAGGGAGGCCGGCGGCCCACAGCAGGAGCAGCGCGCGGGGCCCCGACGGCCGGCGGGGACACATCTGGGCAGCGGCAGGAGTGGGCAGATCCGCACTATTTAAATGACCGTTCATTCTCTCGCTCAGTTCGGTGTAGCGTGGAACTGGCCCGTGTGTGAATGAAGCGCACCCTCCCCTGCCCCCCACCTGCCGCTCTTCGTCCTTGGCCAGGCCACCTCGGGAGGAGGGGGGCCTTGCTGACAGCCGCCGCACCACGGGGGCACCTGGACGCCTGCTGCGGGAAGAGCCGTCTGGGACCTGCCTGTCACGTGACCTTGGAGCATGTCATCCCCTACCTGGGCTTGTTTCCGGCTCTGCCACGTGACTGGGTTCACCTGGGACCCCCCATCCCCGGTGCATCTCTAGAAGGGTTCCGTGCCCATGGGGAGGAGCGGGGGTGCCTGCTGGCCAACTACCAACTACCCCTGGCTTCCCAGAAGGAACTCTCAACACAAAGCAGAGTGAGCCAGGTTAGAAAAACCAAAAACTTTAATTTTCAACATGAGCTACATGGTCATGAACACAATGCAACGTGACCCACACCAACCCGGGGGTCCCGGAAACCCTCCCTCCCCAAAGTCCCGAGCAGCTCCTGCTCCCGGAGAGGGAGTGAGGGGAAAGCAGGCAGATGGAAAGGCCCCCAGCCTGAGGCCCCGGGGTCCGGCCTCCCTGCCACCCCCCCAGGAGGCAGCCACAGAGTGAAAGGGGTCGAGATGTGCTGCCTGAGGCCCCGGGTTCGAGTGTCCACTTGGCCCTCACAGAAGCTGGGAGTGGGATGGGCACAGTCCGCCGCCCCCGCGGGGCGTGTGAGTCAGATGAGCTCATGGACATGGCGCTTTCTGTCCACTCTGAGGGGCTGCCAGACAGACAAGGGCCCTCCCGGAGAGCCGAGGGGGTCACTACCGGGGAGCGGGAGGGGGCTCGGCCCCCTGGGCCCGGCACAGCGCCGCTGCTCAATAAATAAATGCAGGTGGCCTTGCCTGACGCAGCAGCTGTGCTCCAAAGGGAGGGGGGCTCAGCGCCGCCTCTGAACACTGACGGTGCCCGGGAGCTCCTGGTTTAAGGAACTGGATGGTGAATCAGCTTGTAAAGTGTGTAACCACCCCCTAAATGGTCTGCCTCACCTCCTCCTACGGCTCTCAAGTGCTGGAGAACTGAGTTCTAGTCCTGGCTCAGCCATGACCCCACAGTGGGACCTTAGCAGGCGCCTTCTTGCTACAGTGGGGCTGGGAACAGTGGCCGCCTCTACTGCCCAGGAGCTCTTGGGAGGGTGTACTTGACGTCAAAGCACTTTGAAAGCAAAAGTCTGAAAAGCACAACAGGAAGGTCAGATTTCGTTACATCTGAGGGTTTGGGAGGCTTCAGGTGAGGTGGACCACGGCCACCTCGCTCCCACACAGCCCCAGGCAGGAAGTGGTGCTTCTCACCTCCCTCAGCTCGGTCCTATGGGGTTATGACCACTCCCGCAGCAGAGCCTCTACCCAGAGAGACACTGAGGCCTAGACCGGATCCTCTGCACCCTAAGTCAGCTGGGCCAGACCCCAGGAGAGCTAAGTCTCTATGGCAACTCTCTCCCCCAAACCCGGGCCCTTGGAGATGGAACCAAGCAGGGCTGGGTGGCCCAGAGCTTAAAGGCCACATACTTATCACGGCAGACATGCCTGGGCAGTGGCTTCTGGTCCCAGAAAGGAGGGAAGTAGGACAGAGCCCCTGTCCCCATGGATCATTTGTTGAGGGGTCTTGGGCAAGTCACTTCCTGATTCTGGGCTTTAATTGCCTCACCTCTCAGAGGGGTTAGTGTGCCCATCTTTTCTGGGCCACTGGGAGGCTCTACAGAGAGAAGGGAGGGGGATGTGTTGTGGGAAATGACGGCCTCACTTGGTCCTGCTCTGGCTCCAGGATGGAGGAGGAGACCCAGGCTGGGGGGGGGGGGGGGGGGGTTGNGGTCTCGCCTGGCCTCGGTCCTCATCTGTAAAACGGACTTCACTAATGGTCCCAAAGGCCCTTTCCCACCTGTATGAAAAGTGGATTCTGGCGAAGGGAAATGGAGACTTCCTCCCACAGTACCCCTGCATGTGACTTTTGGCCCAGTGACTGAAAAAAGAACCAGCCCCTACGGACCCCAGCTCCCGGCTCCCAAACCTCTACAGTGCCCCATCTCCGCTCCTCTCCAGATGGAGTGTGAGTGGGCCAAGGATCAGGCAGCGGTAGGGACAGGCTGGGCTTGAAGGTTCCCCAAAGCGAACACTGAGAACAGTCACCCCCTCCCCAAACCCCATCTCTTGGTGAGGACAGACAGTGGTTCCCGCACCAAATGGTCAGAGCCCCTTGGAAGCAGGGCACGTGCTCACAACAAGTATACAAAGAAACAGGGCTCCAGCCCCCACCCCACCCCACCCGGAGGTGAACTGAGACTTCACAGAACAAACAAGAAAGTCAGTGAGGGGGGCCCTCGGTGACCACCCCCAGGATGTTGTTATTGCTTTGGAGCGTGCTCTCTCTCTTTATAAAGGCTGTGCAGACCCCGGAGGGAAGGCTCGGGCCGGGTTGGGGGCGGGGGGGCACCGAGCCCTCTCTCCCTCTGTTTGGGACAGCCAGGCTCTGCCCCGTCTTTGAAAAGCTACCCCTGAACAACCAGAGCAGTGACGGCTAGAGAGAGAAGGCGCTCACCTGGCTCAAAATATTCCAAATGGTGAGTAATAAACGAACAGCGGAGAAATCACACTGGTTAAAAAAAACAAACAGGGAAGGGGCTGATTCTGGGCCTCAGACTGGAGGCCTCCAGAGCCCTGCTGCCTCCCGCCCCAGCCTCGGGATTCCACCCAGCACAATCCCAGGAAGCTCGGGAGAGCTCGAGAAAAGAAAGGGGCATCTCCGTCTCCCCTTCCCAGTGCAGCATGGGAAGCTCCACGGAAGCGAGAGAACTCATCCAGAGGGTTAAAGGCTCCCCAGGGCTTAAACAGGCAGGGGGAGCGGAGGGGAGGGGAGGGGAGGGGAGGGGTTCCAGGTGGAAGAAATCGCCTGGTCAATAGCCTAGAGTGAGCCTAGGGTGGGACTGAACACAGCTGGGCCTCCGGGTGGAAGACATCGTCCGACGGAGCCCAGGCCTCTGCTCCAAGGCCCACAACCCTCAGGAGTGCTTCACAAATAAAACCTGTACCAAGGATAATACATCGGAACATCTGAGTATAAGGGGCAGCTCCAGCTACAACCCTGGGGGTGGGGGGAGGGAAGGGGAAGAAAGGCTGGCCTCTGGCGACCCAGGCTCCAGGCCCAGACCCAGACCCAGACCAGTGCGGAGACCACTGTCTCCTCTCCACCCGTCCTGGAGCTCCGGAAGAACTATATGCAAGCTAAGAACAGGCCCCAGGGCCTGGAACACTAAGTCTACCCAGCTAACCTGGACTACGCCCTACACAGCAGGGACTGGGTAATGAGGGGTGGTGGGCTGCTGGGTGCCTCCCAGGGGGAGGTGGCAGAAATGTGCTTCTAGAAAGAGGGGCCAGCCTGTGTCCTCCCAGCATGCAAAAGGGCTTCCGTAGGCCTCGGGGAGGGCCGGGCCAGGAAGGCAGCTACCCAGGCCTGCTTGAGAAGGAATCTCCCGATTCTTACACTCGTGAGCCAAGGTAGTTGAGGCCGGGGCAGTGGGTTCTGCCCTTAGTACAGGATGGTTTGTTTAAAAAGACTAAAATAGGGAAGCTCTGTTGCCTCCCCAGACCCCTAACCTGGAGGCAGAGGGGTAGACAAGAAGACCTTTGACCTCATCCAACGAGGAGGGATTCTCCTATTTGAGAAACCCTTGCCTTGGCACCACCAGTCCCAATCGGACTCCCTCTCCAATCCAGCGTCCCCAAAATTCAGCGACGGTGAGCTCTCTGGACTTGGGGTTCTCAAAAATCAGGGTCCCGCAGCTCCTCCACCAAAACGCAGACGACTCAGTTCTTTCCAGTCCACCGTTTCCAAACGAGCTTGTTGCAATCCCATGAAGCAGGGCACCCTGGGGGTCTGCCAGCCCCAGGGCACCGCCTCCTTTCCTTTGGTCCCTGCTGGACCCCAATTCCTAGGGGCAGGCAGGAAGGGACAGACAGATGGACTCAGACAGGCTGCGGCAAAGCTCCTTCCACGGGCAGGCGGAGGGAGGCCGAGCTCCACATCAAGTGGGAGGCTCTGGGCCCCCCGGAGCTGGCTCCGGATCCTTGCAAAGCTGCCCCATCGGCTTTGGGGCAGGAGTAGCTGCCTGAACCCGGTGCCGCAGGAAAGACACTTGCTGGTAATTGGCACCATGGAGATGGCCGCTGGGTTCTGGACTTGGTTCCGGGCAGCGAGGTTCCGAGGAGGCAAAAAGGGGGAGCAGTCGGACAGTGTCTGGGACAGGAGGACAGTTTGCTCTGCCACCTCAGTCTTTCCTTTCTCCGGATTGCAGCCACATCCAGCAGGTCAAGAACCGGCCAAGTCAAAAGTGCAGCCAATCCCGTTGGGAGAGGGAAGGTCTCGGGAGTAGGAGGCAAAGAGGGGGTGAGGAGGGGCCCTGGGGGGCAGGTTTCCCCATTCTGCTTCCCCGCTGTGGGGGAGAACCCCGTCCTCCTCTGTTCAATGTGCCCCTGGGCCTGGGGTCCCAGGTTGGGGCTGGGCGTTCTCCAGGCCTTGTCGGGGAGCCCCCCCCACCCCGGCCCTAAGATCGCTCACCACAGGGCCCCACGGTGCTCTCGAGGGACAACTGGGACGCCTGCCGGAGCAGGGGGCCCGCAGCTGGGTCCACCATGGAGGAGGTGGGGAAGAGCTTGTACCAGCCCACGGCGAGGGTGGTCAAGTCCAGCTCCTCCAGCAGCACTCGGGCCACCCCCATGAACTGCTTCCGCTCCATCCGCCCATAGTTCCCCCACACGATCACCTGCGGGGCGAGAGACACGGCGGGTCAGATCCTGCCAGTGCTGCTCACAGGCCCAGAACCAGCCTCCAGCTCACCCCCAGGCCTGCGGCACCTCTGAGTCCTGGGGACGCTACCGCCTTAACTAGACTCGACCACGTTCTCCTGGCTCTAGTCCGTTACTGCTCGCTTGGACGACTGCCTCCCTGCCTCCCCGCCCCCCATGCAGCCCTCTCTGCTCCACCCTCCACACCCTCCTCCTGGATGCCAAGCCTTGAGGGCTGACCCTACATGGGGAGTGTCCTGCCCGGTCCCCCTCCAGCCCCCACCAGGCCCTCCACTTCCAGATCCTTGGAAACTCCCCACGTGAAACAAAGTTTTTAAAAGCAGCTGATGGAGGCCCTTCCCTGTTTCCAACAGACTGCCTTCCAGAGCGCCCTCCCTGTTGCGTGGTCCACACTCTCTCGGGGCAGCCAGAGGGGGGCTTCCTGTGGCTCAGGTTCTATCTCCGTCCCCTCTCTGGAGGTGGGCCGGCTCAGCCACCCTGCGCGCACAGCTTCCGGGCTCAGACACACGTAGGTCCCGACCCCAGTCCTGGCTTGGTGGTGTGGGCAAGGCATCTAACCTCCCGGCGTCTCGAGTTCTTGTTTCTAAATGAAATTACCCCCAGTTTACCTCGAAGGAGCAGATGTGAAAGTTCCGTGTGAACTTCCGGCAGCTCCTCTAGCGGGAGCCCATGCCCCGTGCACGGTGTCGGGACCGCCCCAAGGTGACCCTGGCCCTACAGGCCATCTTCCCAACAACGCTACAGAACGCTCACTTCAGTTGTTTCAACTAGGGGAAGTTAAATCATTTGCCCGAGGTGGCTCCCTGGGCAGCTGAGCAGAAGCCCACCTCTAGTGCATGGATGGATTCGTTTTACACTGGGGTTATGGGCTCCGCTGTGTTCCCCCCCAATTCATGATGAACCCCTAGCCCCCACGGTGTGACCATAATTTGGGGATAGGGCCTCCGATTCAAATGAGGCCGTTAGCGTGACCCTAATCCAGTCTCACTGGAATCGCCCACAGGGCTGCATGTGTGTAGAGCAGAAAGACCACCCGCCTTCCCTCTGCAGGCCAGAGAGACAGGTCTCAGAAGAAACCGAATAGCTTTGTCTTGGGCTTCTCGCTGCACAACCGTGAGACATTTCTATTGTGTAAGCCACGCCGTCAGTGGCACTGTGTTACGGCGGCCCTCGCACGCTACTGCAACTGGCGTTTGGACGTCACCTGTGGTGCTGGTGGGTCTGTCCTGCTCTGACGTGCGTCCGCGCGCTCAGGAGCAAGGACCCCGTCCAGACGTCTGCCGCCCGCCCCTCCACATCCCAGGCGGGGCCCTTCTCTGGAGCTTCTCTACAGATGCTCAGGCCAGAAGGCCCGAGCTTCCTCTAGCAGACCAGATGTGGCCCCTACCAGATGTGGTCTTCCGGGGTTTTACGCTGTACTTGCATGCCTCTAGGCTGGAAGACTTTTCCCAGGCTTTTTTGACAGGGGTGTACAGTCAGACCTTTACAGCATCACGCAGTGAAGACACGGGATTCCCAAAGGAAGCAAGCGCCTCACCAACTATGACTTGCCTCACCAAGAACAACAAATGTTTTCTTTCTCCGTCCATCCCATTAAATAAACGAACAAACTTGTTGAGAGCCACTACGCTGATTTCACGGCTCTCGAATGGGTCTTAACCCTCAGGTTGAAGAACTCTGCCCCAGGCAGGCCCTGGCCTTCGCAGTTTGGTGAAGTCCCACTGTCTTGGCCACGTGTAATGCTCAGGGCCCGCCCTCACTTGCTCTGCCTGCCCTCGTTAGAAGCAAGACAGGGAGGCAGCTGCTCCAGGTGCCCGAGCGGCGGCTCTGAGACGGTTGGCACACGGTTCCTGCAGGCGTCCGACCTGGGCCCTGCCGACGCCCGTGATGGGCGGCTATTTCCAGCTCCACGTCCGAGCCACCCTGAGGACCCTCCCAATGGCCAGGGGACTGCGCGCCTCTCTGGCTCCTTACTGCCTCCCAGTGGATGAGCTGCGTGCTCCAGACCGAGCTGGGGCTTCCAGAGGTGGCCATGTTGACAGGAGTAACAAGGACAGTGGCGGCAGCCACTGCAGAGTGCTCACTGTGGGCCAAACTTACACTTTTCTTGCACAAAGCACGTGTGTCATAGTCACAGTGAGGTTCCCTGGAGGTAGCACGAGCACCCCATCTTACAGAGCAAGCAGCTGAGGCTCAGGAAGGAACCTGTTCCGAGTTGTACTGCGGAGCTCAGTCCAACCGTGGTGCTCTACTTCCTCCACCCGAGACCCTCCGGAGACCTGCCCTTTTCCCAGGAGCACTCCCCTCTCCCTCGGGAACTGCGCACATACCCCTGCCCAGGGACCCTCACCTGCAGGACTTTGCCCTGGGGACTCTCGGGAAACAGCAGCACCTGGTTATACAGCGGGTCCAGCGACTTGCGAGCGACTTTGGTCTTCTTCTTGGCAATGCAGACCCCGTTCTCCAGCAGGTAGGCCTTGATGTAGGCCGCTGAGGACAGAGGCCAGCAGGTGACTTCCAATCGGGCCCCCAAATCGTGGGCCCACGGCACGGCAGAGGGACGCTGCCCACCCACTGCTGGGGGTCAGGCTGCCCCCCTCTGGGGTTTGGGGAGGCAGCCGCAGGGGGGGGTGCAGCCAGCGTTGGGCGGGGCCTACTCCGCCCCCTTGGGGAGGCCTGCCTTCCTCCTCCCTGCCTTTGCTAACTCTGCACTGACCTCTTTCCTTTCTCAGGCCCTGATTTGCTCACCCCTGCCCTGGCTTCCACACTCATCACGGACACATTTGCTCAGCCTGGCTGGGCCAAGCTCCCACATATAAGGGTATAGCCCGACACAGGAAAGCTTCTGTCCTCTAGAAGCTCAAAGAGTGGGGAAGACCAGTAAGATCAACTGACAATCTCAAGTGCCCCCAGAACAAAGCCTAAACCACTAGTCCCAAGTGAGTCACTAGAGTTGGGACAAAGGGGTCCCCCTGTAGTTGGGCCCAATTTTGTCTCTTCTAGACCCAGATTCCCCTCAGGACCTCTTCCCCGACGTCCACCCCTGCCTTGCAGAAAGAAGGGCCATCCCACACCTGGCAGTGTCTTGGAGCCTGGCTTGGCCGTCAGTCCCCGCGCCTGGATGATGTCCACTTCCAGCTGGCCATTCCGCTCCTGCAAGCCGATCTCCACGTCCCCTGCAAGAGGCCCCAGGCAAAGGGACGGGGAAGTAGCTTAGAAGCTCGCCCAAGGGCTCAGCCCCTCCTCTCTAGAGACAAAACCTCCTTCCCCTGCTCCCAGCCCAAAGCAAGACCAGAAACAACTCCGACATGAGTGTCCGCGCTCTGCTGAGGGCCTGGCAGGTGTGGACCCGGCTCTAAGCTGGGTGCTCAGTGGATGAAGCCAAGGTAGAGGGGGCGAGCGGCAAGACCCGGGAAAGACCTGGAACAGGTCTCGGGGCACTCACCCATCGGCGTGGTGGCCAGGGTCTGGCGGCCCACAAACTGCGCTGGCCCCATGCTGCCGAGGAAGTCGCTGAACTGTGCGTCTGACGCCAGGCAAACTCCTCCGTAGTTAAGGCTGCGAGAAGGAAGGAGACAAAACCAAACGTTCCCCAGCTATGAGGACTCTGATGACTCAGGCAATCACCTCCAGAGCTCCCGTCAGTCCCCGGAGATTCTGACCCTATCTGCTGAATCAGTCTGACTTTTAACAAGAGCCCCAGCAGACTTGTTTGCACCTGATAATCTGAGATGCATAGGACCCGTGGCTCAGCCTCAGAGGCCTGTATTTGTTGCTGCTACAGGGCTGCCCAAAGGCCACGGCCCCTTCTGTTGGGAATGAGACCTCAAATCTTCTTTGAAGTGTCCCCCTCCCCAAGGCACCGATTCCCAAGGAACAGAGCAGAGCAGGCCTCAGGGCCTGGGTATGAGCTTAGCCTGGCTGATCCGATACATTCCTTCCCTTGGCCAGGGCTGGCTCAGAGATCTGTGCGTGGCCCAATTCAGCCCACAGGAATCTGGTTAGGAAGCTTCCTGTGAACGGTGGGGAGTGAGAAGCTCTCTTTTCCCACCAGACTTGAACCTCAGAGGACTGGAGCCATCTCACTACCATCCGGAACCCCTGGAGGGAGCCATCAGACAGGCAGGTGGCCTTGCGTGAGCTCCTGGATCAAACTCTGCCTGAAGCAAGATACTTCATCTCTTTTCTGGTTACATAAGTCAATAACAACTATTATTATTACAAATTACTATTATTTTGCTTCAGCCCATTTTAGTTACAGTTTTTCTCTCTCATCTCTGAAATGGGAATAATAATGTTCCCATTTCCTAGGTCTGTTGTATTAAATGAGATGAGCACTGTTATCTTTAGGAGCAAAGCACTGGCAGCCCACTTCCTCATCTGACCCTCGCTCCAACCCCAGGAGGCTGGTGGCTCAGATTTATCATCACTTTTCCAAGGAGGAGGCCCAGGTCCTGCTCCACCTAAAGCCACAGAGCTCTCAGGGCATCAGCACTTGAATGCAACACTTCCCTGGGGACTTTCCACCTGGGCAGGTCCCAAGAACACTAGCAGACTTTTAACAAGTGCCCACAGTGTGCCAGGTTGCCCAGCAGAAGCCAGGGAGGTCTGAGCAGGAGGAGGAAACTGCCTTGGGGCCTCAAGGGCACAGCAGAATTGGTTCACTGGCGGAGAGCACCCCCCACCACCACCACCAAAGCTCCCCTCTTCAGAAACCTACCGGGATCTCAGCCTTGAAGGAGCAAGACGAGCTTCCAAGAGCTCCCAAGGAAGGTACGGTTTGGGGATCCATTCCACACATGTTCCCCCTCCTGCTTCTGAACCACCCATGCCTTTCCTGAGAGGTAAGACCCTGTATGCTAAGAAACTACCATTTTGCTGGGGAAATGTGTTGCTCCTGAAGAAATGACCAAAGAGGACAATATAACAAGACACACCCGGTCCCCGACCCACCTACTTCGGGCTGGGCACCTCAGTCCCAAGGGCTTACTATGTGCCAGCACCCCTCGGGGCTCCAGGGCTTATTCGAGTCCTGTCCTCACGGGCCATACCCTCTGGTGTGACTTCTGCAGCGGCTCTAAGGAAACAGGCATGATTTTATTGAGCTAACATCAGGGACACTGGGGTTCGGCGAGGGAAAGCCACTTGCCTGCAGTCACACAGTGAGAGGGTGGAGAGGCAGGATTTGGACCCAAGTCAGCCTGTGGAAGACACCTTGCAGGCGGCTGCCGTGGCATACAATACCCTCCCCTCGTCCAGGGCTGGTCCCAGTATGTGGTGTGGGCTCTTCCGGAAGCCCGGTACGCTTTTCTGAGTGTGGCGAAGGCTCTGCTCTTCTCTTCCTCTGGGAGACACAGCTCAGTCTGTCTGCCAGCCTTGTAACCAAGTGCGGCCCCTTTGAGCTGAAGGGATACAGGCCCCTTCCAGGCCTGACCCCGAAGCTGTCCGTTCTGTGCCAGCCTCAGCCTATTGACAGTAATGCCACAGGCTAGAAACAGGAATGTCTGGGGCACTCACCTGGGCCCCCGCGCACCTGCCACAGACATCTCCCCTCTCCAAACCAGTGTCAGAACTGGACCAACCCTTGTGGTTCTTACTGTGATGGCAAGATGCCCTTCAGCAACAATCACCAGGAAACTGAAGAAATAAAGGCTTCTTACCTACAAGACCTGGGAAACTGCAGAGCACACCTGGGGCTACACAGCGAGGTTGTGGGAAGGGGGGCGCAAGAGAGCACACAGACCAGGGGTTCTGCTTTTGTTGGGGTCAAGGGTGGGTGCCTAGGGGTTCAAAGTTCGCTCTTCAGTAGTGAATTTAAAACATAAGAGCAGGAATTTAAAGCACAGGAAGAGAAAAGACAAGTGGCCCAAATGGTCAGTTATCGAAATCAAGATCTCTAAAACAAATGAGCCTCAACCATGGAGGAGGTGGCCTGGCTCTTTGTGCGGCTGACAAATTTGTTTGCCTCTTTGAAATGAATGCTTCAGCAGTCAAAGCTGAAGTCAGGCACTGGCATTATAGAAAAAGAAACAAAACAAAACGAAACGAAACCTGCCAGGGATCACAGGAAGCCATCTCACACCCATTGAAATGGCTACTATCAAAAACAAAATAAAATTAAGAAAACAAAATAACAAGTGTTGGCAAGGATGTGGAGAAATTAGAATCCTTTGCACTGCTGGTGGGAATGTAAAATGGTACAACCGCTCTGTAAAACAGGATGGCAGCTCCTCAAAAAATTAAAAATAGAATTACCATATGATCCAGCAATTCCACTTCTGGGTGTATGCCAAGGAAACTGAAGGCAGGGTGTCTGAGACACATCTGTACACCCATGTTCACGAAGCCTCGTCTGCAACAGCCAGAAGGTGGAGACAACCCAAGTGTCCATCAGAGGACGAAGGGTCTATACATGCAATGGAATATTATTCAGCCTGAACGAGGAAAGAAGTTGTGACACATTTTACAAACGGGGATGAGTCCTGAAGGTGTCATGCTAAACAAAATAAGCCAGTCACAACACGGTAAATACCAGGTGATTCCACCTACATGAGGTATTTGAGCAGTCAAATTCAGAGACAGAAGGACGGATCCCAGGGGCTCGGGGGCGGGGGGAGGGAAGAATAAAGAGTTCGGGTTTTATGGGGACAGAGTTCACTTTAACAGGATGAAGAGTTCTGGAGGTGGTTGGTGGCGATGGTCGCACCATGTGACTACTTAATGCCACGGAACTGACACACTTAAACATTGTTATGACGGGGGCGCCCGCGTGGCTCAGCTGGTGAAGTGTCTGACTCCTGATTTCGGCTCAGGTCATGATCTCCAGGTCGTGAGATGGAGCTCTGTGCTGGGCGTGGAGCCGGCTTAAGATCCTCTCCCTCTGCCCCTCCTCAAACCCCCTCCTCTCTTAAAAAAAAAAAAAATGTTACAATGATGGGTGAAGGGAGGGGGCGGCTCAGGCTTTCAGTTAGGAAACCATAAGTCACAGGGATGAAAGGCCAGCATGGGGAGCAGAGTCAGTGATCCTGCAATAGCGCCGTATGGGGGACAGATGGTAGCGACGCCGGCGGTGAGCACGGCATACTGTACGGACTTGTCCCGTCGCTATGTTGTACACCTGAAACCAATGTAACACTGTGTCAACTCGACCGCAATTAAAAAAACTGTTACAGTGTTGGTATCCTGTGTATTTCATCACAGTTAGGAACCTCATATACGATCTTCTCTCTTCCCCCATCGGGGACCCTAAAGATGGTGAAGCCGTGAGAAAAAGGGAGCCTGGGCCCAACGACCAGAAACACCTGCACTGAAACTGGCAGGAACAAGAAACGAACCTTGTCATTCAGTCATTGATTAAAGAGGCCGGTTATGGTAGCTGGCTTTCCTTAAATACAGGACCCCTCTCCGCTGGCCAGAGCTGACGGATCCCTGGCTCGGACACCTGTCCCAAGCTCCAACAAAAACTCTCTGGGAAACAAGAAAAGAGAACCCCTGAGACGGAAAGTCACGAGGATGGAGCCCTGTGCGTGGCCCTCCCCAAGAGCCCCGAACCAGCGCCCCGGTCCTCGCTGCTCACGCTCCTCTCTCACGCATGGGCCGTACCTGAGCGGCGTGCCAGGAAATTCCGTTTCTACGCAAGTTATGGGCAGGCTTGATGGCAGAATGATAATTTGACACTGTGACCTGTCTTTCCTTTTCATGATCTCCTACCATCCCTGCCACCCTCTTCCCTTCAGTCAGTAGCCTCAGGTAAGTGATAACCGAGTAGAAGGCAATGAACAAGTTGGTCAGATGCTTGGCCTTTGAGTTGCAAATCCAAGAAGAAACAGACTTAGAGGGATGTGTGCAAAAACCAGGCTGTCCTGTCCCCAAAGACACGGCAGGTCCCCAGCCTGAGGGAGCCACGCAAGTCAGGGAGGAGGGGAGAGTGGGGATGCTGGAGGGTCCTCGGAGAAGACCTGGGTCCCTGGACTGGGCCGGTGGTATTGACCCGACGGGAACCCCACATAGGCCTGAGGCATCTGAAAGCAGAGGGGACTTATGCCCATCCTTCCTACTGGGTGGAGCTCAGAAAAAGGCATGATGCTTTGCAGAAATGGCCGCCTGGTGTCTTGTCAAGTGAACCTGTGACTCTGAGGCTGTTGTGTGTCCCTCCAAGAGAAGCATATGTTCCTGCCGCACCCGACAGAGGGCCAAACCAAGACAGGCATAGGAGTACTGAATCCAAGCAGTCCGGCTTCTGAATCTATTTTCTCAGCAATTATGCAACAGTCTCAGAGAGAGAGAGTATGGGGGAAATAACTTAAATATCGAGGGATAGAAATGCATAACTATTATTCTAGTGAAGATCCTTAACTAACAGCATCAAAGCTAAGACCTAGACTCTCATCACGACGGGTGACATGGGCCTTCCTCCTCGGCCCTGTCTCTCTTCCACCCCATGCTCCTGGCCATCTGTAGGATCCAGGCTCCCTTTGTAAGGAGAGTCTGGGCTCCAGAAGCCCAAGAAATGGTGGTGCCTCTTGAGCTCCAGGTCACTGAAAAGCCCAGCCTCCCAGGCAGAGCAAGGCTTCTGCAGCCTGAAATTGAAAGTTCCCTCCAACATCACCATTGTCTGCTCCTTGGTTCCTGGTGGGATTGTGAGCAGACAATGGGGAACTGGCAGGCCTGGTAATTAGCGGTAATTGTTTATAATATCTGGGCGGCCGCCTGATTTCCCATCCCAGGGTGCCTCGCCGGCTGCCAAGGAACCAGGCAGACGCCCAGGAACCCTGAACGGGTTATCACATCCTCTGTGGGGCTGGAGGAAGGAAGAAGACAGTGGTGGCAGGTCCCTGCTGGACTGAGGACTGACCGTATGAGAGATCTCACTCCACCTCGGGGTCTTCCCTGGAGTAAGACAAAGGCAGAGGCCACAGAGTCTGAGCTGGCTCTAGTCACTGGTCGCCTGCTTGCTGTGTGATCTCTGGCAAGCTGCTGGCGTCTCTGTGCTTAAATCTTCTCATCTGCACACAAGACCACTCCAACCTCCCTCTTGGACAGTGTGCAGCCATGCCATCCGTGGATGCCTGTGATGTATCAGCTTTAAATGTTTCAAAAATCTCTGCTCACAGGGTCCATTCACAAAGGGGTGGGAAAGAGCCTGCTGAATTTAAATACCATACACATGCTACTATTTAGACCACGCCTTGTATGCAGCAGGAACTGAATAAATGTTCACTGCCAAACCCTCCGGCTGGTCCCCAACTGGGAAAATACAGTGGCTGAGACCAGACGCTGGCCTAACACAGACCTTTGATTCCAGTGCTGTGCAACCAGGGGTAAGTTGTGTAACCACTCTGAGCTGCTGTTTCCTCATGGATGAAATGGGGATAAACTGTGATCGCCTCACTGGGTTGTTGGGGAGAGTCAGTGAGATGGTGCAGGCAGGGTGCTCAGCACGGGCCAGCACACATTATCTGCTGGATGAATGAATGCCAGCCTCTGCTCTCTGGCCTGGGAGAACCTCTTCTCCCTTCTCCATGGCACTTTGATGGCACTTCTGACTCTAGACCTGTTTGGAACTGCAGCATCTGGATGCCTGAGACCAAGCCAGGGCTCTGGGGTGGATGGGGGGGGTGGATGGGGGG
>LNAC01000202.1:838253-884792 GCA_002007465.1 Ailurus styani | reverse complement strand
AGTGCAGGGAGGGTGGGGGAGGATGGAGGAGGATGGGGGAAGGATGGGGGAGGGCTGCAGCAGCTGGTTCCTCCCGAAAACACACGCCAACCACCCAGCCACACGGGTAGAGCCGCAGGCCTGAAACAGGATTAGAGCCCGTGGGCCACTGGCCTTTTATTTTGTGTTAATGGTGAAATAAGATTTCCTGCATTTCAAATCCTGTTAGTTTTGTTGGTAGAACTGAAACCCATTTGTCTTATATTATTAACCTTTGAGCTCCATTTGGCCCCCGGATTTTCTGTGCTCTCAACAGTTAAAGGAGTAACTGGGTTACTTGGGGGTTGACCCGTCTCTTTTCCAGACGGATCACCTGTGTCAACTGCACCCAAAATTAAAAGGCTGCACAGCCCTCGTGGTGATTATAGGTTATGTGGCTCTGAAAGGTTTAGTGGTTTACAGGTTCTCTGTTCTTCCATTCACTCTCTGCCCCCATGTTTCCTCCCATCCGTCCACCCTCCCACAGACCCGCCGAGTCTCCACGATACTCATTTGCTATCATGCAAACTAGACATTCCTAAAAATCATTCTGCAGGGCAAAATCCTTCTAGAAGAAACCACAGAGCTTCTGGGGAAAACAGGGTTAGGGGCAAAACAGCCAAACACTATGTCAGTATCATGTACACACACACACACACACACACACACACACACACACACACACACACGACAGGAACATAGTAAAAACAGTAGCACAGTCCTTATACACATTAAATGGTTAAAAAATACACACAGACTACAATAAATACAGTGCTTTACTGAGGCAACGACCTGTAGTTTGCTTGTGGAAATGAGTGTCGGAAGGATTGCAGCCCAGGAGCTGCTGGGAAGTGGCAGAGGAGGGCTGTCTGAGACGGGGTAGAAAGCCGGTGTGGACGGGGCAGGGGGCAGGAGCCGCGGGAGCAGGGGGCGGCTAGAGGGCTGTTTGGTGTACCCCATGTGGGCGCAGTTTTCTGCGCTCCCCTCGTGTTTCTCAGGATGAAATGCACCTGAGCAAAGGCGAAATCCGTATTGTGCTCAAACTATTCCCTAATACTTCAACTGTGTTGGAACAAATTCACATTTTCAAAACAAGTGGTGTCGCAGAACTGACTGTGTGCCAGGAGATACAGAATCCACAGTCCCGACTCCAACTTCTCAAGCATCCAGACGTTTCCACACCTGCCCCGAGCACATGAGTGTGGCTCGTGGGCCTGATGCCAGGGATTCGACTTTTCTATTTATCCAATAAATAACAGAAGGGGAAACCAAGGCATAGACATGTTACATAACCCCAAGATCACTCTGCTAGAAACTGGCAGGCTGGCTCCAGAGTCCATCTGCTTAGCCACTCTGCTCCACTCCGCTGGGCCTACATGCCCCAGGGACAGCAGCCCCCTGCCCAGAGCCGACACTGGGGTGTGCAGTCCCAGCTCTGGGCGGGGCCAGGCAGGCCTGGATTGGGAGCCTGACCACCCCACCCCACCCCCGGATTGCTCGCTGTAGAGATACATCCTTCACCTCTCTGAATCTGGGTTTCCGTTCTGGTGAGGCAGGAATAAACGAAAGGATACCCACTCAGTGCCGCTGTAAGTACTACACGAGATGAACTTCTGAGAACTCAACCTGGCACAGTCAAATGTTCCATAAATACTAGTGCTTACAAAACGGAACAAAACAACCCCCCTTGTCTCCTAGCCCACAGCCCCAGCCAGTCCCGGTCTGTCCTTCAAGCATGGACCATTACAGAGCAGAGGTGGGCAAGAGAAAGGGGGTCCCAGCCACCCACCGGGCCTCCAGGGCCTTTGGTGATTAGGGAAACAGACTTGGCAAATACATGACCCCGAGCCCAGGTGCGGTGGCCACGCACCAGCTCCCATACCCTGCTTTCCAGGGCTGTGGGCACAGAGACCCAGACACCCAGGGAGCTGGATGTCAGTGACCCAGACAGGTCAGGACAACGAGGGACAGAGGGAAAGAGGAGGAGGGGCTCTGGGAGCTGGCTTCAAGGGCTTCTGGGACCCAGACAGGATGCTGGGGTCCTGATTCTGTGTGATGGAGGCTACAGAGGGGCGGGAAGGAGTGGACTGTGGGGGTGCTTGTGCTCATAGCTACCCATTATCCATCAAAATTTGCAAAATGTCAACTGTAGGCCAGGTTCTAGGCTGGACAGCACTGAACTAGACACACCCGTGACCACGAGGACCGAGCGGAAGGTGCCGTGATGGGCAGAACAGGCCGTGGAAGCCGCTGATGCAGCCACAGGAATAGCAGACCTCGCCGTTCCCCCTCCTCTGCCCACACCCAGGGCAGACATTGCTAATCAACCTCCACACTCCTGCCAAGGCTGGATGAGGCTCCAGAATCCTTCTCCACACAGCATTCCAGGGAGCCACTATCAATTAACTGGAGTTGGCGCAGGAGATGAAGCCTATGTGCCAGTTCTGAGCTGAGATCTGGAGGAGGAATGAGTCAGAGGTGGAGAGGGAGGAGAGGTGGGAAAGGCAGTGCCAGGTAGAGGAAGCGAAGACCTGCAGGGAGACGGAGGGAAGCGTAAGAGGTTCAGGGCGCTGGAGCAGGGGGCACATGGTCGGGGCCTGGGGGAGGCTGGCAGGGATCAGCGGAAGTAAGTGCCGAGTGACAGACTGTGGGGGTTTTGACCAAAAAGGAGACATGCATGCATCCAGGCAAGAGTGATGCGTGGCCTCACCAGGGGGGTGGGAGGGAGAGAAATGGATGAGTCAAACAAAGATAGTTAGGAATAAACTGGAAGAGCCCAATGGGGGGCTAGATATGGAAAGTGAGAGGGGAAGCCGCCTGGGAGAACCCCAGGTTTCTGGCCTGGCCAGCAAGGAGACAGCAGCACTGTGTGCTCAGATGGCGGGCTTTGCTCGTCTCCCCTCCCCCCACCCACCCTGACCCTCACCTCATCAGTGCTCACAGACTCTGGGACTCTCACTGCTAGTGCCTGCGCCCCTCTGGCCCCCAGCTCGCACTGTGCTGCAGGGAGGGTTCACAGAAAGCAGCCGCCAACCAGTAAGGGAGGAGGGTCAAACGTGACTACTTGGGCTCCCCTACCACCGGCGGACGGCTCCCAGAGTCCCATAAGGATCAAGCTCTAGCCTCCAGTCGCAGCTTGCTTCTTAAAGCACATGTTGCTGGAAGCCTGCTCTGCTCGCTCCTCTCACATGCTCCTCTGCCATGGTTTTCCGGAATCATCTCCAAGTGAACGACTTGCACTCAAATCCACTTCTCTGGTCTGGTTCTGGGAAACCGAAACTAAAGCAGTTGCCGAGGGAGCAGCTCAGGATTCAGGGGGTGTGTGGGGAGGCACTTTTCTCGTGGACCCTTCTCAGGGGGCTTGAACCCCTGGCCCTTTATCTGGGAGAGATGGGCCTGCTGCGGGGAGGTGGGGAGCTCAGCTCTGCCAAACCCACAGCTGGTCCCTTCCATCCTAAACATAAAGAACTCCAATTTCTCAACCAGGCAGAAAGGGGCTCAGGGAAGGAAAGCCCTTCCTCAGCCCCAGGAGATACACCAGGATCGCTCCGACCTGCTGAGATCTAGGGAGGGAAAAGATGAAGGGACTCACTGAGCCACCACACCACCCTGGGAGTGTCCACCTCCTGAAATCCTGAAGGACGCAGCCATTAAATGAGGGAAAAAGTCAAGTGTAAAGATGAAGGGCAGATTCCAAGGCCCAGATCTGAAGCCTGGCATTTGAAGCCACTTACTGGCTGAGTGACCTTGGGCAAGTTAATTAACCTCTTTTGGCTTCTGTGTCCTCGTCCGTAAAATGGGGACATTCCCAGTCTCGGCGTCATCGGGTTGTTGTGAGGATTAAATGGACCAATATGTATAAAAGCGCTTCGCACGGTGTCTGCCCGTAGCGAGTGCCCTATAAGGGATAGCTCTAGAACAGGACTCCCACTGAGCCAGGGCCTCTCAACCTCCACGTGCACATGAACCACCCGGAGAGCTTGTAAAGCTTCAGCTTCGGATTCAGGAGGTCCGTCCGGGAACGCACTGCATTTCTAACCAGCTCCCAGGGGACACCGATGCTGCCGGACTGGAGGCCACATGGGGACCAGCAAAGGTGATGTCACTGTCAGCTAACATTACACAGCCTGGAGCCCAAGGATCTCCACTGACAGAATGGCCCCGCCCATCCGCACCCCATCCCCAGTCCAGAGACCTGGTGAGGATGCAGTGTTTCCAAAGTTCTCTACACCTGTCCTTGGCAGCTCTCACCTCACTGCGAGTTGCTCGGTCAGTGCAAGGCTGGGCCTCCCAGGTCCCCAGCCCAACTGTCTAGCACACAGTAGGCACTCGGTCATGTTTGTGGAAAGAAAACCCCCTGTGCTCACTTGCAGGAATACACAGGCCAGTGATCCAGTGCGCAGGGAGACAGGTCCAGCAGCGCCAGGGGCTGTGGGCTCTTGGGGGCTGCTCCAGCCCGCTGGCTCCGCGTAAGCCTCAGCTGGGCTGGCAGGAGCCCAAGGGGAGGACCATCACACCCCCTCCTATTTCAGAGCCTGGCATCTGGGACCCACCAGTGCCCAAAATACCTCCAGAACAAGGAGGAGGCCGATCACAGCTCCACATTCCCCTGTCCTTTCTATGCCCCTTCCTTGCCCAGGTGGTAGGTGGAGTGGTGGAACCTGGCTGGGCTCCCTCAAGACTCAGACCCTCTCTGGAGGGCACAATTCTCCCCTCTGCTGGAACCGGCACCCTCCATCCCTCCTGGTCCTTCCTCAGCTGGGCTCAAGATAATCTACCCCAAATCTTTTGACAATCACAAATGTCACAGCCAACATCAGTCCCATGCTTGCTCTATGCTAAGTACTTTAAAGACACAACTGCATCTGGGGTGGCCTCTTGTATGCAACTGGCCACAAGGAGCAAAATATCCAACTAACAGGGGCTGACTCAACAGCAAACCACAAGAATCACAGCCAATAATAACAGGATAAAAGGGCCTGCTACATGCCAGCCACTGTCCTAGGCACCCGCACGTATATTAATTCACATAAGCCAGACAACGACTCTAAGATTAGTCTCTGTGTGCTATTATTGTCCCCCTTCTGTAGATGAAGAAACCGGGCTCACAGAGGTAAAGTAACTTCCCCAAAGTCACACAGCTACTAGGAAGCAGAAATGAGGCATCAACCAGGCCTGTCTGACTCTAGGGTCCAGGTTTGGACTCTCTCTCCCAGACTCTCTGGTCCCTTAAAGCACATTACAACAAATGACACAAGAGCCACCTCTCAAGCACCTGTCACGTGCAGACATCAGCTCATTTCTCCTTCACGATGCCCTCCTGTGCTGCTGTCCTTGGACAAGTCATGGGGCTTCTCTGAGCCATCTGTAAAATGGGGCTTTGGGTTTCACTCCCTGCTCTTGCTCCCTGCACCACAGCGCCCTCCCCTTGAGCTGCCTGCAAGACCAACAGACCAGATGTTTACCAGCCTCCTGAAGCTTAAGAGGCCAAGAGATGTGCCCAAGGCCACTGAGGGTCAGTGGCAGAGCCAGGACTAGTACCCAAACCTCCTGACCCTCTGGAACTCGGCAGAGACCCACTGTGACCCCGATGCCTACGATATCTTCCTCCAAGCCTTGCCAAGTTTCTCAGGTTAAAGAAAACATTTGTTCCCTTCCTCCTCCTCCTCTTCCTCTCCCTTCCGCCTGTCCTCCTCCTCTTCTCGCCCTCCGGAAAGCCTCCCTGGGAGGTGGGTGGAGCGGCAGCATCTGCCAAGGCAAGGCCATTCACAGAGGCCGGAGATGCCCAGTTTAGGAGGGGCTGGGGGTGGGAAGGCTTCCAGCCGGCAGGAACCCCCAGCTGGGAGGTAGCGCCAGAAACAGGAGAAGAGCAGAAGGTGGCGGCAGAGCCCCGCCCTGTCCCGCCGCCCGCCCCCCCCAGGGTCTGCGCCCGGACAAGCCCTTTAGCCAGCGCCGCGCAATGGCACCGCGTACCGGGGCAGAGCCGCGCTCCACCTGCGCTTTCCCAAAGAGCGGCAACCAGACACGCGCTGCTGAGCACTGGGAATACGGACAGCACGATGGAGCAACAGAATATTTCCTTTTATTCCATGGAAACTGATTTACATTTCAATAGCCACGTGCCTAGCGTCCACTGTCCTGGACAGCACAGCTTTAACCTCCCCAAGCTCCAGTGTCCTCAGGAGGGTGACAAGACCTCCCAGGCCCTGGGCTGAGGATGGCTAAGACAGGGGAGCGACATGCTGCCATGGAATGAGCCCCCCACCGGGGTCACAGGGCTCCGGAGTTCCAGACCTGTGAACGGGCTCTGTGATCTGGGACAAGCTCCCCAGGCTCTCGGAGAGCCCTGGTCATCTGGACAATGAGAGAGTCACTTGGGAGCCAAGCTCCTTTGCTAAGGATCCAGGGGTGGGCTCTAGGGGCATCTGGGAACCCACTGTAATTATGAAGAGAGTATGTCTGTACGACCGTGTGTGTGAGGATGTGTGTGAGTGTGTGTGTGTGTGTGTGTGTGTGTGTGTGTGTGTGTGTGAAAGAACGAGTGTCACTGTGTGTGTGTGGGGGGGGATGAGTGCGACTCCGTGACTGTGTGCGTGTTACAGGGTACGTGCATTATTTCTTAGGGGAAAGCAGGCCGAAAGCTTGCCAAAAATTCTCAAAAAGGTCCATGATTGCTGCAAAGACGAGAACCCCCCGTCTAGAACAGTCTTCCCTCAGGAAGCCTTTAAAAAACGGAGTTCCGAGCTCCACTCCCAGAGGCTGGGACTCAGGGCACAGGGCCTGCGATCTGGGTCGGGAACGAGTACCCAGCGGGGCTGACGTGCAGTCAGTGGAGAGAAAAGGCTGGCGAGGATGCGGCCATACCTAATATTTCATGCTTTGACACATGTGAAACTCCTTATCAAGCAGTAATATGTATCCTTAAAAACCAATCATGACTTAAGAAACTAAGAAAGTGAAAAAAAAAAAAAAGAAACTAAGAAAGTAAAGAGGAAAGAGTGACCTCATGATAAAGCCCCCTCGGCCCCCCTCTCTTTCCCTACACTGACATCCGGCACTCACGTGCCGACACTGTCCTCTGCTCTCTGTTAGTACGAACCCACTGAACCCTCACAACCCCCCTCTGAGGCTGCCACCATCACCCGGTTTTACAGATGGGCAAACTGAGGCACAGAGAAGGACTTGCCCAGGGTCGCGCGGCCAGTGCGCTCTGCTGCCCCCTTAGAGCTTACATGCTTTATGGCCTCCCTTCTGCATGACCAGGAGCGACCAGGAGCGCTGAGCCAGAGCCCCACTCCGCCGAAGGCTGAGCCAGGGCTCCGGGAAGGTGCTGCTCGGCCCCTCCCGCCCCAGACCACGGGGCCGCGAGAGAGCCTGGAGGGCTGACAGCGGGCCGGGCCCCACACTCACTTGCCCTCCGAGCCGTAACTATTCATGCTGTCCTCGATGGACTCGTGGCTGGCCTGGCGCAGCGTCCTGCTGGGCATCTCCACCGCCAGGCCGGTCTCCGTGCTCCTCTGGATGGCTCCCTTCAGCCTCCGGCTGTCCCCTTCTGGGCAGAGAGGCCAAGAGCGATGGGGAGAGAGACACGGGGCGGGAAGGGACAGAGAGACAAGTCATCTGGTTAGTGGTACAGTGGCTGGTGGCTGCCCAGGGTCAATCCCCACCCCCAGTCCACCAAACCCCTCCTACCACCTGCCTCACCCATGCCCCGCTCCCTGGGGCAGCCCTGCCTTCACACCAACCCACAAGAAGAGTTACACGAGTCCTGGTAATGGACGGATTCATTTACAGGTACCTTTTCTCCCCCTTGAACTCACCTCTCCCGTGCGACTCTCTACTGATCATTTCTCCTCCTCCTCTCCGGTTACTCTTTATGGAGCACCTACTATGTGTCACACTCTGTTGAGTGCTTTGCATGGATTTGGACCAGGTTTTCCCCACCTCAGCACAACTGGCAGTTGAGAGGGGATCCTGCTGAGTTGCCCGGGGGTGTCCTGTGCATTCTAGAAGGTCTATCAGTATCCCTGGCCTCTACCTACTAGATGCTAGTAGCACCCTCCAGTCCAGGGTGGCAATCTAAAATGTCTCCAGACATTGCCAAATATCCCCTTGGGGGGCGCATAACACCCCTGACTAAGGACCACTGATTTAGACCACTGGCTCTGAAACCAGACTGCCCAGGTTCAAACGTGGATCTCTTTCTCATGGCTGTGAGACTTTGGGCAAATCACTCAGCCTCTCTCTGCCTCCATTTCCTCAACTGGGAAATGGGAGAACAACAGGCTTGTAACAAATGGCCCTCTGCCCTTGTAAGCAGCTCACTCCTTTGCTTCCACTCCGTAATCAAACATCATCTTAGATGACCTTCCTTGACCATTCTCTAGCCCCGACCACCCCCGCCCCGTCCCTCTCTGTCCTATCACCCGGCTTTGGCTTTCTTCCCAACACCACCCCAAACATGTTTGTGTGTTATCGCTTTATTGACCAGCTTCCTCCCCGTAGCAGGTGAACTCAGGACGTGGTACTTCACTTTGTTGACTGCTGAAGCCCCAGTCTAAGCCCCAGCTAAGAAGAGCGTCCAGCCACAGTAGGTGCTCAGTTAGTAACTGCTGGATGAACAGATGTCTGCCCTGAGAGTGGGCTTCCTCCTCGACCCCCCATGGGGCAGATAGTTCGTTCTCCCACTTCAGCACCAAGGACACAAGACCAGAGGTTTAGCCACTTGTCCACACCCATAGAGCCAGAAGGGAGAAGGGGAATGACAGCACCGGGAACTGACCCCAGGAGGGTCTCTCTGCCCCGTGCTCCACAGCCCGGTGATCAAGGTGGGTTTCACATCCCTGCCACCTGCAGGGATTGCAGGTGTACAAGAGGCGGGGGTAGGTCTTTACGGGGATGTCCCTACAAAGTCTGGGATGAGCTCATAAACCTCAGGGTCTTCCTCAGTGCTGGCCAGCCCACCCACTGGAGCAAAGCAGTGTCACCCAAGTCACATCATCCTGCTCACCAAGAGGTAAGGGGACCTGGGTCTGCATGCCAGGAGGTAGAGTGAGACGAGGACATCTCCCACTGGCCTTCTCCTGGCCTCCCTCCTCCTTCCTTCCCTGACTTTGACACACACACACACACACACACACACACACACACACGCTGTGTTTCTCAGAGTGTGTGCCCACGTTCGTCTCCCACATGTATCTGCATTATTCAGGCACACAGATGTCCACACGCTCAGAAAAATACATGGTAACAGAAACACACAGGAATAAACATGCAAAGACACAGAGTGCACTAATGTATGTCTGAGCGTTTATATATGTGTGTTTCTGTGAGTCTCCATATACCTATCATGCTGTATTTCTAAGGCTGACTGGGTATGTGCCAGTCATACACACAGATGCACAGCCATAAGAAGTATACGCCAACCCACTCAAGAAAGCACACAGAGAAACTGACACTGTGCTTTTCTGTGTGTGTGTCACCTGGGTGTCTCTGAACACGTGGGGCAACACGTGTGTCCCCGTCTCTGTGCTTCCCTTCATCCTACCACTTGTTCTTTCCCTAAGCTGTATCTGCAACCCACCCAACCACTTCTATGCTCCTCTGTGTGTAGCAGGTGCTAAGACAGAGTAAGATCGAGAACCACACACATGCTCACTCAGCAGCACAGACTCGCAAGCACAGAGAGATGTCCCCCAACTCACACACACACAGTGCAGACATATGTCCAGGGACGAACCCCACTCCCACACATTGGGGGTACAAACCCACAACCTGGCACCCTGCAGGCAGGCTGCAGACACCTGCCTGGGCTTTCTACTTCCCCCCAGAGCCCTGTTCTACAGACTCATACTGGTTTGTCCCCGCCCACCAGGGTCTGACATATTTCTCCTGGAAGAGGGAGAACCAAAACAGGACACAACTCAGTCCCCACAGGGGCTAAGGAGGAGGTCTGGAAAGGTGTACTTCACATCTGTGTGGCCTTCTGCAGGACCAAAGCATTTCACATCCAAGTACCCTATATGGGCCTCAGGTGAGGCTGGTGTTGCAATCAATCAGGGCAGGCACAGCGTCCCAACTCTGCAACCACTGGAGGCCAGACCTTGGGCAAATCAGGTAGCACTGACGCCATGAAGCTGCTGGACATCTGCCACAGAGCCTGGCACGTAGTAGGTGCGAAACAGAAGTAGCCACAGTGACTGTGGAGTAAACCTCTCAACACTCCCCAAATTTGCTCATGCCAAAAATCTTGCATTTCCCCCAACATGCCACGTACCCCACCATGGGAGTCTCTGGTGCCCAACCACACCAACAAGGTCTGCCATCTAACCTCAGCCATCTCATCCTCCACTGGCCACTTCTTGATGACTCAGACAAGGTCCCCAAAGTGACTGTGCCAATGCTTTCACACTCCCCAACCCGTCACCCTGTCACCCTGTCACCCCAACCAATGACCTTTCCCCCACTTGGATGAAAAGCTGTGTCTCTTTGACTTGCTCCTTCTCACTTCCAACTTGCACCATCCTCAGACCTTTCAACATGCCCCCGACACTCCCCTGCCCCCCAGGGAGGGGGTAACTCTACCCCCAGGGAGGGGGTAACCCTTCTCCTGGCCAAGGCTGATCCGCCACCTGTTCTCCTCATCCCACCTCCTCCTACCCGCATCAGGAACTCCTCCTCCCATTTGTCCTCTCTGGGCCTTGAATCTGCCACCTCTCTGTCTTCTGGTTCTTTCCACTCCTCCTGCAAGTCTGCTCAAGGCTCCGCTCCTTCCACCACCCCCTTCAACCAGCAAACTCCTTCCGCACACAGAGACAACCACATGCTGCCATTTCGGGCAGTGTGGCTTCTGTTCCATTCATACAGCTTCCTGAACGGGTCTCCCGTGGCTTCTCAGGACCAAGTACAAGGGCCTCACCTCAGCCCCCAGCTCCTGAACGGTGGTGCTTCCAACTCACGCAGTGAACATCACTAAGTGCCTTCTGGTCCCAGTTACAAAGGGCTGGTCTCTACTGATAAAGTGCACAAGGATGGAAGACAGAGAGGAGCTTCAGCCTCTGCTTTGGGTCCATCGGGTCCCAGAAAAAGACCTGGGCTTGACCCGCTATAGCAGACAGTGCTGACACTCCACCCATACCTCACAGATCTCCCTTCTTCCCACTCCTATGAGCACCCCCCACACACACCACTAGCTTCTGAAAGCCAACTACCTGCCAACTTTTTGTTTGTTTCTCAGTCTTCCTTTGGGCTACTGAGCCCACACAGCCTCTACACAGGCAGAAGCAGAAGTGCCTGGAGGTTTATGACCTGTGATCCCCTTAATCAAAGCCTAAATGAAACAGGAGAGTGAACCCTCAACTCAGGTCCTTTGCCTCAAGTCAGAACAACTCTGAGGCATAACACAGGCTCTAGAGGAACCCAACGGGGGGCAGGGGCTGAACCTGCCCTCTGTGGGATCTGCCTGACCCCATATCCCTGAGTGCTTCCTGCTTCCCCAGTCTCCTGTGGGGGCACTTCTGTCACCTACACACGAATCTCATTTCAGGGGACTTTTTGGGGAAATCTGACTTAAGACACCTGCCTTGACTGGCACCCTAAGGAATTCGAAGTTCAAAAAATCTTTGCACAGGTGGGTTCCAGCATTACAATGGGAACACCATTCCCTTCATGAATGTGGTGATAAAAAAAGAGCTGCTGCCTAATGAGTGGAGGCATGGGTGAGGGCATGCTCTCCACAGGGATGGTCAAGGGGAGCAAAGGAGAAGCTACATTGTCCCCGGTCATCACGGTGCCTCATTGGAGAGGCTTGGAATTTGAGTCCTATAAGCTTTGGCCACCAACCCTAGCTGGCTACTGTATTGTACAAATAAATGGGAGTTTGGATGACCCACTTTTGGCCACCCACTCATACTTGCTGCACCCAACACTTGAACTGAGCAGCTTGAATCTTCTCCCACAGGGTCCTAAGTCCCTCTTCTCCCAATGTGCACGAGGGGTGGGGTGCGGAGTTGTGAACAGCAACAACTTGGGGTACCAACACCATTGTGTGCTGAACACCATGCCTCATGCTGGAGATAGGAGAGTATGAGAGTGGCATGGTTCCTACCTCCACAGGGCTCACAGTTCAGAGGGGGAGATGGACCCTGAACAGATGATCACACAACTAATCACAAGTGCTGTAAGTGCTTTGAAGACTAAGTACAAAATGTAATGACAGCACCCATCGGGGGGCCCGTGGGAGGGGGACTAACACATGCTACTGATTACTGCATCCTTTGAATAGCAATCACCTCGGATTTCTCCTCTGGCTTCCCTGACAGTAAATTTTATGAATCTCCTTCGGACCATTGTCTCCATCCCCATACGTGAGGCCCTCACCATTCAGTCCTTGGGTTTTCTCTCTCTCTCTCTCTCTAGACCTTGTCCCCTGATGATTTCATTCCCCTCCCACAACCTCAGGACCATCCCATAAGCAAATGAATCCCACCCACAACCTGAAGCCCTTAACTGTGGCCAGAGCAATACTTCCTTCCACCTGCATTCTGAGCATCACTACCTGGGTGATGAGCAGAATCCATGGATGCAACCTGGCCAAAACTAACCCACCCCTGGTCCTACTTTCCCCAGTCAACTCAGCCACCCAGACTCAGAATCCCCTCAGGACCTCTGACTTTTCCCCTCTCTCATCAAACAGCAGGTCTTACAAGGTTTTTGGCTGTAACAGAGCTTATCCCTCCCCTTTCTTGTCCATTTTCACAGCCAACCACCCTGATTACTTCAAGTCTAAACTATGTGAACAGCCTCCTAACTGGCCTCCCTGCTTCCAACCCGCCCACCCAACAAGTCATTAAGAGATTAACCATCTTAAATTATCATTTCAGACTAAGTAAGATATTCTACTCCTACTAATTTATTCTACACAAATAGTCACAAAAGTACACAAAGATATGCAGGGAGAGGTTCCCCACAAATGATTTACACCAATGAAATGGTGGAATTAACTGTCCATCAGCAGGGGACCAGTTTACTAAATGACCCATCCCCACAATAAAATACTGTGTAACAGTCAAAAAGAATCATCTAGGGGTGCCTGGCTGCCTCAGTCAGTAGAGCATGCAGCTCTTGATCTCGGGGTTGTGAGTTCGAGGCCCAGGTTGGATGTAGAGATGACTTAAAAATAAAATCTTTTTTTAAAAAAAGAATCGTCTAGATTTTACACACAGTGACACAGAAAGACTGTCTCAACATATTGCTAACAAAGTACACTGCAGGACACTATGTAAATCATAATACCATTTTTGTAAAGCTATAGATAGCTTATATATATTTGGAGGAAATCTGGGAGGAGATGAACTGAACAGTTAATGGGGAATAACTGTAGGGAGAAACACTGTCAGAAGAGGGGTAGGACAGATGTGTTTCTGTGACTTTCAAATCTAAGTACTACAAGGTCTATACAGAAAAGTGCACGAACCCAAAGCATACAGCTTGATGAATTTTCACAAAGCAGACATACCTATGTATCTAGCACCCAGATGAAGAAACAGAACATTGCCAGGACCCCCAAAGCCCACGGTGCCCCATCTTCTGGTCTCTCTCATTCTACAGGGGAAGCCGCTATCCTGATCTCTAACACCAGATATTAGTTTTGCCTGTTTCTGAACTTTATAAACAGAGAATGGCCTTTTGGGGAGGGGGGAGCTGGCTTCTTCTGCTGAGTGTTATGTTGAATGTATGAGAGCCACTCGCACTGTTGTGTGTAGTTACAGATGCTTATTATCATTGCTATGTAGATTCTACTGTATGAATACACTACAATCTATGTATCCATTGTACAGTTTAGGGTGTTTTTTTCCAATATGGGACCACTAGGAACAATGCTGCTACGATTACTTCAGTGCTTGGCCTTTAGGGAAGATTCACACCCATGTCTCACAAATATACCTAGAAACAGAACTTCTGGGTTACAGGGCAAGCGTTTGTTCAACTGCTAAATGACTTGCCAAAGTAGTTGTACCAAGTTACACTCCAACCAGCACACTGGGAAAATTTTATTTCTCTTTTGTATGCTTCTATAACCTTTGGATTTTTTATAGTTAAATGTATTAATTCTATTATATAAATGAAAGTGAAATATAAATTTATAAGTAAATCACTTCAATCATGCCATAATCTTATTTAAAACCTTAGAATGGCTCTCCGTTGCATGCCAAATTAGGTTCAACCTTTGCATCCAGGCACTCAAGACTCCATTATCTCATTTCCCAGCCCATCTGCTACTGGTCCCTCCACCCCCCATTCTTCATACCCCAGCCCAGCTGGGCATCTCGCTCTAGATACATGCTCAGCAACCCCTCACCTTGTTTTTTTCTCCTTTACTTTCCTCCCTTCCTCACCATCGCTATCAAAATTCTAGCCATCCTCCAGAGCAAAGTTTTAAATAACACCTATAATTTATTCGGTACTCACCAAACTCGGGGCTGTTATGAAGACTAACTATAACAATAAGGTAATATAATGATACAAACATTTAATCTTCAGGATGTCCTAGGTGAGTGGTGGCATACCACCAGCACTTGATAAAGATGGCTATTATTAATATTATTGTCACCACTGCATCAGATGTTGTGCCCAGTGTTTTAAGAGGTATCATATCATTTAATTGTCACAATAAACTGTGAGCAAAATAGTTACTGCCCCATTTTATAGGAGGAGAAAATAAGAATTTGGAAGGTTAAGGAACTTTCCCAGGGACACACACCTACTAATGACAGCACTGGAATTCAAACCCAGGTCTTTCTAACTCCAATGACCATGTTTTTAATGAACCACTAAACTAAACTCACTAAGCTCTACCACAGAACTCAAATGTTATCTCTTCCACAAAGACTTCCCTGATTAGACTCCCTGAGTCCCAGGGGCACTTCATCTTCACCTCTCCTGATGCATCTACTCCACTACACCTTGAAACACAGTCCTCAGTCAACCTAGTGGTACCTACGCCTACAGTGTAAGCTCATTCCTCCCTTACTTCCCTTCAGCACCAAGGACAGCACCCAACGTTGCCCATCCTAATGACTAGTGTTTAATTAAACTGGCTTTATTTTTAGGACGTGCCCCCAAGAAAAACGCAAATCTTCCAATAAAGAAAACAAATAAGTTTCACTCAGTTGTTTATACCTGAATATGAATGTGTTTAATATACCTTCTCCCCAAAACAAGCATTCATAAGGAACAGGATAACAAAATAATCATAATAATAAATTTAAAATTAGCGTAGATACCATTATTCTTAGCACTTACCCTGTGCTAGGCACTAGATAGATATAATTTAACCATAACTCTGAGTCAAATGTTGGTTCTCCTAATTTTACAAAAAGGAACCAGGCTCAGAACAGTTCAGCAACCTGTCCAAGTTTACACCAGACAAGACAGAGCTAGGTTTTAAACCCAGATCTGTGTGAAAACAGATCCTATATTCTTATCCACTAGAGACTCCAAGAATGTGCTGGTGGGATATAGAGGAAGGAGAGAATACAACTATTCTCCACTTTGACATTTTATTGAAGATGGGTCTTCACAGCTTTGTTTTCCAGATGAAGAGCCCAAAGCTGAGAGAGGTCTGACTTACTCCAGGTCCCCAGGCTCTAAAACCTCTCACCATGTCACTGACCAGAGTGTAATCCTGTCTCTGTGAAAGGCCCACTACAGATCTATATCACAATCTGTGAAGTCCCCTGGACACAAGAGCTCTGAGTCAGTCTGTTATTTTAAACCAGGACTGGAGAAGTACCATGGCCCCTGGGACTCCCTGCTTCCCCTGCCCACTAGCACTGCCCTTCTTATTCTTCCAAGATGAATACCCTGGAAGCTGCTGCCTCTTCATCCTCCATGGTCAACCTCTCCCTGGCCTACTACTCCAAGTGACTTCAGCCTCATATGTCTCCCTTGCCCACGCCTTAAAACTCATCAGAAAATCAAGGCTGAGATGACATGCAGGCATTCAGACCTCCTTAGCCCTGATGTTGCCTCTGGCTATGTCTCAAAAAACAGGCCGAGGAAGCATAAACCCTGATTGAAAGTCCTTTACCTCCCCCTCTTCTCCCCAGAGCTGTCAAAATCTGCCTTCCATTAAAATCAGAGAAGATTCCATTTGGAGGGAACTTGGGGTCATCCAGACTAATGTCTTCCTGTGTAGAGGGGCAACTGAGGCCTACAGAGGGACATGAGTCAATGACTATGTTGAACTTAGAATTCAGGTCTCTTAACTGCCAACCTCTCAGCCCTTTTGACCATAAACAGCCATTCACCACTATTTCTGAAGCATGATCAGAAAGAAGCAAAGTCTAGTGACTAAAACCATGGACAATGGCGCCTAATGGCCTGAGCTGTAGAGCTGGCCCTGGGCACTTTATTAGTAATGTGATCTTGGGCAAGTTACTTACCCTCTCTGTAACTCGGTTTCCTCCTCTTCAAAGAAATGGAGAAAACAATGGCAACTTGCTTATAACATTTTTAGGAGGATTAAATGAGTTAATATTTGGTAATAAAAAAAACCCCACTTAGAACAGGGTCTGGAACATAGTAAGTGCTATTTAGTAAACGACATATAAGTACTTGTTAAGTAAAACTGTGTCTCCACGTCTCCTTCTGGGGACTCAAATTCAGTCCTATTCTGCATCAGCAGGGTCACAGCCTTATTAGCTCACCCCCTAGCCTTCTCTTGCCTGGACTGCTGCAATAGTCAACGAACTCAGAGGCTCCCAAATACATACCTGGAGGCCAGTGCTGGTCTGACAGTTTGGAATACGTTGGGAACTTAGCTAGAACCCAGATTCCTCTGTCCCCTCTCCTGGGGATTCGTTTCAGTAGGCCTCGGGTGAGGTCTGTGAATATGTAATTTCAGGAGCTCCCCAGGTGCTTCAAATGCCTGGTCAGATGGTCACCTCTACTCCAACTCGTGTCCTAGCACCAGGGCATTCTCTTCTGCCACTTCCCCACCCTCTGGCCTGCATGAACTTTCTAACACTCAATCCTGAGTATGTCATCTCTTTGATTAAAAACCTCCAATCACACCTCAATGCTCACAGAATAAATTCCAAAGGCCTTAACATACATTGCCTTTTGGATCTGCTTCCAATCTACATTCTCAGCCTATTTTTTCCCTTTTCTCCAATGTGCTCTCCATTCCATTCACACTGAATAATTCAGGTAATTCCAAACATCCCATGTGACCAACTACCCCCAAATGTCTTGCCAATCATCCTGCATATAAAATTATCACCATCCCCTTCTCTTCTGGAGAAAGATGCTTTTAAAAACAACTGTTTGGGGCGCCTGGGTGGTGCAGTCGCTTAAGCGTCCAACTCTTGGCTTCGGCTCAGGTCATGAGCTCAGGTCATGAGACTGAGCCCTGCATTGGGCTCTGGGCTCAGCACACAGTCTCCTTATGACTCTTTCTCCCTCTCCCTCTACCCCTCCCCTAAAATAAAAAAATAAATCTTAAAAAAAACCTGTTTGTTGAAGTGTTTCTTATATATATATATCTATATATAAAACAGAAAAGTATACAATTATGTGATGTACAATTTTAAGTGTATAACTTGATGAATATTACAAAGTGCACTCATCTATGGAACCAGCACCCGGATCAAGAAACAGGACCTTGCCAATGCCCCAGAAACCCCTCATGAGCCGTGGTTACTTCTCCAAGAGTAGCATCATCCTGACTTCTAACACCACAGATTGGTTTTGCCTCTTTTGTACTTCTGTATACATAGAATCATCTACTATATATTCTCCAATGTTGCTTAACTCAACATTATGTTTTTGAGCCTCATTAACAATGATTGTTTCAATACAGTTCATTCATTCTCATAGTCTTACATATCAAAACCTACTGCTGATGAACATTGTAGTTTCCAGTTTGGAGATACTACAAAAAGCTCTGCCAAAGACATTCTTGTATGTGTCTTTTGTTGACCAATTTTGCACTTTTTCCCAGGCACAAACCTGGGGGTGAAATTGCTAGGTCATTAAGGATATGCATTTAAAATCCTTTTTAAATGGATTAAGCATGATGTGGACTGGAAAGGTTAACACAGATTATCCTTCAGCAGGAAGCAACGTTCTGAAGAAATGAGGCTCAGAACTAAAATATTTTGGGAAGGATGGTGGGAAAACTGCTGATCAACTGTCTATCTGGCTCACATTTATATTCCCCAAATGTCACATTTGTTAAGTAAATGTATAAAGGGCAGACAGCACCCAAGACAGACGAGGGAGGAGCAAAAAAGGCCTGGAACTCAGCACGCATTCAATAAATGCTGGCTATTAAAGTTAACCTCTTCAAGGGTCATTGGCCAATGGCTCACTGATACTATCTCTCATATGCTGTCATTATTTCATTGATTCTAAGACACCCATTTTCAAGACGTCTGAAATTAAGATGTGAATGACAACCAAGGGCAAGTTAGTTAAATTATGACATGTTTTATCTCTCTTGATGGTGTATAAAATAAAGTGATGCGGAATTGAAGACCCCTTAGACCTATTACAGCACAGGAACTGAACAGCCCTACGTGCTGGGAACTGTCCATGGTGCTGACCCAAGTGCTGAGGCCTTGGTTTGCCTGGGACAGAGGTAGCAGCTCACAGGGAGGGGAGATCTCAGGACAAAGCAATCCCCACCCCATGTTTGTTTTTAAGCCACAATTCCTTTCCACAGGCTTAATGAGGTCCCAAATTCCACCCTTCCATGTAAAGACAGGAACTCCCACTTACTGAGCTCCCAGAGCTGAACCTACGTTATCTCATTTAATCCTCACAACCACTGTTGTCTCGATTTTCAGAAATGAAAGTTGACTCAGGGAGGTTAATGAACCTGCCCAAGATGGCAAAACTGTTAAGTGGGAGAACGATCTTGGTTCAGGGGAGACCAGAGTGTAATTTGCCCTTTGGGCTGCTTTACACTAGAGGGATGAGAGGAGAGAGCTGTGTGTGAATTCCTCAGAACTTTTTCCAAGAGGATACAAAGGGGGAAGTGGGAGATGTCATAAAGACACAGAGTGAAGGGCGGCGCCTGGGTGGCTCAGTGGGTTGAAGACTCTGCTTTCGGCTCAGGTCATGATCTCAGGGTCCTGGGATCGAGGCCCGCATCGGGCTCCCTGCTCAGCGGGGAGCCTGCTTCCCCCCCTCTCTCTCTGCCTGCCTCTCTGCCTCCTTGTGATCTCTCTCCCTCTGTGAAATAAAAAAAATAAAAATAAAAAAAGACACAGAGTGAAATTAGTGGGAGCAAGGAAGGCAAAGGGCATGTGATAAGAATCTGAGAACACTAGACAGGGAAAGTCTAAAGATTCTGAGAGAATTAACTGGGTAAAGTATATGAATGTGCTTTGTAACTCTGCCCCTGGAAGAAAATAACTATTCTCATTTGTCTGATGAAATATGCATTTATGGAGCTCATTTCCTATCCCATGCTTTTCCTGGCCTTGGAGATTAGAAGAAGACTTGTCCTTAAGGAGCTTACAGTTGGTGGAGGGGGAGGGAAGAGATAACAGATAAGTAACTGTCATTCATTCAACAAACTCTTACCAAGTGCCTATTCAGTGCCAAGGCCTATGCAGGAGACTCCTAATACAGATGAATTAAACCCAGACATTGTTGAAACTCCCAGTCTATGGGGAGACAGATAAGTAAATGGGCAATTATAACACAAGCTGTTATAATTACAACATACAATAGTTCAAGGACAGCGATATACACATAGTACTAGGGGAACTGAGGAGTAATTAATCCAGCACTGGAAGTAGAGGCAGTGCTTCAGTTCTAAGAATTATTATTTCAATACTGAATTATACTTGGTTGCAAATAAAATCATAGTGAGATTTTTATCGTAGATGCAAGTGCTATCTTCTGGGAGTTTACAACCAAAAGCCATACAGACAAATATGTAGGGAGAAGGCAAAAAGGCAGAATCCAAATGTCAACTGAGGACAAAGAACTCTGAATGCAGGGTAAATGCATTTGGGGAAGGAAGGGATCCTATACTTATCGGGATGGTCAGGGGAAAGTTATTCCAGCAACCACTGGAAGAAGACAATTTACAGTTTCCACAAGTGGTCTCCTTTCCCCAGAAAGCCATTCCCAACAGCCCTTGGGAGAAGCCATGCAAGTTCTGAAAGAAGCTGGGTTGTGGGCAAAAAGGTAGAGCCTATACTCCCATCTGGCACTAGAAACCTTCACAATTCACAGCATTCAAGGCTTCCAGAATCTGCCCCAAACCTATACTACAAGTCTGACATCACGAACATACCAGGTGTTCTGTCCACGCTGGATTACTCATCATTAACCAAACACAGCCCACGTACTTCCATCTTCTTAAGAGCATAGGCTTGGGAGCCAGAATAACTGGGTTCAGGACTTGCAGCATCCGTCTGCCACTTTCTGAATAAACTAAGAAAGTTACTGAACCTCTTTGGGGCTTGCTCCCCTCATAAAAGAGAAATAATAGAACCTACTTCTCGTTGTTGTAATATTGATCAGCTCTCATTAGGTTATGCTAGAATAATAAACAACGCCCAAATCTCAGTGACTCACAAAATAAAGGTTTAGTGTTTGCTCACATGAAACATCCCTTATGAGTTAGCTGTGGCTCTGTCCCATGAATTCTTCTGGAATCCAAGAGGAAAGAGCAAACCTTATCTGGAACATGCTAATCTCATGGCAGAGGGAAAACAGAAATGATGAAACCACGAGGCAGTTCTTCCAGCCACTGTGCTTTTCTCTATGTATATTTAAGCATTTTTAAGAATATACAAAAGGATAGATAAGAAACATGTCCCCTAACAATGTGAGAAGGCTAAGGGTACAGAGGAGGTGGGGGAGCTCTCTCCCCTGCACGCACAATGCAAAGAGAACCCATCAAGCCACCGAGTGATTTGTTAGCACAAGACAGTGTGTTAGCCTATTTTAGTGCAGGTTCTCATTAATTGTGAAATAAATCCTCTTGTGTCCCATGTGGGGCTGACCTCGATGACAGAACATATGTACAGTAACTGCCATGGTAAGTTAAAGGCATTCGGTAAATTATAAGCACTAATCTCAACAATATTGAGATGGATACCAGTGTCCCCAATTCCCAGGAACTCTCAGAGAACCAAGGCTCTGAGAACTGATGCGGTTTGCCCAAGCTCCCACAGCAAGTTAGCTGAGGGGCAGAATGCAAAACAGACCTGCCCCAGCCACACGAAGAGCTGAGCACAAACGTTCAGAGTAGCATTATTCATAATAGTCAAAAAGTGGAAACAGCCCAAATGTCCACCAACTGATGAAAAGCTAAACAAAATATATTTTATATGTATGTGTTCATATACATACACATATATATGTGTATATATGTATTTAAAAGAATATTATATTGTTCAGCCACAATAAGGAATGGAGAACTGATGAATGCTACAACACAGATAAACTTTGAAAACATGCAAAATCAAAGAAGCCACATGAACCATGAAACACCACAGAGTCGATGACTATTCATATGAAATGTCCGGAATAGGCTAATCCATAGAGATAGAAAGATTAGTTGTTTCTAGGGGTAGGGGTGAGGGGAGACAGGAGAGTGACTACTACTGGGTACAGGGATTTCTTTTGGGGAGATAGAAATGTCCCCCCCCGGTCAGTTGCAGCGATGACCGTACAATGGTGAGTGTGCTAACAACCACTGAGCTGTCCACATTACATAGTGAACCGTGTGGTCTATAGTTACAGCTTTCTGTCTATATGCACCCGTTTTCTTTCCCAGGCCCTGCTCTTATCCCCTTTTCTACACTGACCTGCACACAAAGCCAATAGTCTGGGGGTGGGTAAGGCTTCTGCAGGTCAGCACTGGCCTCCAACAGGGGCAGCAAATGGCTCCAGCTGAGCAAGAGGCCAGCATGGGAAGCCTGCTGCAAAGGCCAGATGAGGCCTCTGGACCTGAGACATGCCATCTTCAAAGCACACCTGTACACTCCTAGCCCCACAAAGGCACACGGATGATGACATGCAGTGGGCACGTGGGAGAAAGGGAAAGGAATCCTTTATTCCCAGCCCTACTGGGGCAAGACTTCTGTTTGTGCCTCTGGGTCCCCACTGGCACCTTCCTCAGTCTACACGTGGTCTGCCTGCTTCAGAGCCTACTGGACTCAGAAGAATTAACTAGGATCAGCTGAGACCAGTTAGAACTAGCTGAAACCACCGGCCCCAGCACTCACCAGAGCAAACCCACCTTCGATGAGCTGTTCTCAGCACCAAAAGCCACTGGTCTCAAGCTCTGGCTCATCCAAATATCATGGCCTCAAACTGGCCTCAAACTCTGGCTCATCCAAATATCATGGTTGCTTAGTATCCAGGCGCCCTCCACACTGCTCTGCAGGAGGGAAGCAACCAGGAGCCCACTAAGGCTTCCCAGCCAAAAATGTTCCCCCACACCTGCTTAACGCACCCTGGAGCTCAGACTCCTTCGATAGAAGTGCTACCCTTCATCTTTCAACAGTTTCAACAAATGCCTCCCTTGATTTGGCCTTAGCAGAGCTACAGAGCACAGCTGGGCCCCATCCTGGCCAAGGAGCCTCAGTTTCTTTCCAGTCCTTCAAATAAGAGCAAGGACCATGTCTGCCCTGCAGACTTGCAAAGGTGCCTGGCCCTCAGCAGGCACTCCATACACTTCAGCAAACCAAAGGCAGAGCTTCCAAATTCCAGCCCTGAGCTTCTCAAACTTTAATGTGCACGTGAATCATCCAGGGATCTCCTTAAAATGCAGGCTGGATTCAGTAGCTCCTGGGTGGGGTCTGGCATTCTGCATTTCTAACTCCCAGGTTAGGTCCCTGGTGCTGATCTGTGGCGCACACTTCGAGTAGCGCTTGGATTTCTTCACCTTTCTTGATTGTGCAAGGAGAGCCTCTTGAGAAGCTGACAAGAGCTATTCTCTTTCCTTAGAAAAGTACCTGTCAGCACATATACACACACAGTACGTTGCATAAAATTTTGAGGTTTGCAGTCCAGTGAAAAGCCTTTCTTTTGGGCGACACACTTTAGTTCTCATTAAAAAAAAAAAAAAAAAAAAAGGAGATGCAGTAGGGGACAGAGAACAAAAAAAAGCCCCAGCAGAGTTAGAACTCCTGGAGTCTGGTCCTAACTCTACTACAGACTTTCTGTGTGACATCAGACAAGCTTCTACCCCTCTCTGAGCTCAGTTTTCCCACCAGGAGGGGACTGGACTAGGTTACAATGATAAATTGGTTCTCTCTTTTTTGCCAACTCTGATAGCTATTGCCTAAAGTACTCTTGTGTCAAGAATTCTTAGACTGTGTCTGGACGTGGCAGAAAAGGGTGCTGTGATTGACCGGTGAGGCCTGCCATGTACCCAAGAAAGAGGGGCCTTAATTGATTGGTGATGTCTGCCGAGGTCCCAGGCCTGGAGGCGATGGGCTTCCTGCCAGGTATCAGCCTACTCTTTAGAGTCCCTCCAGCTGTGACATTCCAGAGCTCATTTAGAGTCATCCCAGACTGGGGAAAGAGAAGTCCGTGCTTGTCCTCAAGGTGGCAAGAAGGGATAATTCTTTAAGCCGCTGGCTTCTCAAACCTGCCGCCCCCTTTCGGTAGCAGAATCCCTGCTCCATGGCCGAGAAGGACAGCATGTCCTTGCACTCCCATCCTCGGCTATTTTTAACTCCAAGGACAGAGGCCCAGGCAGAAGCTGAAATATAGAAGGGCTGCGGCAGGCCACCCAGTCTCCTGACGGAGGGGAAGCCACCGTCCTCCCGTGGTTCCCACGTTACTGCATCGTTGGCCAAGGGAGATTTAAAGCAGGTTGCCAAGGGTCAGGAGAATGTTCCTCTCCTCCCAAGTGAGGAAGGCCGTGCTCCTCCTCGGAGCACAGACCCTCTGCCGGTCCCTACCCCACTGCACCCTGTATGTGCTCACTGATGCACCCAGCACATACAAGGTGCCAGCCTCAGGCCAGGGCTGAAGACACAGCGTGGAGCAAGGTAGTGGAGCCCTGGTCTGCGGGGCCCTTCCAGGACAGGGTGGAAGACAGACCCCAGTGTCGTAGCACAAGCCACAGCTACAGCTGAGGGGACTACACTGGGGTCACCTCCACATCTGTGAGCTCCCCAAGAGCTGGGATGTTCTTCATCTTTCTATCCCTGGAACCGAACACCTAACCTGGCACAGAGGAGCGTTCAGAGAATATTTGTTGATTGAAAGTATTACAGAGGAGACATTTTCCGGGAGCTTGAGGATCCTACAGGAGCCTACCTTAGACTGAATGAGATCCAACCATTCATTCCCTGACTCACCAAGTATTTTTCTGAGCCCCTTCTCTATGTCAGGGCCTGTCCCAGGCACTAGAGCTAGACAGAGCAGGGAACAAAATAAGGGACACACACAGCCCTCCTGAAGCTCCAATCTGGGAGAGGGAAGGAAACACTGAACCACCTAAATACACAAAGATATGGAAGGTGCTAGAAGGTGATGAGTGAGTGGAGGGACGGGTGGTCAGGAAGGGCTCATTATAATATGCAGGTACAGACCTGAAGGAGGGAAAGGGACAAGCCGGACGGATACCTGGAGGTACAGCACTCCAAGAACACAGACCCGGAGGCAGACATATGTCAGGCCCGTGCGACAAACAAGGAGTCCTGAGCGACTGGAGCGGAATGACCATGGGACAGCGGTATGAGGTGAAGTCTGAGATGAGGCGGCAGGAGAAGGAAGACAGACTTTGGCAGACACAGCTTGCACCAGACCTGGCACGGAAACAATGGGTGCTGGTGGGTGATGACGATAATGATGTTAGAAGTAGCCACCCATTCACTGGACAGTGATCCCATGCCAGGTGTGGCCTACACAACGAACGTGGATTCATTTATTTAATCCCTACAGCAACCCATGAAAGAGGCCCTATCTTATCCCCATTTTACAGATGGGGAAGCTGAGGTTCAACAAGATTTATGCAGCTTGGAGGAGGTAAGGTTTGGGACAAAAATGCTGGCAGTCTGGGGCCAGAACCCTCTGTCTTCCCAAACACACCAGCCCTGCCGCACACGTACCGTGAGGACCAGCTTCTTTCCCTCCTGGATTTCTTAAACTTCTTGGACTCCTTTGAAAGCTGTTTATCTCTATTAAAAAATTCTGGGTTTCTCCAGGAAAAAAAAAATACAGATGCACAATGACACAACCTACACATAATCTCAAGAGATTCAAGGTGATAAACCTCTGGCCCTGAAAGTAAGCATGTTTTACACATTTGTAGCAAAAGGAAGAATTGTCAGAGTTGTCCAAAGAGGCAGGAGGAGAACACGGGCTCCTGGTAAGATCAGCTAAAACTACTTCTACTATTTGTCAAGAGCCTACTGGGAGTGAGTCACCTGTAGATTTGTTTTATCTCATTTAACACCTGAGATGATTATTATTATGCACCTTTTACAAATGAGGAAACTGAAGCACAGAGAGGTTAAGTGAATTGCCCAAGACCACACAGCTGGAATCTACCCCAGATCTAGCTGACCTCAGACCTCGGTCTCTATTCCAGACAGTCTCCTTCTGGTTTCTCCAACTGCACCCCTCCATAATCCCAGAGAGGGCAAGAAACTTGTTCAAGGTCTTGCTCAGCACATTCAGAGCTGGTTCTAGGGCTATGTTACCCAATATAGTAGCCACTACCTACATGTGGCCACTTAAATTAATTATAATTTTTAATATTGAAGCATTTGGTTCCTCGGTTATACTAACCACACATCGAGTGCTGGAACAGCCACAAGAAGCTAGTGCCTACCCATTCGGTACAGATGCAGAACATTCCCATCATCACAGAAATTTCTGCTAGACAGCATGTCTACAACTCAGCCTTTTGACTCCTGACCTAGAGCTTTCCCACAGTCAGAGGCTACTAGACATGAGATTTGCCTGAAGAATGAAGTGGATGGAAGGGGACGCAAGAACAGGGCAGCTGAAATTGTACAAGCAAGCAAGTGAACTCAGAGAAAGGCTCATAGAAGGGAAGCTGAGATGGACTTTTTTTTTTCTAAGATTTTATTTATTTACTTGACACAGAGAAAGAGAGATTACAAGCAGGCAGAGAAGCAGGCTCCCTGCGGAGCAGAGAGCCCGATGCGGGACTCGATCCCAGGCCCTGAGACCATGACCTGAGCCGAAGGCAGAGGCATTAACCCACTGAACTACCCAGGCGCCCTCGACTTCTAATATAGGATAAAAGACACGTGTGTTACTGCTTTGGGACCCACCTCACCAGCAGCAAACATGCCTGTATATCTGATTACAGGGACTCTGTTTTAACTCCAAGTGTTCTCGTTTCCTGGTTGATGTCTGTGGTTCCTTACCAGGAGATGGGGCCTTTCATCCACTGGAGAGAAATCCAGTCTGAATGGCAAGCCCCCCGGGAGAGAGAGCTCAGTGCCCGAAACTCCTGCTCACCTTCCCGGGACGGTGAGGAGACTGAGAGCAGGGGGTGTTCTGCAGGCAGCCAGGGCCAGCCTTGGACCCAGTCAATCTGGTCGGACCTGGACTCAGGGAAGTCATGCTGTGAGCATGGGGGGCACGGAGTGACTCAGGGGGGAGTGAGGGCTGTACCCGCAGCTGCCAGAGCAGATCTTTAGACCCTAACCACACTCGGGCTGCAAACCCAAGCCAGACACGCCAGCTGAGCAGCCAGACCCTACACTTCTCCCCAAGGACTCCTTTCTGTCTGCAAGATGCTCGAAGGCTCCAGCAACTTTGAAGGTTCAAATAATATTAACAATACTGATGACGACTGGCAGTGAGTGAGAGCTTTTCCACGATGTACCACATCCCCGACAGTAGTGCTGGGCACACATCGAGTGCTCAATAAAAACCCCTAAATGCTGAATGTAAATGCCTTACATGATAGTAGTAATGACAATGATGATGATTATGAAGTCAGTGTCTTATTCCTGTCCTGAGCCCATATCACACACTACTCAGTCTTTCAATGACCCCTGATTCTATGACTATGTCCATTTAAGGGATAAGGGCACTGAGACACAGAGACGTTCATTGGTTTAAGGATACAGCCAGTAGAGTAGGACAAGGAAAGGGGTACGGTTTTAATGCAGGTCCCTCTGAATTTAAAATCTATGTGGTTTTGCCTCTCAAGTAAGTAACTGTGTAGACAACAAAGGGCTGTGCAAACTTGATTTTCACCATCATTATTGTATTAGGATTAATGGTGAAGGTGACTGTGGGTACAAAGGACTTCCTGCCATCAAGCTGTCTGGTCACTGGAAGGAACTGCCCTGAGCAGTTAGGGCTGTCCCTCACGGTCATCCAAGGGAGACTGGACAGGGGACCAAGGCAGGTCCCCATATGGAGACGGGATCGGTATGGCAAATACCAGGTGTGATCAAACATCAGAATCACCTGGGAAGCTTGTGAAGCAATAGATTCCTGGGTCCCACCTGAGAGTTATAGTTGAGTAATCTGGCTTGGAGCTCAGGATCCTGGTGTCAGGTGGAAAAGCATGTACACAGCAGGCTGGGAATCACTGGACTAGTGAAAGGCTGGGCACCTTCCGTACCCAAGACTGGGGTATTCTAGAAGCCACAGGAGCCACCGAAGAAAGCTAGGACATGCCCTCAAGAAGCATGCAATCACTGAGTAATAACAAAATCTTGCTCGGTACCAAGCAGCACACCCATCGCCCCAGAGACCCCTCCTCTCTGGGGATCCTGTCTCCTCCTGCCCTCTCTCACCCCCAGCATCCTGTCCTCCAGGATGGGGATGCCCTTCCCCACTCCCAGAGCTACGGACCCCTCTCTGGGCTTCCACAATGACTAGGTTCCCATTCGTGGACATCTGTGTCTATGTCTGCCCCCGCCACCCCAGGGTGTAACAGGGCCAGACGGCTCACTCAGGTCTGTGTGGCCAGCACCCAGAGCCTGGCCCGGGGTAGGTGCTCACTGAACACCTGCCAAGAGGGACTTGCACCCCTCCATGAAGGATGGACGGAGGAGGCAGGGAGGAGAGCCATCGCTGCAGGAAGGAAGTAATCCAGGTCACCAGGTTGGGAGGAAACAGGACCTACAAATTCTCCCTGCCACTGTTCAGAATCGGCCTGTGCTATTTATAGCTCACAAGCCTTCTGCTTCTCGAATTTAAATGCGGGGCCAGGCGTGGAATAAAATCCTGGATAAGTCTGTCAGTTTTCCACTTATTTATTTATTTTTCTTTTACAAGAACAAGAGCAAAAAGCAGGAACAAACATGAGCCATGGTTCTCGGGGTGAGTGGCCTGCTGCTGTCCCTGAGCCTGCCTTGGCTGGGCTGAGGTCTCCAGACGGTTCATGCACAGTTCTAGACCTGAGCCTAGAAATCAGAATGTCCCTGTGGGGACCAGCCTGTGAAGGTCCTTTTAAGGTGATTTTTAAGTAGTGGCTTCAGTTTACAAAATAGTATCACAGCATGACCCTGCCTTGGTTTAAACACATTCCTGCACACACACATACACACACACACACAACTGGAGAGAAACAGCCCTGGTGGTTTAACATTCTGCTTTTGGATGACAGAATTTGAGTCATTTTTATTTTCTTTTTGTGTGCTTTCTCTGCATATTCTCAAAATCTCCACCATGAACACATGGCATGGACTGAGGATGTTAGGCCCAAGGAAAGTGGCTCTGCAGTTGACTAGGTTGTGACCTTGGGAGAATTCGGGAATAGCAACAGGACTGCACAGGACTGAGGACTGTACAAGGTAACACGTGTGAAATCTTAGCGCAGCATCTGGAACATGGTATGTGCTAGGAAATGTCAGCCAGTATAACTGTACAAGTGTTTGTGACTGGTGAAAGCACAATATTGTTTTAAAAAATTAAAGAGTAAGCAGTGACTCTACCACTCCCAGCGTAGCAGGAGCCCAGTGAAGGGACTGGGCCACAGCCAGGGAGGGCTCAGAGGCCTGGGTCCCAAATCCATCCCAGCCCAAACACAGCAAATCACCAGCTCAATCTCACTTTTCTGCCTTTCCAAAAGTTGGTGGTGGAAGATGGACAGTGAGTCTCGCCCCTGTCGGCAAGGGCCCAGGAAACCTGAAGAGGATAAGAGAGTTCTAATCTGCAAGAAGGGCAGGGGCCCAAGCGCCTTTCCCAACCACCCACCTCTTTCCCGGCCCCGCCTCCTCTGGATGCACCCACCTTGCCCCCAGAAGACGTGGATAAAGCACAGGGAGCCCCTCCCTGACTACACAGCCTGAAAGCCACATTCAGCACCCCCTGCTCAATGGGGTCACCCAGTTACCTGTTCTGCTCATCTTTCCTCCTTGGTTGAGGGAGGCCCTCAACTTACCTTCAAGTACCCAGCACACTGGAGCAGGGGTCAGTAAATACGCTGACTGCATAAACAATGCTTTTAAAAATGATAAAGGGCCATGCGTGGCAGTGGTCACGCTAAGACACGCACATGCCAGGCAGGCCTGTTTGACCTTTCTGCTGAATGACCTTGGGCCAAAGAAGAGCCTGGCCTCTCTGAGCCTCAATTTCCTCATCAGTACAATGGGTAGGACAATTTTGCCCCCTTCGTATGCCGATGTTTCATAGGATAGTCCAGGAAAAGTGCTCAGAGTACCTAGCATGTATGAAACAAAAATGAACGCTTGCTATCATGAGGAGGATGATTATGAAAAACGTCAGATGACGTAATGATTCCCTTGGGATCCCACAGTGCCAGCACTCTCCCTCTGGTCTTGCCCATGGCTCCCCTCTGGTTCAGGTTCAGGGGGCCCTGCGGACTACTGGGCAAGCCGCTGTCTGAACAAAGGTGCCCGACGGAGGGCCCAGGGCAGAAATACAGCCCGTCTTCCCCTGCTGGCACTGAAGAAGGGGGACCTTTCACCGACTCATCCCCCTACAGGAGGTCCCGTCTCTTTATTCAGTCACCCAGGCTGGTGTGAGAAGTGTTCTTCTCTAATCTGCACAAAGGTCCCGTGCCAGCCGCGTGTACCACAAATGGGACCATGAGAAGCACCATCCCTGGGCTGTTCTCACTCTCCGTTCAGAGAAGGACACAAAGGCCACTGGCCCCGCCCCTAATATTGTGGGGCCCAAGGCAAGAGTACAGTGGAGGCCCTCAGACTTATCCTAAATATTTGAAAAGTTATAAATTAGACTACTGAATAAAATATGTTCTATCCTTCTATTCTGACAAATGGGGCTACATAATGACCTTGAGGTCCAGCCCAGGTTCAAATTTAGAATCCACAGCATTCCATGGCTGAATACGGAGTGAGGAGCGAGCTGGCCCTCAGCTGCAGCCTGGCCTTCCCCTTCGTTCCCACCCCCCCTTATAAAGGGACCCACTTCGCACATCTGTGTTCTATCCTCACCTCCACAAACAGCCACTTTGGAGCCACTTATCGGGACACCAGCAATGGGCAGAGTCCACGCTTGGGAGGATGGACCTAGGGAAGGGGTCTGGACAGACCCAAGAAGATGACTCAGGGCCATTTGGACAGAAAATTCCAGGGTCCCACATACCCTGAAGATGAGAGGGGGTCCAGGTGGGTCTAGCCCCTTCATCCATAGATTCCTCACTCAGTGAGGAGGGCCAGAGAGCCACCCAGTAATGCTACAGGCCCCAAATCAGGGCCCTTCCAGCCAGGTGTAATAATACGGCCCCCAGCTCTCCCAGCAGCCAGGGCCACCCCTCACCACACAGGTACAAGAAAACTTACCATGGCCTAAAGTGACTCCATTCTTTCAGGGACTGTGGCCTGATTTTTACCAAACCCTTTCAAAAATCAACAGATTTTCCAACTACTTAGGGGTGAGGTGAACATAAGGCTTCTCTCATCTTTTTTCCCTGGCAAAGCCTGGATTTGGGGTTTTAAGTTTCTGGGGCGGCCCTGGGTATCTGCAGGCCCAGTCCTACTCTGAACCCTTTCTGGACCTGGAGACAAACAGACCCTACTCCCAATTCCTGGTCAGGGCTGGGGTTTCAGACAATCCTTCAAGTCCAACCTTTACCTGAAACAGTGGCGTTCCTTTATTTTTTAATTTTAATTTTTTTTTAAGACATAGACATTCACCTCTGGAGAGAAATTACAGGTTTCAAGAGTTCTTGACAAAGAGCTTCATTCCAGAAATGTAAAGCCAGTATTTTAAATTTGGTTCTTATTCATTGCTGGGAAGTATCAGAATGAAGATTACAAATTTAATAATGTAACACGGCAGGAATTGGCCCTGCCTCACCTCTAGGAGAGTAATTTGTTCCTGCCTTCAAACCAGCACTTCCCAGCCTCCCAGCATCACCAGACCAGGCTGATGACACACTCCTGACTTTTTCGTGTCTTGCGCTCTAGCCCACGCAGCCAGCCCAGACACCGGAAGATCATCATCGCCAGAGGCTGAGATTCAGTGCTGGAATGGTCAGACCCATTTGGAGAGAGTCGCTATAACCAAAAGGAGCCATTCCTGGGCCTCCTGGCTCCTTCTTCCCACCTGCAGCCAGAGAAGTCTCCGCAAACTGCAGGTTTTGAGTCTGTGGCTTCCCTGTTAAAAACCCAACAGGGGCTCAACTGTCCATAAGCTCAAGTCTAGGATTCTTGACTTAAAGATCCAGTATGATCCAGTCCTGATACTTTGCCAACTACGTGCTCCCTTCCCTGGGCTTTCGAAACACCATGTGCCCTTCCTGCCACAGGGCCTTTGCACAGCTGCCAGTAAAAACACGAGCCAGTATTTATAGAGCACTAACTATGTGTCAGGCACTATGCTAAAGGCTTGACAGGTGTCCTCTCTTTAATTTTCATTCTCACCCTGTGAAGTAGGTGGTAGAGCCAAGTGGTTAAGCCCGGACTCTGGAGTCACAGAGCTGGGTTTGAATCCTGCTTCTGACTCTTAACAGCTGTGTGATCCTGGGCAACATACTTAATCTCTCTGTGCCTGTTTCCTCATCTATAAAACAGGCATAGTGTCAGTACCTACCTCACAGAGTGGTTGTGAGGCGTGAATAAATGAATGGAGGTGAAGTGTCAGAATGTGATGGGTAGCGTGTGTTCATCATCACTAGATTATCCCCGCTTTGCAGGCAGAGAAGAACAGGATTAAGTCACATGGTCAAGGTCACATAACTACCAGTGTCAGTATGGTCTCCAGACTCTGAAGCCCTCAATTTTCACCATGACACACCCATCGTAGAAAATACAAAAAAAAAAAAAAAAAAAAAAAAAAAAAAAAAAAAAGCAGTAAACAAACACAAAGATTGAGAGAATCCAGGATTTGAACCCCCACTCTCACAACTGATTCCCAAGTCTGTCCTCTCAGCATATGGTATCCTATCTCACTCCCACCTCCTGTGCTTGGTGAACTCATCTACTCATCCCTTAGGTCTCAGCTTAGCTGCCCCTGCCCCCCCTCTCCTCCCAACCAGGACAGGGCAGCTCTCCCAGCTCCAGCCTTTCCCGGCACCCTCCAGTTGGTCTGTGTGGCGCTCACCACAGTAGCGATCGAACTATTAGTTGTTCCTTTGAGTAATCTAACGCCTAACCCCTGCCCCCAACAGACTGTAAATTCCACCAGACCAGCAAAGATGGGGCGTGTCCTGGCTCATCAGCACCTAGGACAGGGCCTGGCCCGCAGTGAGTAAGAAGTATGGGTGGAAGAAAGGGAGACTGGAGAGGATAGGAAGCATAGGCGGGAGGGAGGGGTTTGGGACTCAGCTCCACCTTTTCCAAGTCAATTGAAGGAGGAGGTGATGCAGACAGGGAATCACACAGTCCCTGACCTGGAGGGCCTTTCGGTGTGGCAGTGGAAACATGAGAGAAGCCGCACTTTGCAAGATCAACTCCGTGTAAGAGAAGACAGGTGTGCTTCCTGGAGGCAGTGCCATTGGAGCCCTGGAGGCAGTGGCATTGGAGGAGGAGGGGCGTGGGCATCCCAGAAAAGGGAACTGAAGCAGAGGCATGGAAGGCAGATAATGCAAACAAAACTGCCGAGAATGGAGGAGCCAATTTTTACCTGAAAGTAACAAATGGCTGGAAAGCCTGGAAATATGAAATGAAATAATCTGGCCCTACCCAAAAATGTGTTCATCCTGCCACCTTCTTTCCAGTACACTCTTCAATCACAGCCAGGCCCCTGAGCTGGCATGAGCGATGCTGGTGGTCCCCCGTCCTGTAACCCTCACCACTGGTCCGACCTCCTGGTCCCAGGAACTATATACTTCCTGGCCTGAGGGCTCCCTCCTGGTAGCAGGCTCCAAATAACGCAACAAATACTTCCCAGCCCAGACCCCATGGCCCTCGACCAATGGCAGACAGACACTGGTATAAACAGCCCAGCTCCCTCACCCCTACATGGGATAGATAACCCAGACACATGTTCTACTCCAGGGTTCTGCAAACCACAGCCCATGAGTTAAATTAGCTCACTGCTTATTGTTGTAAATAAAGTTTTATTAGAACACAGCCCCACCCATCCGTTTACATATTCTCTGAGGCTGCTTTTGAGCTCCAACTATGTAGCTGAGCAGTGTAAGAAAGACCTTATGGTCCACAAAGACTAAAATATCCACCGTCTGGCCCTTTACACAATCTCCCAGAAGTCCCCAGCAAGTCTCAACTCCACGTGCCCTCAGGTAGGGGCAACGTGGCTGGTAACACACTGTTTCCTCACACCGTTCCCTGACTCACTTTCTCTAATGCCTCTTCTGCAGCTTCATCCATCACCTTCATGAACCACACAAACCGTGTATAATTGCTCTATTTTGGCCCCTAAAAATGGCAATTTCATGTGGCCCATCCTAATACTTGTACTCAAAGCCTTGTTTCAGGACCTGGTTCTGGGGGAACCCAAATCTGCACAGCAGGTTAAGTGTCACTGTGCCCATTTGACAGGCCCTAATTTGAGACCGTTCCCTGTACATACATGACAGAAGTCAGCCCTGGTTTCGAACTCCCCACACCCACCCAGGTCAAAGCCTTGCCAAGTCCTTGCAGTATTATTAGAATACCTGCAGGGTTACCCGTGGCTTACAGCCATGGACTTGCTTGTCTAAAGAGGAAAGCAAAGCTCAAAGAGGAGAATGACTTGCCCAGGGTCACTCAACAGGCAACCCGGCAGATATGGGGTCTCAAATCCAGGCTTTCTTATGACAAAACCAGGGCTCATTCCATGACAAATCAGCTACCTCTTAACCTCTCAGGCAGACTGTGGGGGCCCTTGCCCACCTCTCTGGAAACAGGGCCAATTTTCCATGAGGATCAGGTGAGATCAAATAGGCGAAAATGTTCTGTCAAACCTGAAGGGCTTGAACATCAAGAAAGACACCCTTCAAAGATGTACTTGGAAGCCCTCTAAGAAGCATGAAACATACAAACACATTCACAAAAAAAGAAAGAAAGAAAGAAAGAAAGAAAGAAAGAAAGAAAGAAAGAAAGAAAGAAAGAAAGAAAGAAATGCAGTTCAGCATGTTGGATAAGATCACAAGTGTTGGAGACAGATCAGGATGTAACCTTCACTGGCTGTATGACCAGGGCCAAGTCAAGGTCCATCCAGATCCTTGATTCTTCCAGCCCACCGACTGCAATGATCACACACACACACCTTGTGGGACTATGGAGAGGGTGACCTGAACTAGGGGCGGACATTGCTCAGCCAGAAGTCCCCAGCCCAGCCAGGTCCCCTTTACCAAGCAGGACACCCATCCTATAGCGGCTGTAAGTAGCTGCAGGTCCTGGCTCCCAGCTGCCCCTTCTGTGAACTGCTCTTAGATGGAAGCTGACTTGCCCAAAAAGTTATGTCCTGACCTTCAGGACTGCCCACAGCCAATGACTGACATGGGAATACAGGAGGCCAGTCAACTCTGCAATGCCATCTGCTCCCAAGAACTTCCCCCAAATCAGGCTGAGGCGAGCCTGCAGCTGAGGACCCAGCTTTAGCTGCTCCTTTTCCGGCCTGTCGCGCATCCCTCTCGCACGGGCTCCCCAGAGAGCACCGCACAGCCCCTCACTTGCACAAGAGCCCATGTCTCGGGCTGAGACAGCAGCGGCAAGAGGGAAGAGTTCTTCCCTCTCCTGGATTCTTTTCCACTTGAAGACTCCTGGGAGGAGCCTAAGAATACTCCTTACATTCATTCCTCCTGAGCTGGCGGCACCCACCTGATTCCCAACAGGAATTCCCAACAGGCTTCCCAGTGAGGGGGGGTCCCTCTCCCAGAACTCAGCGCACCCAACAGAAGACGGGCAAAAGTGGCAGATTCCTGGGGCCAGATGGCTTGGGGAGGGGTTGGCCTGGGCCTAGACCGGCCCCAGAGGCACCGGGTCCAGTCTTGGTGTTGGGCTTGGGCAGATGAAAAGGTGTTTCTTGAGACATTTGTTGAGGAACTAATTAATTTCCATTACAGGCCCCAATTAGGACACACCCTCCCACCCACTCCCCAGGTGACTCCAGGCAGCATTTCCCAGGGACACCAAGCACTGGAGATGCAGGGTGAGGGACTCAGAGCTTCAGGTGCAGATGGGGTCCAAGGTGGTCACTTGGGGTACCTCACGGGAGAGGAAAAGACCCTAGCTGGGAAATACAGAACCAGCACTTCTATTCCTGGCTTTGCCACAGACGCGCTGTGAGCCTTTGGGCAAACCATGCGATCCCCCTCTGGGCCTCAAATGAAGATGAGCAGATGACTTCAGAGGGACTCCCAGCTGGGCGGCTCTAAGACGGTACTAGCTGACACTCCTGACAGAATTTTGCTATGTGTGGGCTCTGCTATAAAGCACTTTACAAATATTTACTCATTTAATCCTCATGATAGCTTCAGGGCAGGGAGGGGTTATTATTAACCCATTTTATAGTCATGGAAACTGAGGTTCAGAGAAGTGAACTAAGTTGCTCAACGACACACAGCCAATAAGCAGCAAAGCCAGTATTCAAACCCAGGCCATGTGGCTGCAGAGTGTGTATCATAACCATCACCAAGCTATACTGCCTAGTCTAATCTGACCACTCTCAAACCTTCACAGTGCCTGGCACAAAGCTAAACACCACCATAAGTGCCTAGTAAGAATGTGGTAACTGGAAAACAAAGAAAAAGCTGGCAGCCCAAAAGACCACGATGGTGTTGAGGGTCCCTGGGTGAGTGAGGTGGGAGGGAGGCTGATGCTCCCTTGGGTGTCCACTGGTGCTGTCTGGCCTGTTTACTGTAACATATCAGCAACAGCAGAAAGAGCTGGAAACAGTTTTTGTCCTGGGAGAGTCAGAGGACAGAGGTGCCCGGGACACTTCTCACTAAATACTTTTCATGCTTTTAAAATGCTACACCATCTGCATTTATTGTTACTGCAAATAGCACTTAATCTTTTCAAAAGTACTCAATGACCAATCAGCCAAGGACCAGCCAGAGAGAAACTGCAGCAGGAGGAGATGCTCTGGGGATAAAAATGACCACAGAGGGGCTGGAGGTGACTCGGGGAGACATCCAAAGGAGGAGATGGGGGGCCTGGACAAGTGTCCTCTGTTTTCCGGGAGACTCTGGTTGTATGTAATAAACAAGTCCACTAGACCACCCTTGCTCTGCAGGAGGGAATTGAGGCCCCAAAGACAAAGGGACGTGGCCAGTGAAGACACTGAAATTCAGCCGCTGAACAGAGACCCCTTCTGACTCCTCATGCGGCCTCTCAGGCTCCACTCGGCGCAGTGAACACCAGTCACCCAGACAGTGAACACCAGTCACCCAGATAGTGAACACCAGTCACCCAGACCAGCCACGAGGCCCGACCCCAGGTGTGCGCACCCACCCTCTGCCCATCCTGCACCTGGGCAGTCATCCCTAGCAGAAGGGCAGCAGCTTCCATTTCCTGGACGCCCTATGAGCAGTACACACATCATCTCTAATTCTCACAAGGTGGGAGTTATTCACTCCATTTTGCAAAGGATGAGGCTGAGCTGAACAATTACATATCGCAGTCAAGAGACTCATCTGGGGGGGGGGCGCCTGGGTGGCTCAATCCATTAAGCGGTTAAGCCTCTGCCTTCAGCTCAGGTCATGATCTCAGGATCCTAGAATCGAGCTCTGGGGTGGGCTCCCTGCTCAGCTTCTCCCTGCTTCTCCCTCTCCCTCACCCCTTCCCTCCCTCCCCCTGCCCCAGCTCATGTTCTGTCAAATATAAATAAATAAAATCTTAAAAAGAGAGAGAGAGAGAGAGAGAAAGAGAAAGAGAGAGAGAGAGAGAGAGAGCCTTAGTTGGTACATGGCAGAGACTCAGACCCAAAGCCCATGTTCTTTTATGACCCTGAGCACCCCTCTTGGAGTGTTTCCCATCAGTTTAAGACAAGTCCCACCTGGAAACTACTTGTAAATGCCTTTGTCTTCAGACTCAGAGTTTCATGGGCCTGGGTGGGAATCTTATGGATTGTCCCCCACTGCCTCCAACCTGAGCTAAATCCCAAACCTTCCCTCGAAAATTACCAGCGACCCTTTTCTTAGAAACATCTAAAGTAACTGACTCAGTAAATACCCTTGGTAGCATTTCCCAGCATTTTGCCCCTTCACATCGATGATTCCTTTGATTTACTTCTTCCCAGCAGAGCCTTGTCCTCAAATGAACCTCCTGGTTTTAAGACATAGCCCTGCCTTTCTCCAATTCAGGAAAGGGATTGTGTCCTGTTCCCTCTGGTAAAGATGCTAGATGCGAACCCCTCAGAATCCCCAGAACTGTCTGAGCCCGATATCCCACAAAAGGATATTAAGGCCTGATGTGTTATTCATGTCGACTCATTTATCATGTATATAGATGACTTCCAAAAGGATTTATGGGGTCCCATGCATTAAACCCAGTACAAAGCAGGGCAGCATCAGAGGCTCATTCGATCTAAGACCATGTGCTAGAGATAGGAACACCTGAAGACTATTCCTAGCTCCTGAATTTGGTACCCAATGTCCCAGCATCTAAGACACAGGTAGCCAGGAGACATCTTAAGTAGAGAAGAACCCTTCATTTCTCTCCAGCTTTCTTCCCTAACCCAGCGGTTCTCAAGGTAGGGGGCGCTGGACCAGCAGCACGGGTATCAGCATCACCTGGGACTTGTTAAAAAATAAGATGCTCAGCTTCTACTCCAAACTCAATGAGACATGCTGGGGTGGCACCCAGCAATCCGTGTTTTTCACAAGCCCCTTAGGTGATTCTGTCCCCCTGAAACTGACAGGAACAACCACAACGGCAGCAGCTCCCCCTAACTGAGCATTTACTATGTGCTCAGCATGGAACACACAATCTCATTCATCCCTGTAACCAAGGAAACCACCATCCCACGTGCCTTGCTCTAGACTCGGTGAGCTCTGTGCATCACGTCACGGATTCCTCACAATAACCCTTTGAAGAATGCCTCCCCCGTTTTAGAGATGAGGAAGTTGAGCCCCAGAGACTGGAAGCCACTTGCCCGAAGTCACAAAACTTAGAAGTGGCAGAAGCAGGATAAGAATTCAGGTCTGTCGGATTCCAAAGCCACGCAGCCATGTTCTTTCCGTCCCACAACAGAAGCTCCCTGAAGTCTTTCATGGCTACATCAGCCTAGGGAGCTATAAAGCTGGGTCGGGTGAGATCTGAGGAGGGGAGGTGGGCAGGCAGGGGGGCAGAAAGAGCCCTGTCCAGACTACAACGTGAAAGGAAGCCACATGGTGCATTTAAAGGCACAGCCACCTATGTCTAAGGAACAAAAAGGACAGGGATTCAGGAGGCATGAGGTCTCAGCCACTTTCTGATTTTACACAGCTGGGGGGCCTTTTCTTTTCCCAGTTTGGACCTTGGTTTCCCCACCTGATACTCCTGATTATCTGCAAGGTCGAGTGATCTGCTCCTAACTTATGTCTCTGACCTTGTCTCCCCTCACCCATTCTCTCTAACCACACTGATCTGCTTTCCGTCCCATAAACACCCAAACTCACACTGACCTCAGGGCCTTTGCACCAGCAGTTGCCACTGCCTGGATCACTCTACCCCTTCATATTCCTATGGCTGGCTCTTTGTCATTTAGGCCTCAACTCAAATGTTACCTCCTCAGTGAGCCTTCCCCTGACTACCTTACCTATTGTTACCCGCTATCCCATCAGTTGTATTTTCATTTCACTTAGCACCATCTGAAATTACTTATTTTTTAATTGTTTCCCTGTTTATTGTCTGCCTCCCCCACCACAGAACATAACTCCCTGAGCGCACAGACCATGTCTGCCTTGCTCCCCAATATAACCTCGGCACCTGAGCAGCCAATTAAATATTAGCTAAATAAGTAGATACCAAAGAAGAAAGCCTGGGCTCAGAGGCCAGGGCCCTAGATCCTTAACATGTGATCTTGGCAAACTACTCTGCCTCTCTGAGCCTCAGTCTCCCTCCTTGCCTACTGAGGGGAATGGACTAGATGCCCTCCGAGGGTCCTTCGAAGACTGCCAGTCTTGGGAAGCGAGGGCTGGAACCTGCCCCGTCGGTCCGTCCAGAAGAGGCAGCTGGCCAGGGTCTCTGTGGCAGCTGCCCCCTCCTCACCCCCACCCGTGTCCCTGCCCAGGCACGCAGTCATCTCACTCCCCCATCGCAGAAACTGTTAATGAAGTGCGCACTGCTAAATGCAGTTACAATTACGGGGGCTAAGAATAAGGCGCTGACATCAGCCACGTCAGTTTCCGAGTGAATCAGAAAGGGAGGAGGGAGGAAGGAGAAAATGGGAGGGGGGATGGCACTCTGGAGCTGTCAAGTGGAAATAGCACAGCGTTAAATATAATCCAGCACTGGCCTACATCGGTCTGGAGACGCAGGTGATGGCTCGGCCCCCAGGGCCAGGGCAGACAACTGGATTCTTCAAGGAGGCCAGGCAGCCCCGTGATGGGGATCACCCAGGAAATGAAGCCCAGAAAGGCAATCCAGCGGGCTGGGGTGGACTGTAGTGGGATGTTGGACCCTGGAGGGGCACATGTGAATCTGAACAGGACCCTACACACTCCAGCCTCTGTCACTTGCTGTACCGTTAGCACAAGCACAGCCCCCAGGGCGTACACAGCAGCCCTCTCCCACCTGGAATCTCGTTTCATGCCAAGAGGCAGAGGGTGGCCCCTGGAGTCAAACACACTTCAGTCTGAATCACCGCTGTGCAACCCAAGTGAGTCACTAAACAACTCCGAGCTGCCTGGCTTTTCCTCGTCAGCAAAATGGGTACATCTGCAGCAGGAGCTATCCCTTCTGGTTGCTAGAGAATTCGGTAAGATCATGGAATGCACAGAGCACAGCCAAGCAACACTTTCAATCATTTTATTTTTACCATCCTGAGAGATGCTCAGGCAAGGATAATTAACCCTTTTTTCTAGAAGACGAAACTGAGGCCGGGGAAGGTTAAAGGACCTGTCTGAAGCTCCAGAGCCACAGGGGAGTCCAATGCCGGCCCCACGGAGTAACAGAGGAGTGTGCAATGTGGTCACTCCAGGTGACCAGAGCTGGGGGCATCTGGAGCTCTGGCAGTAAGACCATACGAATACGAGTAGCCCTGGAGGGGGTGGGGGGCACAATTACAGTGCAGGACGTGTGTGCACCCTTGCGAACACATTCTCCAAAACTGGCACCTTTCCAACAGTTCTTAAAAGAAATGCTGAAACGATGGTTGTTAAGGTCGTAATGAAAAGACGTTCGAGGAAGCAAAGTAAAAGGCCCCGAGCCTGGAGAGCAGGTCAGCTGACTCGGAGGCGGGCTCACACTCCAGCTCTCCTCCACACCTCCGCCCCGCCCTCCCCCAGCCTGCCTGCAGAACCGGCTCTGCCTCGGGGCCCAGGTGGGTGGGGAGGGAGCCAGAGCGCCACCCTCCCAGCGAGCTGCCGAGGCGAGCGAGGCAAGCGCGGCGGGCGCGTGGAGCCCTCCTTCCCGCTTCCCACCCAACGGAACCAGACAGGCCTTCCTGCCACTGCAAACTCCAGGAAGCCGGAGCCAGGAGTCTGGCTGCCTGGGGACAGGGAAGGCGGTGGGGGGGCGGGGGCCGATGGAGAGGGATTTAAAGAGAGAGCGCTAAAGGCGTCGAGGCAGATCTGCAGGGCCCTGCTCTGGGGAGTGGAGGAGGGGCTTAATCCCCATGCACCCGATTTCTCTGAGATGCGCCTTTCAGGATAATTTGATTCAGATAAAGTGGTCTGGGTTCCTACTCTCACCCTACCCCACGACATGAACCAGGGGAACGTTGGTTCAATCCTTTACCATGCCTCAGTTACCCAAATTTAGAAGAGTTCTGCCCAACTCCCAAAACCAAAAGAGATGACAGCACTTGGTGGTAAATTGGGGGAGGGAACACAGAGGGGGACAGGAAGTGGCCTGCCCTAGAAAAGAGGGTGGGAATGGAAGCTTCAAAACCTCATTCCCATACCTCAAGTGGACCTGACCCCAAAGGATGCTTCAAGGCCTCTCCCTCACCATTCCCCCTTATGCACTCGGCCCTAGTCCCCCTCTGGGGCTGAAGGACTCTGTTCCCACCCACCCTCTTAGCACAAAGGGGTGGGACAGCATGACCTTCTGTTTCTCAGAAAAAGCTCAGGTCAAATTTCAAGGACAAAAGTTAGCACTTGGTCTGGGAAAGAAAACTCTGCCAAAGGGAGTAAATTGGGGGTGGGGAGGGAGGTCCCGTGCTGTTGTTCCAGGTGCCTCGGGTGCGGACAAGAATTAGAGCTCTAATTCCCCCTCCCTGTCTGGCAAGGTACAGGCACCTCCAACCCACGATCCAGGAGGAGAAACTCGGACAACCCCCTCCATTTCCCTCTGTCCAAAAACAGAGGGAGTGGGCTTTGGTACTAGCCTGTGGGATCCATCCACCATACCACCCCACCCACCAGATTAAGCCTGAGCAGAAGAGGGCGGTGCAGTGAAGGGCTCCGCAGCCCAGAGATGTGGCCCTAACCGCTAAGAGAGGGACCGGTAGCCGGCCCGGTGTTGCCATGGCAACTTCCTCCTGTGCTGGATCGAAGCATCCTATGGGCAAATCAGAGCTGGCTGCTCCAGCTTCTCCGCCCTTCTCCCAGACCAGGGAGAATTGGATGCTGAAACCACTTGGTCAGACTCAGGGACACCATCCTCAGTTCCAGACCCTGATATTAACAACTCCCTTTGGCATTTGTTGGAAAGTGGAGACACCCTTGCTCCCCAGCCATGCCCCAGTGCACCACAGCAAGCGTAGGACTATAGATGTGATGGAAATTAACTGTTTGGGAAGAATACGGAAACGGGGAGTTGGACTGCTCCCCACCCTCTTGTTCCACATGCAAGCCCCCCAAACCCCCATCTTTAAACCACTGCCAAAAAAGAGCACCCAACGCTGCCTTAACATCTACAACAATGCAACAAAATTAGCTTCTAAAAACTATAAAAGCTAACATTCTGAGAATCCCACAGATTCTTTTTTACAGTCATGTTCAAAAACAAGTCTTATTTGATAATTAGATGATAGCTAACAGGTATTGAGAGCTCACCTGGTGCCAGATACTGTACTAAGCCCTTTGCAGACCACAAACAATACGATAATCAAAAGCATGGATGTTTCAGTCAGATTGCTCAAGTTCAAATCCTAACTCCCTCACTTCCTGGCTGAGTGACCTTGAACGAATACTCTCTGTGCCTCAGTTTTCTTATCTAAAAATGGGGATGCTAAATGTTAATTTTATAGGGTTGCTATGAGGAAAGAATTAATATATTTAAAGTACCTAGGAGGATGCCATTCGAAAGGTAATCATTTTTAAAATGTTGACCCTATGTGGTCCATGCTATTATTTTCTTTCTCATGCGGATGAAAAAGCTGAGGTCATGTATCTAACTCCCCAATTACAAACCCAGTGCCAGCAAGGCTGAGCAATGATGACATCTACCCAATAATGCCCCCAGGTCATGTCTCTCGGAAGCAACAGCATCTTTGGAAAAGGGACAAAAGCAGCGTAAGAAATAAGTTCAGAGTGCAACGAGAGGAAGATGCTCTTTGGGAGGAATTCTAGGAGCCTACAGTGACCAGCATCCTCAGCCTCAGGGCGGGAGGAAAGAGCAGCTTCCTGTGCCCACAAAATGTCCCAGGCTCCCAAGCCCAATACAGGAAAGTACTCTGGCCCAGTTAAGACTAATGAGATAGGCTTCTCCTCACACAGTTTCTCAGGGAACCAGCTGAAGGGGCAGGTAAAGCCCGCAGATGGCTCTGGCTCGACCTGGGTGATGGACAAGATGTATTCCACAGGGTTTGGAAGCAGCATCAAAGAGGAGGCACCTAGATGAGCCAGAAGCCATCAGGGACACACCTCTGAGCCACCAGACAGCCTGGCATTAACGGGCCAGGGGAGGGATCAGGGAAGAGGAAGGTAGAGCGAAGCCAGGTCTAGTAACCCTCCTACCAAAGCAGTCTCTGTCTAGTATGTGACAGATTATTCAAACTGCTTTTAGAAAGTAGTTCAGCACGGTGCTGCTCTAAAAGAATAAATCCAAAAGGCTTTTTTTAGGAGAAAATTAATGACTTTGAGAAGAACAAGAGAAATTAAGCACCAAGACAAGGTTTCCTACTTCCGATTTTTCCCAGACGCTCATTAGTCTCCTGGAAATGAAACTTGACTATCTCCCTGCCCCTCCCAAACTCAAGGCATCCCTTAGGATGAGCAGACAATGAGCACAGGATGCCCACACCAAACTCTTGGCTGTCAGCCGTTCCCGGGAGCCCCATCACCTGGGAACCATTTTCCACACAGTGAGACTGGGCTTTTTAAAAAATCCTCTTTCAGACAATTATCATATGATCTCTCTGATATGAGGAACTGGAGGGGCAGGGTGGGCGGTCGTGGGGGGTAGGGAGGGAAAAAATGAAACAAGATGGGATCGGAAAGGAGACAAACCATAAGAGACTCCTAATCTCACGAAACAAACTGAGGATTACTGGGGGGTGGGAGGGTAGGGATAGGGTGGCTGGGTGATGGACACTGGGGAGGGTTTGTGCTATGGTGAGTGCTGTGAAAGGTGTAAGCCTGATGATTCACAGGCCTGTACCCTTGAAGCAAATAAAAAAAAAAATTCTCTTTCAGACAGAAGGTTAGTACTTTACTGGAAAAAGAACCGGAAACCTGATTTTAGTCTCAGCTCTGTGCCCACCTCATTGGGTAACCTTGGGTTACACACACACACACACACACACACACACACACACACACACACACACGTGCACACACACTCATCCATTTGAGGGCAAAAAGGGGTTGGACGAGATGATTTCTAGGTCTCTTCCAAGGGCAAAACAAGAATTGGAAAAACTTGTTGGAAAAAACATCAGGTAGGTCTTTTAAAAAAAAAAAATCTCTACTATTACATGAAGTTCTCTATTCTGATTTCAGTGAAATCAGAGCAAGTTGCCTGCAACCAGCAACGATAACCAAGGCCTCTGACCCAGGACATGGAGCATGACTTAGGAGGAAAAAACCAAACTGTCCCTGCTCCTACAAACCCATGCTCCTGCCCCACCTGCCTCCTGAGACCCAAGTGGCCTGCTGAACTTCAGGAGAGTCCCTGACCATTAGGCGAAGGGTGGAAGAGTCAGCTCACCTTCGCTGGTGGGGGTCCCTCTCCAGCCCTCATCTAACCTGATTTCCTCCAGTGGAGACCACTGAGTTAGACTGCCTCCCCTCTGCCCCTCATCTTGCCCTGTCCAGAATAACGACCTCCTTCAGCTACATCTTGATGTAGCTCTTGATGCTCTGAGCCTCACTTACTTTTTCCATAAAATGGTGATTCTGTAAAATGGCTTTGCAATAACCATCTTTACCCCACCCCCAACTTTAGCTCTGTCAGGAGCCTGCCTCACGTACACCTCATTCATTCACTTGGCCAAATTCTTCTGGAGAACCTTCCCCCCACCTGCCTGCATCCTGCTCCAGCAGGAAGAGGTGAGCACCTATTACCCACCGTTCCATCCCATGTCTCACCAGATAACTTGGCGACCAGACAAGGGTCCCTGCAGACAGGGAGTCTTAAGCAGGACCCATAAACTCCCTAAAACTTCAGATAAAATTTTGAGGATGGTTCACACGTGTATTTTTTGAAGAGACAGTCCATATTTTCATCAGGTTCTCAAAAGTGTCCGTGAAGCCATTTTGCTCCTCCCCACCAAATTGTCCCTCTCCTTTTTGTCCTCTCACTGAACTTAAATACTCTCAGATGTTCAGCTTCTGTTACATCAGGTTTTCAGAAAACACTTTTAACTGCATCCTGTGTCTGCGGTACTGTTATCCCATTTTACAGATGATGATTCGAGGCTACTGGTGACATGACTTGCCCAAGGTCACAGCTAATAAGTAGAGAAGCAAGACTGGAACCTGATTCTGACTCCCAATTTGGCGCTCTTGGGGGGAACTCTCACCCAAACCCTCTAGCTACCCCACCTGTTGGTGGATTGGCTTCCTCACCACAGAAACCTATCTGGAGCCCTCAGGTTCCCTCTGCCTGGTTCCAGGGCCCCAAAGAGCAGGTTTCCCTACATTTCCCCGCCCCTCGGGCTCTGGCTGAGGCTGCGCGCAGGCCCCGGAGCGCGAGGTTAGGTTCGGGCCGCTAGATGGTGGCCGGGTTCAGCCCACCCAGAAGGGCGATTCCAGGGACAAGAGCACCCAAGGTCCCGGCACATTCCGGGCGGTGCGCAGGTGAGGAGTTGGCGCCGCCCTACGCCTCCTTCTGGGACCAGCGTGGAGGAGAGGGGAAGAAAGGCCGCACCCGGCCAGTCTCCCCGCGGTCCGCCCCAGTCTGATAGGAACCAGGAGTCTGGAGCCCCAGCTTCGGGGGGGAAGGGGAGGAGAACCAAATGAGGCCGCTCAGGGCCTTGGGCGCAGGGAGGGGGGTCCTAGGCAGGGAGCTCGGGATGCAGGCAAGACAAAGATGGAGAGGTAAGGTCTGCGCGCCACCTCCAACGGCGGGGGGCGCGTCGGAGCCCCAGGGGTGAGGCGGCCAGAGCCCCGGGGCTCGAGGTGTGGGCACGACAGGAGGGAGTCTCAGGGAGGGAGGCAGGTGGGATCCTGGGACAAGGCAGGGGGCACCCAGTAGGCTCAGGTGAGTAAACAGACCTGGTCCCGACGACCCTAAGGGCCCACCTGCGGGAAAGGGGTGAATGCGGAGGATCTAGGGCTCCCTGGGGGCGGCTGGCGGACACCCCATGCTCTAGACCTTGGGGCCCCGTGGGTGGAGGCGTATCCCGAGCAGGGCTGGCGGCAGGGAGGAGAGAGTGGCCCCCTCCCGGGGCGCCCCGGGTCGGGCAGGGGGCCTCCGGCCCTGGCTCCCGGGACCCCCCCCCAACACACACACCCCACCCGGGGCACGGGGGCGGGCCGCGCGCTTACCCGCGTCCTCGTCGTCGAAGGAGTTCATGCACGGGAAGTAGATGGCGAGCGCCTCGAAGGAGGCGGACAGGCTGAGGCGGCTCTGCGAGCGCTCCATGCCCGCGCCGGCTCCCGGCGCCTCGGCCGCGCCGGCGGCGGCGGCG